>CM037854.1:24041476-24378976 GCA_021234595.1 Delia radicum | reverse complement strand
CTTAAATATCTAAATAATATTTTTTCAGTAAAAAATAAAACTGCATAGCTGAACATATAATATGTGCATGCTATTCTGAAAGGTCATTTTTCAATTTCAATTTTTTGATATTCCCCCAAGCCGCTTCTAAATTGGACACATTTATAAAACAAATATTAAATTTAACCCACCGCTAAAAATTGTCCACGATTCCAATTAGGTAGCGGCAGAAGTTGTAGATACTCCAATATATACATACTTTATAGGGTAAATCTCTTCAAATCCCGGCTTTATATAGAGTAGTGTTGGGCATTATAGTTCAAAGTTAAATTTATTGAACTATTTCGTTCTTTTATCTCATAAGTTTGTTATCAGTAAGTTTGTTGCACAGTTTTAGCGCAAACCCCAAAATGAACGGTAACAATTGAACTAGTTCATTTTTAACCGTACATTTGGGATTTTATCTCATATTAATACAACAACATAAATAATTAAAAAGAAATTGTCGAGCAAACCCATATTTTGGTGGGTATGAAAGGGAAGGGGCATACATGGGACGACCAGTAACTGAAATCCAAATAGAAATTTATATACAAACAAAAAGTCGGTATTGAAAGGGTTTAAAAAGAAAACGCGAACTTTTATGAAAATAGGCCTTTTTTTTTATCAGTTTAAGGATATTTAATTGGGTTAGGGTAACTTAATTGCAGAAAATAATAAATAATACTATTAAATTCGCCAAATTAAAGGCTGCTTTTTGAGGTTATTAAAATTTAGTTTGCTCCATAAAATGTAATGTGCTAAAAATTTGTTGCTGTCTTTTCCATTTTATTATTAAGCTCATTAACTCTTTATTTGATGTGCGCTTTGGCGGTATTGATACAGCGCTTTAGTTGTTATGTTACAAAGCGACTGATGAAAAAAATTTTTGTTTGAACTTCATCAATTTAGCCCGTCGTGAAGATTCAATCTAGACACCTAGCTAAAGGGTGTTTTATATACAGGTATAGAACTTTAAGTTGGCAACACTTTCTTAACTGGGGCCATTTTGTCAGCTGTCAAGTGATTTATGTTTAGTTTAGTTTGGCTTGGCATTTTAACATAAATAGACTGACTCCTGAACAACGCATCCAAATTGTGCAAATTTATTTTGAAAATCTTGGTTCCATTCGAAATACGTATCGCGCACTACGTCCATTTTACAGTCAACATAATCGTCTATCAGAGCAATTAATTCGAATGACTATGGAACGTTTAAGCTCCACTTTTACTCTAATTGATAATATGCATCCACAGAGACGTGGTATAGTGCGTACAAAAGAAGTCATTGCTGCTGTAGAGCGTAGTGTAGAGAAAGACCCCAGTCAGTCTATCCGTCAATGGTGACCACTATAGAGCAATGATTACTGACTTTATCGTTCATCAATTGAACAACAGGAGTTGTGGTTTCAACAAGACGGCGCATTATGTCACACATCTCCTGCCACAATTGATTTATTGAAGGAAACGTTTGGTAACCGCAAAGTTTCAACTTTCGGACCAGTGAATTCGCCTCAAAGATCGTGCGATTTATTGCCGCTGGACTATTTTCTGTTTGGATATATGAAGTCGCTAGTCTACGCCGATAAGCCCGAACCACTTAGAGGACAACATTCACCGCGTTATTGCCAATATACAAATGTTGGAAAATGTCGTCGAAAATTGGACCTCCAGATTAGACTACGTCCGAGCCAGCCGTGGCGGTCATATGCCAGAAGTCATATTTAAATTATAATGCCAGAAGATTATCTTTCGAATAAGGTAAATTTCATATCAATTTAAAAAATTCATATTTGTTTCATTCCATTTCAAAGTTCTATACCTCTATAAAAAAACACAATTTATATTCAGAAGCCATGTTTTTTTTATTAAACTATTTAAAAAAAATTAAAACAATTTAGCAAATATTTAAAAAAATTCATAAAATTTTTGAGTTTAAAAATTTTAAAATGCCTTTTTGACTCGGAGGTGTTGTTACTAAAAAACTGAGGTCCCGCAATACGCTGGCCATTTTCAAATATAATTGTAAATGTCAAATGCAAAATCATGCATTTTCAAAAAAAAAAAAAAAATTGCCCAATTTCTTATAAGTTTGAAATGTTCGTTTTGCGATATTAAAGGACTGAAATTAAATTGAAATACCCTCAACTGTATCAAATTACACTATTTTTTAAGTACTGTTCTTAAAACACAATTCTATTAAACGGCTCAAAAACCCTATTAAAATAAATATGGAAGTTTAAAAACCGGTATGTTTTGGTTTCACTTGTAAACCACCATACAACTTTTCACCAAGCAGCGATATTTACATTACTTTTTTTGTAGATGTATCTCCTAAGTCTAGTGACTCAATTTTGTATTTGTTTGGATCTGAAAGTTAAAAAACTATGAGTAAAAAAGTAAAACGAATAAAAAAGTTTTGTTAGGTTCATGTTATTTTTTTTTTAATTTCTCGACTTTGAAATGGCCATCAATTCTTTAGGTAAAGACTTTTTCACTTGAAACTTTTACTTTGTTTTTAAGAACAGTCTGTCTATCTAATCCTGTACATCGTTTCTCTGAATTCAAGAAACCTTGAGAAATAAGAGCTATCTAAAGTCAGTTTTAATAGGTGTCACACATTTTGGAAATAGCTTTTATACAGATTTCATAAAATTTACCATGAATAGATTTTCAGGAATAATTTAAAAAAAAAACTCTAACAAATTTAATATTCGTATACTCTTCTGTTAAATCTTTGATACAAAACAATAGTTTTCTTCATTTATTTTAAAATAGACTTTTATCTCTTGTGACTTAGAGTACATCTATATAAATATAATTTACTATGAGTAAATCCTATTTACAAGAAAATATTTTATGACAAATCAACAAAAATTTTATGTTTTTCATATTCTACATATCCTTGTGATCATATATGATTTCATATAATATGGTAAAAAGCAAATGAAGCTTATAGTGCACCAGAAGATATAGAAGACGACAAGTAAAGAACTAAAAATAATATAGTTTAGATTGGAATAAAATAGTCAAAACCACTATATGCGAACACAAATTGCCACTAATCAGTTTTGGCAAAAGGAACTAAAATATTTATATGTATTCGTTAAGGTGGTATATATTTTGCAAGATATAATTTTGTATTTTCAATTATAGGAAATATTGTGAAATAAATTGAAAATTTTTTAAACACGCTGTTAAAAATATACAAATATGGATACATACATGAACATACATGCTTCATACATGTCCACATGCATCCATACATGATTCATATGTGTTCATAAACCATTATAATATGCTCATATGAGGAACCATATATGTTCATATGTGGGCACTAACGAATATTGAGGTAATATTTACATATATAAGCATACATGTTTATACATTTCCATTCATGTTCATACTTATGTGAACATTCAAAAAAATTGAGGTAATATTTATATATGTGATCACATATGAATTCTTAAGGACAACATGAATCCTATATGGTGAAATATGGACATGTATGACCTCGAATCACTACATATATGATCATGAATGAGTTCATACATGTTCATAAATGGATGCATATATATTGATTTTGAACCGGGCAGTCTAACTAAGTTTTAGTAGCTTTGCTATGTTTACAAGATTATTCCTATGGCTGCACACACAGAGAAAAATTTAGCTATTTGCCAACTGAAATTCGGGGTACTACGACTCAAACTAAGTTAATACGAATTTCAGACCGTTGGCACAACTTAACATTAATTTTCACAACAAAGTTCGGTTAATTCAACTAAATTTTAGTTGCAACACCCAAAATATTCAGAAATCTAAAGTAAATATCGTTTGTACTGGCTGAATTTATAAGTTGTTACCATTAATACACACTTTTAAATGCGGTTGGCACTTTATTTCTCTGTGTGTATGTATACTCGATTTTGCAAATTTTTTATATGGCAGCATAGCTTTCTAAGTTTGCCCCAGAGTTATACTTTTGGTATAATATGTGGGCACATCTAAAAACTTATCTTGCAAAAATTTAAGCAAAACAGTTTCCAAAAGTTATCGTATTATATTAATTTTTTTTAAAGGTACATGTAAATGGTGATATTTGAGCAACTTTATTTTTGGCAACACTATTTTTGGCAGCTCAGCTGTTTTCGTGTAACATGTTACTGTTAAACATGTTCAGTTTGGTCTATAATATAACCATGAATCGACTTACAAACGAACAACGCTTGCAGATTATTGAATTTTAATAGCAAAATTCATGCTCAGTTAAGAAATTGCAAATTGTGTTCATCGACGAAGCTCATTTCTGGTTGAACGGTTACGTAAACAAGCAAAATTTGGCTTATTGGCTGTAAAGAGCAGCCAAAAGCATTATAAGAACTGACAATGCATCCCGAAAAATGAAAAGCTTGGATTAGATCGTGCGATTTAACGCCTTAAGACTATTTTTTGTATGACTATGTTACGGTTCACGTCAATAGGGAAAAGCCCGCAACAGTTGACGCACTAGAAGTCATTATTGAAGAATTTAATGTTTTTTGCTTAAATTTTTGGCAGAATTTTTTATAGATGTTCCAACATATTATATCTGAAGTATCAACTAGGAACTCTATGTTGACATATAATATTTTTGATAAATCGCGAATATATTTTTTTCGCGAAAAAAATTCCTTTAATTGTCTCATTTTGAAGAACTAACACTTAAAAATTGTAAAGGTCTTTAATAAACGCGGAGCAATGGTTTAAATATAAATTTTTATGCATTAAATATGAAATATTAATTCCATCAAAACAAAGGCAGATTTATTGCTTTCGAAAAGTTTTAAATGCAAAAACGCCAAATTTTTAAAACATTTTTCTTGAAATCTGTAACATTGATCAAAAAATTATGTACACTATTAAAGTCTGCGTGCCCGAAATACGAGGGAAGATTAATAAGTCAGTGACTTTTTGAATGATATACAGTTTTTTTTTGCAAAAAAGATTTATTTTTCAACATAATCTCCTTATAGTTCAATACACTTAGTCCAACGTTTCTCCAATTTTTGTATCCCTTCCGAAAAATGCGATTTTTCG
Source organism: Delia radicum (assembly GCA_021234595.1). Lineage (NCBI taxonomy): Eukaryota > Metazoa > Arthropoda > Insecta > Diptera > Anthomyiidae > Delia > Delia radicum. Next base: position 24,373,882 of record CM037854.1, on the reverse strand, counting down.
AGGTCCATAAAATAGGCATCTCTTGGCCATATGGGGTCTTTTTTTTAATCCTCGTTAAATCGGTGCTTTTTTCCTTTTGAAGGTAATCGATGTGCATCCCAAAAAACTGTTGTCACCACCTTATTGGCTACGATTACGTTTATGGTCAATTGAGAGCAAACGCGGCACCCATCTTGCAGACAGTTTTCCTAAATACAACTGATCATTTAAAATCGAAACCACACTGCCATATGAAATGCCTATGGCATCAACAATCGCACGCACTTTTACTCTTCGATCGGCCAGCACCATATCGTGGATTTTTTCGACATTTTCGGTTGTATTGACCTCAATTGGACGTCCGAGCGTTCAGCGTCATTTGTACTTGTGTGACCACAACGAGTCAGTAAACCATTTTTTTCCAATGAAATCGATGGTGCAGAGTACCAATAGTATTTATCAAGCTTTTTCTTGGTTTGTTTGACGTTTTTTTCGCAAAAAATAATGTTTAATGAGCACTCGAAATTCACTTTTTCCATTTAAAAAAAATCCACGAGGTTGTATGTTTTGAACAGCTGTTAAACGCAAAATAAATGACGGAACTTGCTCTAAATTTGAGAGTAGTCTATTAACAGGTGGTACTTGATGGGAGTAGTGTTGCATTTCATATAACTACGATTGAAGTTCGAAAAGTCACGAACTTATTTATCCGCCCTCGTATATATAATAAATTTATGGTCTGATCTTTATTAATTTTTAAAAGGTAACATTTTGTCCTCCTGTGTAATTGAGTTTTAAAATACAAATTTTAATATTTTTGCGATATATTGTTCTTTTTGGCAATAGGTATACAAACATTTTAAATATATCTAATTTTTGGTAATACAATTTTTTTTAGAAAACTTGGCATTTAATGAAGTAGACTAGAATTTTTGTGTATTTATAATATCTTCATACAAATTGTTTATTAAGTGGTTTGTTTAAGTCAACTCTTCATTGCGTGTTTTTTTTCTATGTCATTCTGTTTAATCTGCCTTTTTTTAATGTCTTAAAGGTGATATGACCTTTTGTTCCTAAAAATAAACTACAATGTTGAATAGTTAATTTAACTAATCAAGAAATCAAAGTAATTTGTTTGTAATCGAAACACTTACTTAGCACCTTATTTATTTCCGTTCTCAATTTAACACGCGATGCCATCGAAAAACAAAAAAAACTGATAATAATGATGACTTTGGTTAAATATAGAGAACAAACACTAAAAAAGTTGGCTTTTTCTGGCTACTACTTTAATAATAATTCTTGTATTTATATATGAAATACCCTACACTAAAGGGTGTGGAGAAAGAACTGTAAACAACTTAACTACTGGTGGCTATAAAACTAGGGACATTATATTACAGGAGGTACAATCCGTTTCAAGGACAACATCAAACAAAACATGTCATTACCACGTTGATGAAGGAGAATGTTGAGCTACATTTTAGGTAATTGAAAGTAATAAAATAATCTGCTAAAATCTGCAAAAAAAAAAATTTGCTAAATATTAGTAGACAAAAAAATCATAAAAAATATGAGCTTTGTAATGCGAATAAAAATCTGATCTTCTGAAATCAGCAAGCTAAAATTTGTTAGCTAAAATTTCTGTTGTTTTTAGCAAAATATACTGTTATTTCATTCTACTAAATTTAAGGTAAATATAGTAAAACTTTTGTTGATATTACAATGTTTGTTGACTGATTTTAGTCTACAAATATTAAGTAAAATTTTTCCTGATTTTAGCTGTGTAAAGTTGTATTTTCCTTTAACTAAAATGCAACTCAAATATAACTAAAATTTTGTAAAGTTAACAGATTTAATTTTGCTGTTCTTATTTTACTAAAATTTAGCAAAAAAAAAACTGCTAATTTAATAGTTTTTTCTGCAACTTCAATTTACATTAATTTTTAGTAGCTTTTTCTGATATCTATACAGGTATTAAAGTATTTTGACGTAATTTTGTTGAAGTAAATTTTATTATGGTTAAAACAAACTCCATTTTTCAGTTCTAATAACCGCTATTTGTAGGAAAACCCATAATTCAGTTGAATATGCCCATACATTTTTTCTGTGTACACGCATAAAGAAAAGTTAGTTCGAAAGTATGTAAAACGCATTTTTGTTTTCCGGGACTTTTTCATTTCCCGGGACAGCGGGAATTTTTTAAAATTTCCCGGGTTCCCGAGGTTTGCCACACAATAAAAAAATCAAACTTTGCTCTCTGGCAATTCTTCCCTAACTACGTAAGCGCCATCTATCGAATATACAAAGAATATATCATGGATGTGGCATCACTTACAACATATGGGAAAACAGTGGACATTAAAGTAAGGTAAGTTTCTAAAAATAGAACTGTTGTGTTGTTGGAGTTGTACTCCTGAGATTATGTATGCAAGAACAGAAAACACCGTGTATTGAATAAAACTAGTTTTAATCACAACAAAACTCGACCTGACGATAGATCAGTGGGCGCTCTGTCTAACATGTAGTGCGAGTGCATGTGGCATTAGAAATCAGTTTATCTATACCACGGTCAGTGATTGCACAGAAAATTTCATATAGACGCAATCGAACAAATAAAAACATAATAAATATTACATTATTCAAAAAAAAAAAAAAAAACAGAGTCACTGACAAAGGTTCAATACCAGAAACTGCGCAGTCTGATTCAGAAAAATTGAAAATTTACAGTGTAGTTATGATTTTAGAATATACACTCATTATTCTCTACCACGCCTTTCACAATTAAAATTAAATAAAGACAAGTTTGTTATAAATTTTATTAAAAATAAAAATTATGTTTTTTTCGACCTTTAATTGTGCAATGAAAATGAAAATTATTCAAGTTCGAGGCCATACTCTATATTTCTTCATTAGGATATTGTCCTAACAAATAATCTATAGAGTTTTTTGTTTTCAAATTTATTTGAAAATTAAAACGTGATGATGGGAACCTAGAAAATTCCCGAAATAGATCTATCAACACATTCCTGAAAGGGTCAAATAATAAATTTGAAAACAAAAAACTCTATAGATTATTTGTTAGGACAATATCCTAATGAAGAAATATAGAGTATGGCCTCGAACTTGAATAATTTTCATTTTCATTAAATAAAGACGTTTAAAATTCAAACTTAATTAAATTTTACATAATTTTTGCTTGAAAATCCGATTTTTTTATGAATATAAATTTATTAACCCGAAACACGTCATATGACAGCACAACAACTGTCAAAAATACTTTATTTAATAACTTAAAATTAGGATTGTTGGAAATTATTTTTGGATTTTAATTTTGGATTTTTTTTTTTTTTGATTTTCAACAAGATTAAATCCATGTTTTCGTACAGACTTAAAATCGCCGTTTTGTCTTGTAATATATTTTGTTTTATTTCTTAACATGTTATATGGGAATAATCAGCCTTCCTATAGACAAAAAAAACAAGTCAGTACAGTCAGCAACTATATGGATCAAGTTACATAAAATAATTATTTCTATCAAGTTGAGATTTTTTTTATCAATTTAAGAGCTTTAAAATCTTGTAATGATAAGTAAAAGTAAGTTTCATGGGTCTTTTTTGTCCCAGTCCACTACGGGTTAAATATTTTTTAAATAAAAAAAAAAAACAATTATAGTCTTAATAAATTTCAGGCTCAGTTTTTCGAAAATTATGCAAATTTTGATGAAACCATTTAAATTTTGTACAATTTTGACAAAATAAGCTATTTTCATAAAATGTCCTGGAAAGGAGTCGCTAAAAATGCAAACTCGAATTATCATTTTTTCAATTAGGTTTTTTTTTTTGTTTTGTTATATTATAAATCGACATCTGTTAATTAGGCATTTAAGAAATCTTTAAAATTAATTTCCTAAAAGACGTTCCTTCTTTTATATCAAATTCGTGGGTCATTTTGGATTCCTGGCTAAAGTGGGTTAGTGATATCCGATGAAGTCAGAAATTCATTTTTGAATAACTTTGAGTATGTTAAATAGACAAATGTTATTCCGATATTTTAAGTTTTGGGAATTTTTAATAAAAATACACTTTTTTCCAAAATGACTCATTTTAGGCCGACGGTTAACGTTTGAAAAAAAAGTCGATAGCTTTCATTTGGAATCATTTGCAATAAAACTGTGGGAAGTAATGAACGAAAATCGAAAAATTGTTATTTTAAGGGACATAATATATATACTTGCAGCCAAACATATATATGTTTGGCGGCAAGCGCTTTTTACTTTTTACAAATAAATATATGTTTACGGGCAAACATAAATATATTTGCAAGCAAACGAGTTGTATTAGAAACATGGTAAATGGAAATGTTTTCCTAACAAAAGTATATTACCAGCATTTATATTTAGAGCAGAGCTTTTTTTCAGTGTGTATGACTTACAGAATCAAGGGCTTTGGCAAAGCCCGTATAAACATCATAACACTGGGATCATACTTCGATCATCTTTCATTATAATATCGCATGATAAAATCGCTTTAGAATAACATTAAATTCGTATTAGTGGATCTGCCAGGCATAAAACCATGCTGACATGAGGAAATTGAATTTTTGACATGATCAAAAAGTTTTTCCTTAATTGTCGTATCAAAAATTTTATATTTTTATTGAAGCTTTTTGTTTCATAGCCCTGATTCATTATTTTACTTCGGTGGGGTTAAGTGCTATGGGAACACCGAAGGTTTGCGCAGCGATACATATAAGTGATAGAAAACTCATACATATTATTTTTCTAAATTGATGTTGTCGTCACCGGGAATCGAACCCGGGCCCATCTGTGTCACAGTCCAACGCGCTAATCATTACAACGTCCAACAACCATAGGAATCGAATGCTTTTTGAGTTAGAGATATCAGATAAGAACTTTTATGGCTCTCCAAAGTTACATATTTCTGGGATTTTTAATTTTTTTTTTTATAATTCATCCGTGAAAAAATCGCATTTTTTTAAATTTTAAATACTGTATTTAGGCTTCAGATAGAATAAATGTTTTTAATAGAAATAAAATCGGAAGACATCAGGTCAAAAAATTCAAACTGTTTTCGTGATCTTTCAAACAATGAATAATATTTAGACAGTATTTGTGATTCGGTTTATACTTACTAACTTATTATTAATTTGTAATTTTTTTAAATTATTTTTTTCATATTTTTCGTTATTATTCCATATTATTAACATTTCTTTTATATTCGCGTAGACAGTAGCAATCAAAGCCAATTAACGTCAAGTGTTGAGTGTTAAGTTTAATAATAAAAACTAAACTAAAAAAAAAGTGTAGGGGAATTCAAACAAACTTTCGTACGGTCTAATATCTACCAGTTTCTTTTAAAAACATATTTATAAAAGTATTCCATAGCAGAGATTTAAAATAGTAGATTCCATATAGTAGATTCCAAATATTAAAAAACTATAGAAATTTTAATCGAAATTTTTAGAAACGTTTAATATATTTGAAATAACTTTGTAAAAAATCGGAAACATTATTACAATTTTGAGAAATATTGTAAAATTTATTAATCTGATATTTAGTCGAACCAGTTTCAGAAATTAACTACGGAAAATAAAGGTGACAAATATGTTATAGATGAAAAGAAAACACGTCGCAAAACTGGTATAAAAGAAGACTTCGTTCGGTGTATCAAAGAGTGTCCAATTCATCAAAATATCCAACCACGTGATTATTTAAATGGTTTATTTGGCTGGTTTATTCTAGATATATCATGTAACTCGAGAAAACTAAAGTAACACTAAGGTGGGCCAAAAGTTAGGTTCGCAACAGTAGACATAGTAAAGTAACTCTAAACTGGTGCAAAGTAATTAGCTGTGTATAAAAAATGGGCAATCGGGCCAGAAGCAACCAATCCCTTCACTGTTACACATCGGACCCAATACTGAAATTGTTCACACAAGACCGACTTTTTGACAGTATAAATTATCACATCCCTGTTAAAAATCGACGTATATGGATCCATTCATGAGCACATATGCTTCATGCATGTCTACATGTACTCATACATGATTCATATGTGTTCATTAATGATTCATACATGTGCATATGTTGGATCATATATGTTTACGTGTGTACATTAACGAGCATTGAGGTAATATTTACATGTATGATCGTATATGAACATCTATGAGCATATATGAATCATATATGGAGGTATATGGATATTTATGAACTCGAATATCTTTATATGTTAACATGAATGAGTTCATACATGTCCCTTAATGGATACACATATGCATATTTTAAACCGGGATATCATAATTGCATATGCAACTGGCGGAAAGTTAATAAAGGGTTATTTTTAAAGAGCTTTCTGATCTGATTAAAAAAAAAACACGCATAAACTTTTGAGAAATTTATGAAATCTTGATTTGAGTCGATAGAATGATCTATATAATTCAATGTTTAAAGATGATTTCATGTAAATATTGACCGAGGCTGCGCCTCAAATGGTTCATACGCTGGGTCCAATTTTGGCATAATAAAATTCTCTCTAACATATCGGCCGGTATCTTACGAATAAATTCTTTAATATTGGCTTCCAGTGCGTCAACCGTTGCGGGCTTGTCCCTATAGAAATGAGCCTTAACATAGCCCCACAAAAAAAAAAACCGAAACTAGGACAGGTTCATACTCACAAAGTTCTAGTCACTTGATCATACCAGTGGCAGGTCCATTTCCAGCAGGGTTATTACATAAATAAACCAGCTTTTGTTTGGAGTAAAAGAACCGGCTGCTTTTGGAACAACTTGGACGTAAAGTCAAAGATTTGGTGCTTTCAAATGTAATATTTCTACTTAAAAAATTAGGAAATCGATATTTTAAAGCGATTTTTTTTTAAACTTCTGGTGTTAAAATTACGGGACAGTCGTTGCATATTATCTTTGTAAAATGTTTCTTAAGTTAGGTTCAAGATACACTTTACTTTAGATACAATCGAAAATCTTGATGTTCATTTTAAAGAATTCACTCTCTTACACCTCTCCAAATAGTTACTTGTCTTACGTAATTTTCTATTTACCCAATGTTGTTCGTGCAAGTCAAAGTCAAGTGTTAGACGTGTTTGGTTGGTGGTAACATTATTAGAGATGATAATAATTTTATGGAAGATAATGATGATGATGTTTTTTCATATATTTACCAAAGACCATGATTATGAACACCCAGGCAGAAAAATATAATCGACACAATGTTGGCAAAGAGGCGGCGATGGTCGGTTGGCAGAACGTGGGACTAACCATCTTGACATTGTAAGTTTACCCCACTGATAACAGTGGCCAACCGTTGGTTTAAAAGAAGTTGCCACCGTTGGCATAAAGCTGGTAATTCAAAAAATGTTGTGCTTGTAAAATAGCTTAAATTAAATTAATTTTTAAAAACTTCTAATTGGTAATAATGGTAAAAACAATATTGGCAAAGAAATTTGCTTGTTGTACTGGCAAAGCACATGCTTTGCAAACAAAATAAGGGTTTCCTAGTACAATATTAGTTGTACATTTGGTAGTTTTTAACACGGTGGGTTTTACAAAAATAGCTGTGCTTTCCCAGTACTATTGTTTTGGTACGGTTGGCAATTTCTACCTGGGTAGCTACATACAAGATAATGATGAGTTTGTGGTCAAGTGACGATAAATATGGGGTCAACAAAAATAACACTTGTAAAAGTAGAAATATAAAAAAGTAGAAAAGTTAAACAACAACTAACGGAAGGATATATCAATTATGTCAAAGTTATGACATGAAAAGAAGTATAAAAAAATATGAAATTGAGAAGTGTAAAATTAATAAGAAAATAAAGTAATTTTCACTTCAACATTTTCTTTATTCTAGCTAAATATCTTATTTAATTTTAAGCCAATTAATTGACAAAGATAATTGTTAAAGTTTAATTAGCCTTAAAATTCAACTTCAATCTGACATCACAAATTTCATTACTACTAACAAAAAATAAATGCTAGCGGTAGCTTGAAAAACATTTGTTAACTAAAATGTCCTTATTACACACAGAAAAATAAAGTGCTAACCGAATTAAAAACTGTATTTTGTTGTGTACATCAAATAAATTTGGTTAGAACAACCATATTTAAATGCGATTTCCGAATATTTTGGGTGTTGCAACTAAAAATCAGGTGCTTTAACCGAATTTTATAGCGAAAACCATTATTCAGTTGTAATTACCCATTTTTAGTCGTAGTAACATTTTTAGTCGTAGTAACCGATTTTTAGTTGGTAAATGGCAACATTTTTTTCTGTGTGTACGTTTGCAGTTTAGCACAATGGCAATAAGCATTTAGAAGATAAATCACCCACAAGATATTAAGGCAATATAATTCATTTTTCTTTTTTAAAATAATGAAAGTAGTATTTTGAATAGATCTTCTTTTTATCTTCTATAAGATATATCGATAACATTGAAAATTAATTGTCAAAAATATATTTTTGTTCTATTAAAAAAAAAAATAATAATTATATGGGAAGAATAGCAAAATTGGAAAAAAATTTCGTGCTTGATTACTAAGAAGACAAGAATGAAGCAAAATTGATTATTAATAGGGTTTTTGTTAAAGTTCTGCCTATTATGGAGGCTCTAGCTTTTCTAAAACTTCGGGTTCTGATGAGATCTTTAGCCAGATCGAAATACTAGTATCAACCTAGCTAATATGTTTGATTTGCTTTATTTTTGTAAATATACGGAGGTTGAAAGCTCGTTATAAATTTAAAATAACATAAAAATAATCTCGATGTATATAAAAACTAAAAACTAATATAACTGTAAAAAATATTACTTGAGCCAGAGTACAAACTAAAAATTTTTTATATAAATAGAACAATTTTGGTCTTCAAAGTTTAGTAACGTCATGATGCTTGTTAGGAAAAGACCTAACCACGTGCTTGATTACTAAGAAGACAAGAATGGAGCACAATTGATTATTAATAGGTTTTTTGTTAAAGTTCTGCCTATTATGGAGGCTCTAGCTTTTCTAAAACTTCGGGTTCTGATGAGATCTTTAGCCAGATCGAAATACTAGTATCAACCTAGCTAATATGTTTGATTTGCTTTATTTTTGTAAATATACGGAGGTTGAAAGCTCGTTATAAATTGAAAATAACATTAAAAGCATATTTAAGTGGAAGTAGTATTTCGTTATGAAATGTAGGTTTTTGTTTGAAAACATTTTTCAAATATAAACGTTTCGGATAATTTTTTGTTCATATAGTTTTCAAAAATATTCACATATTATACTGAAACTTTTACTTTGGGTTCATCTCGGAAAGCTATGCTGCCATACATCAGTTTTTTACAAATGCGAGTTTTGTATATGAGGGACAAACTTTAAAGTCACTTTTTTGAAAAACTATACCATAGATCGAAAAATAAAGTACGACATTGAAATTAGCGTATCTGAAGTATATAGAATTGGTGGTAATAATCTTCAAAGTATAGAAGCGGTAATGACATGTCATTACTTTTTTAATGACACCCACTTACTCTCTGCATTACTTTAACACAGATAATAATAACTTACTAATAACTAGTTATTTTTGCCATTATTTTAATACAAAAAATAATGCGTTACCCATAAGTACTTATTTATATCATTATATGAAATATAAAATAATGACCTACACATTTTTTGAAAATATATTTTACACTCATTATTTTTTCAAGTTTACCCGATAAACAAAAGCTATATCTCGAATATAAAATCATATCCCATTTTATATACATCGATATATAATCTTATCAATATTAATTGGGGCATCCAGTATATTCAGTTATATCTTTCAAACATATTACTGGATTTAATTCTATCAGCACTGATTCAATGTTAGATTCAATAATATGTAATTTAAGATCCTGATAGACCCTAAAATATCAATTGGGATCTATTTAGATCAAGTTGGATCTAGTTATATCTAAAAAGATATGTAATTTTTGGTGAATCGGACAAGACAATTTGATATTTAATTTGATTTATCCCATGAAATATATAATTTGAATAAAATTAAAAAAAATGTTGTCGTTAGGCGCATATATAATTTTGTATGGGGTTATATATAGAAATACATAGTTCTATGTTATGCGCATGAAAAATATTAATGATAACATATGATCCAACATCATACTATTTATAATCTTGTGTCATATGTGGTATCTTACATAATTATATCACGTGATATCATATATAATTATATCTTAAGTTGTATTATACATATGTCACCATATATAATACATATCTTCTATCTCACAAAAAATTTATAAGACAGTATATATTGTATTTTTAAATTTAAAGCTGGTATGTCACAATATATGATTACATATTATGTATTATTGTATTCCCGAGTAAAAAAAATTATATAGAATATTAAATAATTTTATTCAGACAAATGTGATTATATATACTCAAGTGTGAGAGGCCCTATGCTCCTTATAGGAACGACGGGAATATATATATATATATATATATATATATAAGTGTGGTACTGTATTTGTGTGGATATAATTATCTTATACTTTTAGTTTTTTAACAATTTAAAATATGCAGTCATATATAAAGAAATATGAATAAATATGTTCCAATACATATTTATATGTAATATATGTAGTTAGAAATGCTCGGAAGTTTTTAGCAGATTATCATATATAATTAAAAATGGTTTTATAGAATATCATATCAAGTTTTATATATCGCCTTTCTAAATTTATTTATAAATAACTACGTAAAGCTCTATGCAAAAAAAAAACTTTTAAGTTAATTTATATATAATTCGGTATAGCCCCATGTAAAAGGAAAAATTCTAAGTTCATTTATATATAATTAAGTGTATCCCCAAGTAAAAGAAAAATTCAAAGTTGTTTTTATATATATTTCAGTATGATCACAAGGACTTATTTGTTTTTTAATTTTAAAATTAATGAAGTTTTGGTATTACTATATATAGAATTTATACTGAGAAAAATCTAGCAACGTATTATCGAATTAAACCGAAATGAAAAATCTTCTATTTCGTTTAATTGCTTACTTTCAGTATTCGGTTTTTAAAAAATAATTTTTAAACAGTCAAATCCCTTTACCCCTGGCTAGAGTAAACGAACGACAGTAAAACTTAAAAACATAAGCTGCCAATTTTAATTTTTAATCAATACCTACTAAATTTAAACTTTTGTATGTGATATAAAAATGAATATCGTAATGAATTAAAATTAATACATATATAAAATTAAGTCTTTCTACATCAAAATCCGGATAAAATTTTATATTATTTAATATAGTATATATATTTCGTATCCGATATAATTTGATCCACAATTTTAAGCAACATAATATATAGGATATCATTATACATTATACATGACTTTCATAAAATACACGAAATTTTGTTTACTTTACGAAAGTTTTCGGTTAACACATAAATTTCGAATATAAGTAAATGGACTGGAAAGTAATATGGGAACTTACTAAGTACCGTTTTTGTAGTATTTTTCAATAATAAAATAATTTTAATTAACAAGCACTCATAGTACTTAGAGCTGTAAAAATATAAAAAAAACAAAAAAAAATACTTAAAATTAGTTAAAAATTAGTTAAAAATTGCGTTGCGGAAAAACTGCTAAAATTAGCAGAAAAATAAATCTGTTAGCTTTCCAAAGTTTTAGTTATATTCGAGTTTTCGAGTATTAGAGTTGTATTAGCAAAAACTTCTACTAAATATTGTTAATGTATTATTATATATGACAATATACATATTATATCTTATTATGTACAGCATATATGCTTAAGATCTTATTTTATAAAGGACATTATATAATAATAATAAATATAATAATATATGGCTATACATGACAGCATATACAATATCATATTATAATATATTTTAAGATTAAAAAATATAAGACAATAAATAAATTGTTTTACTCGGGTAGCAACATATAATACATATCGAGAGCCTATATTCAAAACCCTCTATCTTTGATTTTCACGAAAATGACTTTTTGATGGTAAAATGTTCAGTAAAACAGCCCTCATGTATGGTGTGAATTTCACAACAAAAATATTTTTTTTTGCTGTTTTATTTGCATTTTTGTTATTTCTCTATCTTACGTAATTAATTTTTCTGTATGCAAAACCCTCTATCTTTTCAAATAATAAATTTTCAAATATTTTTTTGGAATAAATTCTTCTTGCAATGCATGTTTTCTTACTATTTTTTTTTTCTAGCTGGACATGAATTTTACATTTTTTAATCGTTTATTAAAATAGCGAAGCCGATTCTGAATTGAATTAAAATGAAAATATTTTCCCTTTTGGTTTTTGGAAAATATAATGTCCATGGCATAAAAATAAATTGTTAAACTTGCAACTTGCTTAAAAAAAGTGTCTACTTTTAGAGTGTCATCTACGATATTATTGTTAAAAAAAAAAAAATAATTTGTATGATATTAAAAATCATAATTAAAATATTATTCTCGAGTGATAAACTCACATAATGGTAAGTTTAAAATTTAGTTCAATAATTAGATTTTAATAATAAACTTTTGATATTTTGTGTGAACATTAAAATAAAGTGACTTTTAATTCCTTGCAACGCACAGTGGGGTGAATGGTATCAAAAGTGGCGATTAATTCATAGAAGTCGTAATTTTAAAATGTTGTTATTTTTTATTGATTGATATTAATAATCACATAAAAACTCATCATTAAAAAAAAAAATTGTTGAAGAAAAAATTTTTTTAACGTTTTATGGGGTTTTTTGTATTTTGAAAAAATTCGTCTTATTTGACTATTTTTGCTGTAACTTTGGAATGAAAAACGATAAATTAGTGAATTAAATTGTAAATTATAGCACACATTATTTTTGTTTAAATAAAAGGACTAAATATTTAATATGAATTTATATTAGCAAATTTTAAACTTTAAATTCATATATTTTCTCAAAAATCCATAATTTTGTAGATTTAACTCAAAAAGACACATTAGAAAATACTATTAATTTTTATTTATAAATATTCAACAATAGAAAACAAACATTTAAGAAAATAAACATTAAAAAATAGACTTATAAGGCTTTTGTATTTACTTAATTTCATTAACTTCATAAGTATTATTTACTTCCATGATCATCATCAACTTCATAATCATCATTATCTTCATAATCATCATTATCTTCAAAATCATCATTAAAATAGTCTTCATCATCACCTTCATCATCGCCATCATTATCGTTTTCACTGTGGGAAGAACAAGTAACTCCAATGCAGACTTTGGCATTTGCTCCGTTTTCTTTTTACAGCTATTTCTCATGCTTGAAATGAATGGATCAGAACTCAAAATAAACCTATTGAACACGTCTTCTATGGTATTTTTCCTACTGCTTTTACGCGAAAAGTGCTCCCTATAACTTTTAAAGTCCTTATTTCTAGCTTCTTGAGATTCTTCAGTTAGTTGGCCAATAGGCAATGGTGAAAGCGATATAATTTCTGGCCCGTGAATAAAGTATTTATGTAGAGTAGGAGGCATATAATACCATGGATAATTTTTAACAAATAACCTGGCAGTATCATTAGCGAAATTTGAAAATTTTTCTATATTGACCTCGTTGCCACTGGAAACAACTATTAATATTGTATGCATATTTTTTATCAACTGCAAATCAATTTTTGTAATTTCGGCAGATACTTCAGCATTCTTAAAAAAACGCCTTGCAGTATTCCCATCGTTTGAGTTTCCAAAACCTGGTTTTGGTTGGTCAACAATCAATCCAGTTTTCTCTCTAAATTCCTTTTGAATGCGTTTTTTTGGTATTAGCAATAATTTTTTTTTCATCATCACATCTAGTTTGCCATTTTTTTATCGGGAGTTTATATGATAAGTGAATAAGACACTCAAAAAATCGTATCCAGCCATGAAGAACAGATAAACCAAACTCCATGTTATCTATATTAACATCTTTTGTAATCATTTTTTCAATATTGTTAAACTCTTTACTTGTGGCGCCACATATATAGCACTTTTGTGTGGACTTTGTGTCTGTAATAGCATTACAAACTTTACCGTCAATCATCACTAGAATAAGATTGTGATTAACTTTAGCTAATCTCTCTCCAACTAAGACTACGGAATCGATAAGAGCCTTTTTCTCTGTCTCCACTCTTTCTTTTTCGCGTTTAATATTATCGGTCGTTTCTTTCAAAAATTCAATTTTCAGGGGCCTGCAAAACCTAGTGGAAGACGGTCGAGGATTTTGCCAAATAGTTTTTTTTTCACAAACTAGTTTTAATGGCACAATCGATGTTATAAATACTGAAGAGTCTGAAGCGTTAATGTCATGAAAGGCTTGTTTATATGAACTATGTCCGGAACTACCGTCAAAGCCCCATTTAGAGTATAAAGTCATTTTAGACAGTTCTTCATTACCTAACAAATTTAAATCAGTATTTTGTATCGAAAAAATACGCTTTGTGGTATGGTCTAAGAGTGCTTGTAGATTTACTTGGGCTGACGTTTCAGAAATTTTAATTTCGTCTCGCTCTGGATAACATTTTTTTTTTGCTTCTTGAATTATTTTATATGATGGAAATATCTCAGGCGCGGCTTTTCTAATTACATCATATTGGTATCGAGTCAGCTTTGCTTCTACAAACACGGAAAGAGCTTCCTCCGCACTTAATTTCTGTGGGGATACCTGTTCTAAACTTTTTCTGTATTTTTTCGCTTTTGTAGGAGATGATATTATTTCTTTAACGATTTTCGACGCATCTGTTTTTCCAGCGGCTCTCAAGCTCATTTGAGTGGCGTAAGCCAAAACAGGCAGTGGAGTATTATCTCTTAGATCTTCACATTTCTTTACCTTAGTTTTTTCTTTACATTCATCAAATGAGATATCATGCCTACCTCTTTTTTTAATTGGTGCTGGTGGTGGAATAAAAGAGATTGAAGCATCAAGCCAATTCTTGTTATTTTTTAAAAAAATATCATTCTTTCTCTGACTGTTTACCCAGCGCAGCTTATATTCTCTGCAAAAGCTATTAAATCTGTTCATAAAATCTACCATATCTGATGGGTCGACGCGTTTGATTACTTCCCATCTCAGAAGTTTGAATTTATCTTGAAGTAATTTAATATCTGAGTTCTTCATAAAATTATGTAACTCATGACGAGAAATGAAAATTGTTTTTGGACTTGTTCCTAAAATTAGTTAAATTTGTAACCGTTTTAAAATTTGCAAAAGAGTTTTTGTTTTCCCTTGTACCGAATAATCTACAAATGCACAACACTTTAAATAAATAACATCACATCACATTAAACAAAATATTCACAGTCAACACAAAAAAAATTAATGTGGCAGTACCGAATCTTAAATACCCTTCTTAGTAATTCTAGCAAATTGAATATCAATACATTAATATATTAATATCATCAGCTTAAACCAAGATAAAAAAACAGCACTCGAATGTTCTCACGCACATTGCCAACAATTATCATATAGTGTACAATTTAACAATTAATACAAATAGAGATGGAAGAGTGACGTGTACGTGTGTAGAAAAGAATTTTCATATGTAACTCATATTTTTAAACGCAACATTAAGTAAATAAATATTAACTATTTAGAAGATAATTTTAAATTCAAACTTGTTATGTCATTATACCATAAATATATGGAAAAAATTCTATTCGTTGTGAATAAACCAAAACTTTTTTTTTTGTGAGTGTGCGTGATAAAAAGCTACTCACGCACCCATCTCTAATAAACATTACTCTCATTACACTCATTAGCTACACTAACAACAACAATAACAACAAAAGATAATAAATACAACTTTTTGTTTGTTTTTTTCACATTCACTTTTAGCAACTGGAGTTCTCTCACAAAAACCTTCATAACTCAAAAATCGCACCAATGCGCAACAAGGCATTCTGGGATTTATTAGCTAAAATCTCATATTTAAAGAGCATAAAAACATTTTTTCCCCGAATCAACCGCAAAGTTGTTGAAACTCAATGTAAATACCAAAAATACCACATTTTTAGAGCAATTTTGTTTTTTTTTTTTTAAATATTTCTAAAACATTTATCTAAACAAAAAGTAATTTTTTATATGCTCATATACCTGAAGTTGACGGTTCCATTATAAAACTTTTACTTATAGAAGTCTTAATAAAAAATATAATCACTTGAAATATCAAAATTTTCTTTTTTTATCAATGCGAGCAAAAACAGCAAAAATTATTGAACTTTAAGCACTCACTGCAAATAAAGTAAACAACTCAGAACTTTAATTTTTGCAGTTAGTGATGTAGCATTTTATCTACTTTCATATGGTACCAAATACCGTTGTGAAAGTTAAAGTTCATCTTTTGAATTAATCGCCACTTTTGAAGGCTCTCACCCCACAGTGCAACGTATAGCAGTCCATGATGCACCAATAAATGAAGATATGGAGGTTGGGCGGATAGCAGGTATGTTTACACATAACTAATTACAACAGCAATAAAACAAAATACATATCTTCCCAGATTCCGAAGACGAGAAAATCAACAATAATGCGGTCGTTTGAAAAAGTTTTCCTTTCGGTTATCAAATACCCGAAAACTCAAAAAAAACGAATGAGAGGCCAAATTTATTTTGATTTTCTACTACTGATGGAGTTTCCATACAAAATTCAAAAAGACCCCCAAGAAAATGGGAATTTCGTGTTCATCATCATTTTGCGCAAAAAGCACATTAAGACACTGCCAGAAAGTTGATCATGAAACCATAAATTATATTTTTAAAATGTTTTGGGATATGACCTGGGAAGCTAAACAAGTGTTTGTAAAAAGCCACGTCATACAGAAAGCCAAAAAGAATTGTATATTCTCTGGTCCCCTGTCAATTCAGCCAAATAAGTTAAAGAATTTGCAAGATTTGAAGAGGGTAATACTATCGGAATACCATTATTTTTACGATAATTTACTCCAATCAAACTCCAAAAAAAAAACTTAAAAAAGCAAAAAAAAAAACACATAACATTTTTGATTCATATTGTGTATAATTAATTTTTTTATCTTATGTTGTATTACTAGTCAATATCTTAAATAAATCACCTTAAAAACTGACAAAAGGCATAAATGAAATGAAAATTTATTTTTATTAAAATGCAAAACCCTCTATCTGAACATTTTCATACATAAACATTGAATATTTTTGAGTAGCAAAACCCTCTATCTAGCATAGAGTCCACAATAATGCAACATTTTAAAAACCAATTATATATGAGATTCAGTAGTTGCTTTAAAAGATATTGTAGAATACCGAATTTTAATAACTCAAGTAATACGCGAAAAAACTGTTTTTTGGCTCTAATGAAAAGTTGTGTTTTTTAAGATAGAGGGGTTTGAATATAGGCCCTCGATATACATATATAACAACTTAGTTTTGATTTTTTGTCCGCTAGAAAGTAATGATATTTTGTGCATTTAATTTATGTTTATACCTATCAAGTATAACATGTAGAGATAGCTTAGATGGTAGAGCGCTTTACTAAACAATACCTGGAGTCAAAGATTCGAAGCACTGTGGGGAAATTTTATTAAAAAACAAAAAAAATTTTACAATAAAAAATTATTTTTTCATTTAATTAGTTTCTTTGAAAATTAATTTTTATACTCATAATATTTGTTCATAAGCATATATGTAACCACATATTTTTTTATTTTTCATTATGTGTTTAGTCATGATGTATCATCATTTTGCGCGGCATCCCCATATAAAAGTAATGAGATTTGTAATGACAATTGTATGTATCCACTTATATGGTTATGCTTTTCTACACTGGACTATTAATTTTCAAAAGTCATGATTTTGTCCTTATGTGTTATTATTGCTTTAAAGCTTATTTGTGATGTTTAATTTGAAATCCACTAATTCAAGAGCTTTATTATTTTATACATCAAAATACATCATTCAAGCACTCGAAGATTTTTTGTGAATCCATAATTTTTTTTTACCATATGTTAACCACCAGTCCTATTGTGAATTGCTGTAACAGCAAAGAGCATTAACATCGGCTTTAGTTTCAGTTTTATGAACAACATTACTAATATTCTTTCAGTACTATGAAACATAGCCGAGCATAAATCAGTACTAATGCGCATACAAATTTTATTACTTGTAAAATACAAATACTTGGTATATACTTACTAAACAGTAGGAATAATTGAAGCTCATTATAATAAGAAAAATACAAAAAATGGAAAATAACAAAAACTTGCATAAAATACACGAAATTTTGTTTAGTTTACGAAAGTTTTTGGATAACACATAAATTTCGAGTATAAGTGGATGGACTGAAAATCAATATGGCGACTTACTAAGTACCGTTTTTGTAGTATTTTTCAATATTAAAATAGTTTTCATATACAAGTACTCATAGTAATTAGAACTGTTAAAATAGAAAATAAATACTAAAAATTAGTTCAAAAATTACGTTGCAGAAAAACTGCTAAAATCAGCAGATTTTTTTTTCTAAATATTAATAAAATACGAACAGCAAAAAGAAATCTGTTAACTTTACAAATTTTTAGTGATAGTCGAGTTGAATTTTGGTTAATCGAAAATAGCAATTTACTCTGCTAAAATTAGCAAAAACTTCTACTAAATATTTGTAGACTAAAATCAGTAAACGGAAACTAGAATATCAACAACATTATTGCTTTATTTGCATAAAATATAGTAGAACAAAAATATCAAATATCACATACCACGTGCTTGATTACTAAGAAGACAAGAATGGAGCAAAATTGATGATTAATAGTTTTTTTTTGTGAAAGTTCTGCCTATTATGGAGGCTCTAGCTTTTCTAAAACTTTGGGTTCTGATTAGATCTTTAGCCAGATCGAAATACTAGTATCAACCTAGCTAATATATTTGATTTGCTTTATTTTTGTAAATATACGGAGGTTAAAAGCTCGTTATAAATTGAAAATTAACAAAACTATTTGCTAAATTTATCAGTTTTTTCTGCAATGTTATTTTTAACTAATTTTTAGTAGCTTCGTCTGCTATTTTTACAGATTTTCTTTAAGTGAGCGTGCTTTTGAATCACTGAGACTCGGGGCCATAGTAAAGTCTGCAAATTGTTTACATTTTATTTTATGCCTTACAAAATGAAACACCGTAGTGTAATACTTAGGAGGTACCATAGTACTTATCATGTACTTAACAAGTTCCCATTGTACTTGAAAAATGCATATAGTACTAAGCAAGTACCTGCAGTACTTGACAAGTACATACACTCAGGGAACATCTGCTGTAAAACTATGTAGTTCTTAAAGTTGTAATTAGTTCCTTTATTTTTAATGTAAATGTCAGTCATTTGTAGAACAAATTAAATTATTTACTAACCTTGTAGTTCATTTCAAAAATCAAACCTCATCAAATGACTGTTTTATGATTTTACATTCATTTATTACAGTAATTTTTTGTTATTTAAAAAAATAAAAAAAATAAATGTTTGTTTATTTTTTACTACCATGTGGTTACTTTTTACTACAATTGTTAGTCATTTCTGAACATTAAAAAACAAATGACAATATTAGTTAAATTTATTGAAATTTCATTTGTTTTTAACTATATTTGCAGTGTTCTTTACCTGCATAGTATTCGTAGTGTAGCACTTAGCCAGTTCCTATAATACTTAGATTAGATTAGATTATATGGCACTATGCACCGCGACCAACTTAGGTCTTTTGTGCTGCCTAAAGTTACCCTAAAGATTCAAGCTACCTATAAAGCCAATAATCCTATTAGGCAAAATCTTCATAATGTCCGAAGGGGAGACAAAGCGATTGCCAAGAAACTTGGCACGCCTTTCACATAGCCTCGGACATTCGCAAAGAACATGCTCTGATGTCTCAGCTACCAGTTCGCAAAACCTACACTCATCCGTGTCCGAAAGACCCCTTTTGAGCAGGTGGTATCTGAGATTGCAGTGTCCAGTCAGGTAAGACACCAGGGTTCTCAAGTCAACCCTCCCGAGGGACAAGAGTCTCCTCGAGCCTGCACTGGAAAAAGAAATCAATCTCTTAGCCTGTCGTTGGCCAAGAGAGTTTTCCCAATAGAGAGACAATTCTGACTCCCTCCACGACCCGAGCTTCTCCCTAACATACCCCAAAGGTATACCACAGAATGGTTCAGGGCCAATAAAGGGCCTTCGGGCCCCGCAATTAGCAAGACAATCTGCCCTCTCGTTGCCCTCATGCCCCTCGTGACCAGGAACCCACCCTAAGGTAAGCGAGTTGCGCCTGCCAAGTCGGTTAAGAGCCAGAATGCATTCCATGACCAGACCAGATGACACCTCATAGGACATTAAAGCCCTTAATGCCGCCTGACTGTCGGAAAGAATGTAGATACGAGATCTAATATACTTACAAATATTTACAATATTTAAGCATAGTACCATAGTAGTTAACTAGTAGCATTGTAATATATATAATGTACTACGATTTACTTAATGCCCATCTATGCCATGTACTCTGTTCATTATCATCAATAGAAGATTAATGAAAGCTAAGCTAATTAAAATTGTAAATCGCCTAAGGAATTGAAATTTGATCCTATATTATTTTATACTTACACAGTACCATGCATATTTGTTCTAACTTCATAGTGACTAAGACTTGTCATTGGATACAGTTAAAGCGACACAATTACTGTCATAATTCTATTTAATAATTCGTGTAATGAATGGTAAAATGTGGAGTCTTTTTGCAGCGCATTAATGTAATAAATAAGAATTTTAAATGTAAGTAAGTAAAGTATTAAAATATTTTTTGTTGTAATACTATTATAAGTAATTTACTAATGCTAATTTATTTAACAATTTTACCGAATTTCTAAATCTATAAAATCTTTACGAGTTGATTTTAAAACACAGTCATTAAATCTCATTACCAAGGAGAAGCGTATTAGTATTTGCATAACCTCTTTTTCATCAGACATTTCAAATAATATACCCTGTTTAGTGTAAACAGCCTGTAGTATAGAATCTTCCATTTCGGGTAACTTTACTACATCAACAACCAGCCATCGTATATCGTCTAAAGCATTTTCGCCATAGAAAATATTACAATCACGTACAATTAAACGATTTGTAGATATGCCTTCAGAAGTTGGAAAATGTATTGAATTTTGTGTATGTTGATATATGGGAGAATCTTCAAAAACAGCTGAAAATAATAATATAAAAATTAATCATTATCTGTTAATAATTCTTAAGACTAACAAGGCAGGTATTTTGACCCGAACTCCCAAATTTCAATGAACTTTGGATATGTTGTTAAGGAGCAAAAAAACAGTTCCAAGTATTTTTTAGAGGCCCAATCTCAAGTTTACGTTAATACACTCTAATTAATTTCTGTTGAAATTTACCCAACTTATTGTAGGAAACTGTACTCCTACTATAAGTTGGGTAAATTTACTCTATGTGTGTAAATGAAAAAAAATACGCACATTGAGAGTAAGTTTGTGAACACAAAGTTGGTAAATTTACAATGGAAGTGCGTAAAATTTTGATAAAATTTATAAATAAATGTGTAATTTTACCAAATTTTCGTGTAAAAAAACATGATTTACGTGCAATTATACGTATAAAATGCGTAAAAATACATACTTATAAGCGTAAAAACCCCCTAAAAATGCGTATATTTACCTTCCGGTAAGAAATAATAACAGCCCAAAAAATTTTTCAAATAAAACAAAAAATTAATTTTTAGAAAGAGTTTTATTAATGTGTTGTATAATAATAAATTTAATAATAAATATTTGTATATAAGTTGTTGTACATATACAGAGCTTCAAAGATTAAATTCTATTTTAAAAAAATTAAATCGGATTTTTTTAAATCGACTGATTTTTTTCTTCAATCATTGCGAATTCAATAATTGAGAGTTCAAACTATTTTTAACTTAATCAATTTACAATTCTATCCATTTTTAACTTAATCGATTTACAATTTGCCGAAATCGGCGAAACTGAAAAATACCGGCAGAATTGAAAAAAAATCGCTAAAATCGAAAAAAATATCGTTAAAATGAAAAAAATCCCAAAAATTTAAAACAATCTCCAAAATTGAAAAAAAAACGCCAAAAATGTAAAAATTACTTAAATTGAAAAAATTGACAAAATTTAAAAAAAATCGCCAAAATTGAAAATAAATCTCTAAAATTTGCCAAAATTAAAAAATCGCCAAAATAAAAAAAAAAGTCGCCAAAAATAAAAATATCGCCAAAAATTTCTAAAAGTGAAAACATTGCCAAAATGAAAAAACTTCAAAATTTAAAAACGCCAAAAGTAAAAAATCTCGAAAATTTAAAAAAAAAATCACCATAATTGATAAAAAAAAATTGTTCAAATTGGAAAAAGTTGTCCGTGTCTTCTATTTATCTCTGTTAGTTTTTGAAACATAGGCGATGTTTCAAATAAATACTCTTTTTTATCTGCGATGCTTACTTTTCGAGAAAAACGCGATTTACGAACCCAGCCAATCAAATCGAAATTTAGGATCGTTGTAGGGGTAATGGGGTTGAGTTTTGAACAATGGTGCAGCAATTTTTCCCCCAGCGCCATTAAATTTCGTAATATGTACCTTTTAAAAATTGACTAAATAAAAAACGTCCATAACTCAAAAAATAAAAAAAGCAACTGGAAAAATGTTTGCACAGGTGTTCAAAACTCAACCCCAAAACCGGCCTGATTGGCTAGGTTCCTAGATCGCGTTTTTCTCAAAAACAAAACATCGCAAAGCAAAAAGGGAAGATATTTGGAACATCGCCTGTGTTTCGAAAACTAATAAAGATACATTTACAGCTATTTTAAGTTTCTCGTCAATATTTTTCGTTTTTTCAATTTAAGCTTTCTTTCCAATTTGAAAATTTGTTTGATTTTTGGCGATTTTTATTTTTGCAAATTTTTTATTTTTAATTTCGAATTTTTTTTCATTTTTAGCTATTTTTAGCTATTTTTCTAATTTTTGGCGATTTTCTTTTAATTTTAATTTTTTTTTTGCGATTTTTTTAAATTTTAGCGATTTTTTTTCATTTTTGGCGATTATCTTTAAATTTTAGCGTTTTTTTTTCAAATTTGGAGATTTTTTTTTTAATTTCACCGTTTTTTTTTTTATTAATTTTAACGTTTTTTTTTTTAATTTTTGTTGATTTTTTTTTGTCTTAAAGATTTTCTCAATTTTAGCGATTTTTGGCGATTTTTTCAATTTTGGCAATTTTTTTTCAATATTGGCGATATTTTTAAATCGATTGAGTTAAAATCGACTAAATAAATCGAATGAAGAATTTTATTCTTTAAAGCTCTGTACATATATTATATTTTGAAAATATTTTTCCACAATTAGGCTGCAAACACTTGGAAACAAACTATAAACTAAACACTATCACAAATACCACAGTTATACATTTTTTTCCATTAAAATTGTCAATAAATTACATTTTTTAGATGTTTTTTTTGCTTTTTTTAATTTGTTTCATTTTTTTTTCAATTTAAAAATGTCAAAATATTAATTACTATTATAAGTTAGTATATTTACAAACTTTGTGCGTGAAAATTTTATTTAACAAAATAATGCTACTTTTACGCATAATGTGTTTAATTGTAAACACATAATTGGTAAAAATACTGTAAGTGGGTATTATTGTATATAAAAGTGTACGCAAAATAGTTTTACGCATTTTGATGTATAAATTTACCGAATTAGCGTAATAATACATGAAACTTTACTCGTTTTATAGTAGTAAATTTACAATAATTTTTTAGAGTGTAGTTAAAAAGGAGGGTTAAAAATGCATTTGTTTTTGTATGAAAGCTTGTCTTACAAAGTTCATTAAAATCTGCCGGTCCGGGACAGGATACCCTCCTCGTAAGAAGGTACATCTTAAAAAAATTATAGTAAAGCCATGTAAGAGTTGCATCAAATTGATTTTTACAGGTAGGTGGAGAAAGGATAAAAATACTTTAGTAAAATGTTGGTGTAAAATTAGGGGTTGGTAGTTATCTGTTTAATTGTCTGCAAATTTACATTTTCCGAAAAATTGAAAGAAACTATTGAAATTGCCTCTGAAAAATTGGAGAAGCGACACATCGAAAAACTTTATTGTTGGCTAATAGTGTTAGGTATTCTTTAAAGTGCAAAAAATTTGTAGCTGGGTAGGACCACCCACTTGGGCTATAGGTATGATTTCATGACATGACCATTAAAATACGTATTTTATAGTTTTATGAAGTACCCTTGCATGAAATATCGATTATTTTCAAGTAAAAATTAAGAATTTTACATGAAAGAGCATAACAAAATAATTTAATTAAAAAACCACAGAGGAATTATTTTATATCAGTGGTTAATTCATAAGTCCCAAGTATGGGAAGTCGAAAAGAAAATTATATCAAATAACTTCCAAAACCTTAAGTAAAGAATGTGTGAAATTTCATCGATATTGGACAATGGAATCGGGGGTCAGGCATTAATGGGTTAATGAAACTGACTAAAATTTTAATGATTTATTTAATTTTGAATTGTAAAAGACGACTCATAGATTTACTTTAACGATTAAATGAGGGTGATATATCCCCCCAACCCGGTTGAAAAACATATTAAATATAATACGACACAAAATAACTTTAAAATAACACGGTTTGTAGTTTTAAATCATGGTTAAATTAAAAAGGTTTGCGCATTAAAATTTATTTTGGTTGCCAAACCCAGGACATTTTCTTAGATATTTTCAAATATCGTAACTTTATTGGAAAAATTCTGTTAAAATGTGGACTTTAATTCAAAAATGGTAAAACTGTACATAAATGTTGTAAATATTTCTTCGAAAGGGTAACGCAAAAGTTAAAAAGTCTTAAAAATTTTTTTTTTTTATAATTTTGGCAGAAAAATTTTAAATTTCGGTTTACTAGAATCAAAGTACAACAAGATTTACGAAACATAAAAACTACCCTTTTTTTATTTGTATCATCAAAAGTGTCGGAATTCCCTCTCAACATGTATAGTAACCAAATCAACCTCCAATATGCTCTACAAAATCAAATTTTAGCTCACGAGAAATAGACTAAAAAAGAGAAAAAAGATGAAATAGATTGTTTTATTTGCATCAAAAATACAACCTGACCATAAGTAGCCCGTAAACAAATACATAAACTAATTCAAACTTGGTCATAAATACAAATATTCGGAAAATTTTCTCTTTTTTCTGCAAGAATTCGTATTTTAAAACTTATTTTTCAGTATAGTAGATGCAACTTTGACAAATCGGTACAGTCTTAAAACGGCTCTACGAAATTATCCCCAAAGAAGTAACCCCCAAACAGAAATATGAAAAAACCCCAAAAAAAAAATAATTCCGAAATTGAGTTTGGGGAGATTATTTAATATAAAAATAATCTTGATGTATATAAAGAGAAAAAACTAGTGAAACTATAAAATGTTATCTTTATTCTTTATATTTTTTTTTTTTTTTAGATTTTCAAAGTAACTCAAATCGGCTTAACTGCTGCACCTATGGCGTAAATTCGCAAAGTTGATGTTGCGCGAATGTCAGCTGTAAATATAACGGTTCTGGTTGAGAACATATGTTTTCTTTTAAAATATCATAAATATGGATATCAAAAAAATTGTCAAAACAGTTAATTTTCTTTGAATTTGTGGAAAGAAAACGCCGTCTGACCTGTGTAACACATATAACCATAAACAGAAGTAATACACTGTCCCAGTAAAAAATTTTCGTGTTTTTAGAAGCAGGATAAAACAATTGCGCTGATGTAAGTGCTTACTATTACATAATACTGAGAAGCAGCAAAAAAACGAATAATTTTCGTAGAAAAATAAAAAAATAAAAATTTTGAGCTTACTGTTTTCCCTAACAAGGATGCAGGTTGTAAGCTGCTTACCCTAAACCCTTATAAGGATGCAGGTTGTAATGCAGAAACTTTCATATCATGTATTATAAACGACCTGTACCAATTTTCCCGAGTGATTTCCGATTGTGTTTGCTGTTTCTAGTATGTAATAAAAAATAATTAGTCATTTAACTGTTTTTGAAGAGCTAGCACGTGGAGCGGTAAAAAAATAACATGATTATATTATCTGTCAAAAATTTTAACAAAAAAAAATTAATGTCTGTAGAATTTTATGTAAAATAAATTATGTATGGTAATTTCATTTTATTAGTTTTAATTGTAATAACATAGACTTGAAATATGGTTTTACTGCAAGCCATGAAATCACAACCATAAAAATCATTGCATATGTAAGCAGGTTTGTAAGGGATTCTTTTTGACTTACTCCCTTACAAACCTGTTTGCATGTAAGCAGCGTTTTTTACTGGGGTGTTTCATAGCTAACCATCAGTTTAGTACTCGGTCGATCGCTTTAGTGTCTTCGGAAGATTATTGCGCCTTTGTATTATTTATTAATTATTATTTTATTAATTAGTATTTATCAATTAAGAAAGTAATTTGTAATACGGTGTATATAATATTTATTTTGTATACAATTTTTCAATTTCGCGAAATCTTGACTTCGATTTAAATTTGATTTCATACATGTAATGTACACCCAAATGTATCATAATACATTCGATGTGTCATTCTCAGGGTAGCAACTTTCATGCACTAAAAAATCGAAAATATGAACTTAAATCGAAATATTTACTAGAATATTCATTAAAAATCAAAAATATATACACTTAACATTTATGGAGTTTTAGCTCAGGAGCGTTGATTTAAAAATGAAATGCAATATTAATGTCTAACAAACGATAACTAGGTGATATGTTAAGGGTTACAAATGATATCTTTTGCTTATTCTTCTTTAAATATTAATTTGAATTTTAACAAAAATTATGCAATTAAATTTAAAATATTCAAAATATATAACAAAATATGCCAAAATATACATCAAAATGTGCATTTATAGCAAATTATGCAAAAATATACATTTATAACAAAATATGAAAAAATATATCACAATCAAGTTAAGGCTGCTGACTGCCAACATGCATTTGCATTATTTTTTTTTAATTAATTTAAAAAATAGATCGAGTAGAACTTTAAATTTGTTGGCAAACCAAATTCATTTTCATAAAGTTCCCAATTTCGCGAGTTCGTTTTTAACTTGGAATTCATGTTTGTAATATACTTGAAAAAGTATTTAGGTTTGAGGTTCTGCTATCAAAGTTATTGTATTTAATCTTTAAACTAATTTACAAAAATACAGGCCGTAAACTTTTAAACTTCAATGGCAATCTTCGATCTAAAAATAAAATATATTCAAATTTCTGCTAGGCCAAATTTATTTTCATAATGGCACATTTTTACGCTTGTGGAGCTCGTGAATTTAAATTTATATACCCTGCTGAGATAACATTATTTTATCTTTTATATGAAGAGATGACTTTTCTTTTTTGCTATTTTTACTCATGTTTGCTTATTTTGTTATTGTTTATTCTATTCATATTAATAGTTTATGTTTTTAATCCAAAAATAATGTATATGAATACGTTTTACAATAAATTATTTCTTAATTATTTACACATTAAATATAAACAAATTGGTAGAAAAGAAACGGGCGATTAAGCCGCTGCCAACTGTTTTTGCCTAGAGCCGCCGTTGCCGACGTTTTGCCACGGCTTTTATCTCAGGTCTAGTCTATAATTTGGTTAAGTTTATGAACAATTTTATATAAATAAAAAATTTGGATTAATACATATAAATGTTTACCCAAAGTGCTTATCACTTACCGCTAATTTTTATAATTTTCTTAAAATGACGTTATAATTATCAAACACTATACAATTGTGGTGCGTTGTGGTGTAATGGTTAGTGCGTTGGACTGTTACACAGATGGTCCCGGGTTCGATTCCCGGTGACTACAACATCTATTTAGGAAAAATAATATGTATGAGTTTTCTATCACTTATATGTATCACTGCGCCCACCTTCGGTGCTCCCATAGCACCGAAGTAAAATAATGAATCAGGGCTGTGAAACAAGAAGCTCCAATAAATTCGCCAACTCTACATCAGATGGCGAGCAACAACTGTTCTAAGACTTATCATGTCGCGCAATAACAGTGTTGCCATGTTTGAAGCCCTTCATCTTTCACCAACTTTCATCTCTCCACTATCCCCTTTCCAAAGAAAGCAACACATTAATTTAATAGGAAGAATTTCCTGAGTGTTGCTTCTCTTAAAAAAAAAATAAAAATTACATAATTTAAAAAATACAACAACAACTTTTAATGCTGTGTCAATCGAAAAATAAGACATATGTGATTAAATCTTCCGAAGACACCTGAACGATCAGTTTAGTAGTTTAAGGAATAATTAGCAAACAAGCCCGGCGTTATACCTGTGAAAGACAGTGTATTGTGTATAGGTCTTTCAAAGTGTTGCCAATATTGTATTGCCAACATGGCAACACTGCAATTGATGAGATGATAAGTCATAGAACAGTTGTTGCTCGTCACCTGATGGAGAACTTATTGAAGCTTTTAGGTTCATATCCCTGATTCGTTATTTTACTTCGATGGGGTTAAGGGCCTTAGTAAAACCGAAGGTGGGAGCTAAGATATATATGTGGCACCCTAATATAAATGACATTGGTACCAACTACCAATGTAAACACTTGTAGCGTACCAAGTATTCGTTAGTTTACACTCAAAAAAATAAGTTAGTGGAAAAGTTAGTAAAACGTCTTGTAAATCAGGTACTTTTTAGCAAATTTTTTGCTAAAATCGTATTTTCAGCTAAAATTTTTGTTTTACTTATTCAGCAATTAACTGTTTTATACTAATGCTTTACTAATATTATACTAATGTCTTACTAATTAATTTTGCTAAAAAAATTGTGCTGATAAGCACATTAATAGTGGACGACAACCATATTGAAAGATATACGCAGAATAAAGCAGATGTCGCGGCATGTCAAGATGTAGTCGAGTAGAGAAAAATGATACTAAAAAGTACAACTCTAATAAGACTTATAAAAAAATCAACCATGGAAGATTTTTGTATCTGTTTTTCATACATAAAACAAAATTGAGGAAAAAATAGCATCATTTAGACAACCATTGATGTAAGTAGTTGAAAGAAAATTATATATATTTATTTCTATATATTTTCAGATATTAAATTAATTCATGTCGTCAATGTGGGAAAATTAAAATTTTTATATTTCGTAATTAGTGCAAGTTATTTTTAAAAGAATCACAAAAATATATTTTATGATTTTCAGCAAATAAAGTAACTAAATTACAATGTTTCTACAAATTGTTTGCGTTTTTTTCAGTCTACTAAAATTCAGCAAAAAATTTATTAATTTTTTGGAATGCTTTTTTTATTTCTAATCCACTAAGTGATAGCAAATCTTTTGCTGAATCTACTAATTTTGTTGCTAAAAATCACCTCGCTGATTTTAAGCAAAAGATTTTGCTGACATTAGCAATTTTTTTGCAAGCACCCTCCTGACTAAAATTTTGCTGACTCAGCAAAATTTTTTGCTGACTTTACAATCTTTTTTTTTTTTGAGTGTACCAAACAACCACCATTTCAACTAAAATTTATTCTCTTTCTATTTTCATCGGTACGTGAGTTAAGTCGTTCGAGCAACATAAAATAAAATTTAATCTTTATAGTTTCATTTAAAAAAGGGGTTAAAACATTAAACTTAAAATAAATATCTTTATTAAATAAAACATAATTAAAGACGACTGTGTTTTTAATTAGGTAATCTGGACAACCAAACTACCAAATACATAAGGAAAAGAAAACTCATACATATTATTTCTCTAAATTGATGTTGCCGTCACCGGGAATTGAACACGGAATCATCTGTTCAACGGTCCAACCTGCTAGTCATTACACCACAGCACTATTTGCAAATAAAGATATGGGGTAGAGGTACGTTCTCAAAAAAATTTGGGAATTGAAAAAATATTGGGGGTCGGTCATACATTTGACACCAATAGGTGCACCATGGGGACAGTTAAAGCAATGGGAGCAAATTTAATTTAATAAAACTCTTTATATGGGATCCCAACTAGCGAGTGCTGATAGAGTGTATATATGTTTAAAAAAAAAAAATGTTAACAGTGTAAAATTAATGGGGGTTGGTTTGACAGCTTAATCCTCTAGGGACGATTCCGACTTTACCCCCATCTTTTACCGCTACGAGGATCCATTTTCCCCCACTTCACCTCCCAATTTTTTTTGGCCCATGCGTTTTTTTAACCTCACAAAATAAGGGATTCTAGCATCTCGAAATCGAGATGCTAGAATTCCTTATCTGTACTTTAAAAACTGCTAATTATAAGCAAAACTAGTTTTATTTTATTAAAAGCATAATTTTTGGACTGCAGTTATATCTTGGTAAGAGGAATAATTAATGCCCTAATTAATTTTTTTTTTATGGATTAGTTTTCGATATTCGCTTTTAATCTATTTTCCCACATATCGCCTTAAACAGGCAATAAAAAAATGTTTGTAGAACAACATATTGTTTATTTTTAACATGGTATAAATTTCATTGCAAAAAAAAATTGGTCCAGTTTAAGGTTTAAATGCTATTTTATTTTAATATACGAACTAAAATAGTTTTTAAATGACAATATTCTTCACACGAACGAAATAAACAATAACAAAATACATGCGTGTAGTGGCGAGCTTCTTGACTCTTTTACATATCACGAAAATCGGGTCTGGCATATGCACCCCAGTGGCGAAACCTCCGCCTTTAACCCTTCTTCACTTTCTACAACAAAAATCTTGATTGCATCAGTAAATTTTCTTGAAAAAGTACATGTTCAACCAACAATTTTTCAATTTCAAAATATTTTCTTTATCTAAACTAGTGAATCACTTTTTTACGCCGCTCTTTCTTATATTTTTAAATATTTTATGAAAAAAAAAATGCTTTAAAAAAAAAAAACAAAAATAATCATTATGTAGTAACTATTAAATAATAAATTTTAAAATTTGTTGAAATCACGTTTGTAGCTAAGACTTCAATCTTTCACATGTTTTTTATTGCGTCGTTATATCGCACTTAATATGCCGTTGTTGGCAAAAAATGGGTTAAACATATTTGAATATTTAGTTTTAATGTGTTGATTTTCAGGAATAGTTTTATTGAATATTTATATAAAATAGTACGTTTTAGTAAATTTTTGTATTATTTTTTTTTTTCAATATTTTTTTTTTTTAATTTTAACTATATTTTTCAAATATTCAATCATATTAATTTCTTAGTACATTTCTAATTGCATTTAGTTAGTTTCAATAACTGGTATTACAGTTTCACTTTTTAGAAATTTTAACAAATCCGCTCAATTTATTTTTGAATACTTTGCTTTAACGTGCTGATTTTCAAATATATTTTTGATAATATGAAGTAGCACTGACTGACCCATTTTTAATTTTAAAGCACCCAAATTTATACACTATTTAACATTTCCGTCAACAAAATTTTATTAAAAGATGCAACAATTTATTTTTTATATATTTTTCACTCACCAGCATACGTTATTGTTATTATGACGTAGACTGTTGTGATTTTTAGTAACATTTTTGCGCACATTTTGTTCTTAATCTTAGGTATAGATTCTTAATAAT
This sequence comes from Delia radicum, assembly GCA_021234595.1. NCBI lineage: Eukaryota > Metazoa > Arthropoda > Insecta > Diptera > Anthomyiidae > Delia > Delia radicum. Next base: position 24,342,177 of record CM037854.1, on the reverse strand, counting down.
ATTCGCTCTTATCATCTTCGTTTGCTATTTAAGTAGAATTTTTAAATCTAACGACTAAAAAAGGGGAAAACCTGAAATGATTAAAGAAAAAAATGATTTGATAAACAAAATCAAAACAAACATATCGTAGACTAACATGCAAAAAGGCATGGCTACACTAAGTATTCTATGCAGTTTAATAAAAAAGTTTGCAATTATTTAAAAAACAAACAAAAAAATATACGAATTTTTATGAATATGTTCAATTTGGGGTAAAGTTTTAATAATATTTTCGGTCGAAGTTTTAATAGTAATTTAAGTAATAATGCCGTGTATTTATGTTGTGTTAGAGGAATATTTTGTAAATGGGAAATCATTAAAACATGCCGCGAAAACAAATCCAAAAACCAAGTACATGTATTAAATTTTGTTTTACCAAATTATTTTTTTCAAAAAATATTTTTGTGGTAAAATCACATTTTTGTTTATGTGTAGAAAATATTTAAGTCCACCACAAAAATATTTTTATATAACCAAAAAAGTTTTTCACCGCAAATAAAACGATGTTATGAAATTGTACATATATACACCAATTTGTATGAAAAGTTAATAGGTACCTTCATATTTTAAATCAAAACATTTGAACCGCACTACCGATTTTGCTCATATTTAATACCAATCTTTTGTACATCAATCTAGGTAAAAATGTATAGTCATAATTGCGTTTTAGAGTGATGATCAACATATCAACAGACAGACGGACATCGCTAAATGGACTTAAAATTCCGCAATGATCATTAATATATGTACTTTATGGGGTGTGAGGCCTATATTTCGAAGCGCTACAAACGAAATGACAAACTTATATATAACATAGTCACATATGGTGGAGGGTATAAGTGATATCCAGGGGCCGGAAGTTCATGCAAATGCATGTTTTTTTCTTTAACTCTGAGAACTGGGTAAACAAAATATCTTTGCTAATCAAAGAGCTTGCGTTAAAAGATGCATTTATTTGTTTGATTTTTGCATATTTTGCTATAAATGCATATTTCCCTTTAAAGCACTGTAAATATATATATAATCCCAAAGCTTGATCATAAATTAACTAGTCATTAAAATTCGGTCATAATGAAAATATAATAATCGATGTGCATCGACATTACCTGAAAAACTTAAATAACGTTGTCCTCAAAATACCGTAACCGAAATAACAGTAAAACTGTTACGCCTAACATACATAACGTTACCGAAATAAACGCAAATAGCGTTGCCGCTAAAATACCGATACTGAAATAAGTAAAACATCGTTAACGCAAAAGAACCATCACCTAAATAACTTAAATATCGTTATCCCTAAAATACCGAAACCGAAATAATCGAAAATAGCGGTACTTTTAAAGATACCCGCATCGAATCGGTTACCTTCCATGATTGATGTTATTTTGTCATATACAATTTCTGATTAAAGTTCTCCATATCTTCGTAAATTTTCAAAAAACTTGTATTAAAAAAGTATTTTTTTAATTATTCGTTATATTCGATTAGTCGTCAATATTTATTCGAATTATTCGTTATTCAAAAATCGTGTTTTTTAAATTGTTCGTTCGAATTTTCTTTATGTTCGTTCGATTAATTGAATCATTTTTTATTGAGTGACAAACCTAGTACAAATACTTGAACTTTTTGTAGCAATCTTTGTTTTGCATTTATTTGTTAATAATCATAAATTGTGCTAAAATTCAGTATTTTTTTTTTTAATTCTGGTAATTTTGTTTTATTACCACTATCCCTCATAATTCTCACTTCACAACAAAGTATATGTTATTTTTTTTTTAAATGTAATTAACAAATGAGTTAGTTGAAAGGATAAAATGCGACTTAAAAATACAGTTCGTGTGGTCTTTAAAAGATCTTGAAAACATTAACACCCAACCACCCTTATATTCATAAATTTTTGAAAACTTTTTTCAAAAGAGATACCAAAATATTTCTATTTTCCTAAAAATCGAATTAATCGCTAAAATGTTCACGATATTCAGGGTATTAGCATAGGGTTACTTTCATTTCCTTCTTTTTTCCACTCCTTTTTCCCCCTTTTTTTTAGATTGGGGCAGAAATATCCCTTTCCCTTTTACATTTCACCTGACGATAGGTGACCTTCCAGAAAAGAAAGTTCAAGTTAGCTATCAAACAAAAAGATTTTTGTAAAAACACATTAACAGCTTGTCCAATTTACAATTTTTTTATTGTCAGTTTTACAAAATTTAGGCTTTGTTATTAAAAAAAAACATAATATTTTTACTGCAAAAAAACTGTTTTAATAGTCAACAAGAGTGGAATTTTAAAATTTTTTTAATATATTGTTTTTTCCGAATCCCGCTATTAAAGATTTTAAAACAATTTTTTTTATTTTTTCCTCAAAAAAAAAAAAAACAAACATTTGTGTTAAAAAAATTGTTTGTAATAAAAATGAAAACATTATTCTATATCGAGGCCACACTCTATATTTCTTTATTAGGATATTGTCTTTCAAATAATCTAGAGAATTTATTAATTGACCACTTTCAAATATTAATGATGTTGGGCCATATATATAATCAGGTCTCGAACTTATTTATTAATCTTGTGCCAATGTGGACTCATATAGTATATCTTAGTTATATCTTAAGTTGTATTATACAATTGTCACCATATATATACATTAGGGCGGGTCGATTTAAAAATCGCTCAACGTTCAATGAAAATCGTATTCTAGGGATCAAAATAAGAAACTTTGCCGAAGGAACCATACCTCTAAAACGAATTCTGATGTCCCGACTTTTAACTCGTAGCGTAAAATTTTGAAAAAGACCACTTTGATATTTCATAAAGTAGGACCGTTAAGGGGTTAAAATTTAAGTTGAAAGAGGCCTTTTTAGCCCTGTTTTTATAGCGAAATGTACAAATCTCGGGATAGAGATATTTCAGAAAGTAGGAGGAGTCTTTCCAAGATTAGGGTCTCTATTTCTTCTCCGGAAGACGCTCTAGCAGATGAATGTATAAATTATATTCGATTGGGTTGGATTCGATTGGGGCACTCTAAATGGGTTAAAGTGGAATTTTTCAAAATTTGACGCTACGGGTCAAAAGTCGGGACATCAGAATTCGTTTTAGAGGTATGGTTCCTTCGGCAAAGTTTCTTATTTTGATCCCTAGAATACGATTTTCCTTGAACGTTGAGAGATTTTTTTGCCTCCATACAAATCGACCCGGCCTAATATACATAATCTATATCACACAAAAACGAGATAAAATTTGACTGCTTAATAATATAAAAATATTGGATTGGTTTAATAATAGAAAATATATTTATGTGATATATTATATAATTAAATATTGGTTTTTTCTCTTCTTTTAGCTCTATAATATTTCCTGCGTTTCATCAATATAGAAATAATGCTACGATTATACATGTACCATACACACAGACAACAATGTTCAAGAAAAATTAAAATGGTATTAAGTGTTTTTATTTATAAATGCGTTTAAATACCTATATTAAGGACAAAAAAGTGTGTTATGGCAGCGGTATATTTTTTTAAATTTAGCAACATGCCTGCTGAAGTGTAGTAAATTTAAAATAGTAACTGCTACTAAATTTCAGTAAAATTTCAGTAAACTCCAATTTAAAATTAATTTGCTAAAATCAAAATAATTATTTGTGATTAGCAAAATTTTTGATAAATTTAGCAATATATTTTCAAAAGCATTGTACTAATTTCATTAAAACTTAGTGATTTTTTGCTGTTGATTTTAGCAAATCGGTTTTGAATTGCATTTGATAACAATTTTACTAAAATTTAGTAAGGGCTACTATACTGTAATACAGTTCAGCAGACATGTTTTGCTAAATTTTGCAAACAAATACCGCAAGTCTCTAAATAGTTAAATTTCGGGTAACCATAACATACTTTTTTTCATTAGTGTAAAAAAAAAATTTAGTGCTATATAATATCGAATATAGGTGCTTTAAACAACGAATAAACCACAACAATTTAAAACAAATTTTCAATATGGAAGCGTTCTCGGTGAAGTATTGCTCGAAATATGCCTGTTCACGCACTTTACTGCTTTTACCCAAAAGTGCACATAGAGAAATTAAGTGCCAACCGAATTGAAAACTATATATTAATGGTAACAAATTATAAATTCAGTTAGTTCAACGATATTTACATTAGATTTCTGATTATTATTTTATTATTTTTATTATTAATTAATAATCATATATTTAAAAATTATATACTATTACCATAACATAGCACTAGCTACTATGGCCTTCGGCGCGTTGTAGCGAAAACATACCAGTGCCTCTGGTGGGAATCGAACCCACGACCCCTGCACTGATAAGCCAGCACGCTACCAACTAGCCTACCGGGGCGCACTAGATTTCTGACTACTTTAGGTGTTGCAACTAAAATTTAGTTGAATTAACAAAACTCTGTCGTGAAAACTAATGTTTAGTAGTGCCAACCGTCAAAATTCGAAGTAAACGAATTTGAGTAGTAGTAACCGAATTTCAGTTGGCAAATAGCTAAATTTTTCTCTGTGTGTGTTCTCGTACTCAAAATTGTTATTCAATTGTAGTTCTGGCTGTTACCCACCAAAACTTTCTATTACCCCGAAATAAGTTGGGGAATAAGAAATTGAGTTAGTGCATGTCTAATCTGGCAACAAAAAATGTAACAAATGTAATATGTTTTTTTGAAAATTCTATTTCAAATTTTATTTTATAAATGAAATTTTTTATAAGTTTTTGAGGGAAAATTAAACTTTTGTAATAAAGAGGTCGCTTGTTAATTTTCTATTAAAAACCCTATTATTTTAACAAAGACATGTCCGTCTTTAAATCTTTAATTTTTAGATCGGATATTATTTCTAAATAGTCAAATTTGTAGTAAAAACTTAATTATATTAAATTTTATGCAGAAATGAACCAATTATGTTATTATTACATTTAAGCATTTGAATTTGGTGTAAGTAAAGGGTTGCGAAGTAATGCAAGGATAAGGAGTTTGACTTATTACGAGGGAACATGTTCCGTAATACCAACCTATTTTCGAGGTTTTGTTGGGTTTGGGTTTAATTTGCCTCACCTTTGGTTAAGGCCGGTGATAGTAAATTTTGCCGCTGTTCGGCATCTTCTTCATATCTGAAAGTGCCTTCGTTATGCCACTTGTTGTAAGTAGGGCTGGGATCTTCATGTAAATACATGTTTGTCGTAGTTAGCTCGAGAACAATGTTAACCAAATATCTTTGCAAATCAACTAATTTCCAACAAAATCGATTTGTTAATGCTTATTTTGCTATAAATAACACATATTTGCATATGTAGCTACAAGTGCATATTTTAATGCATTTATTTTGACATTTTTTTGTTTCATATTTTGATATAAATGCATTTAGAATAAAAACAAATGAAATTTCACTTAAAGAAATGACGACTTACATTTCAGTAAATTCAACTAACATTGTCATTTGTTTTTTAATGTTCAAAAAATTAACCACAATTGTAATAAAAATTAAAATTAAATTATTAGTTATATCATGCTATATATTGTGTAAATATTTCATATTAATATCATGTATACTTTTCGAGATAGAGGATAATATATTTTATTTTTTCTTTAAAGTGGGTGCAAAGAGTATATACTTCTTAGAGAAACTGTGCTACTCACAGGTGTCTCGATAATTAGCGAATTCGTACGAATTTGTACCCCGCCGTGTATTTTGGGTCGTTGTCGTGCTGGAAGGTCCATGAGAGTGGCATTTTCCATTCAGCATACGGAAGCATAACTGAACTCAAAAGATCTCTATAGATTGTGGCCGTCATTGTGCTAGTAATGCGGTGAATTTTGACAATCCCATTTCCTGAAAAACACCCCCACACCATAATATTTCCACCTCCGTGCTTCACTGTCATTGTTGTGTAACTGGGATTCGTGGTCTTCGAACATTGGCTCTTCCTTCTGATCCCCGTAGGTTGAATTTAGACTCATCTGACCACAACACATTTTTCCATTGAGTCCAGTTCAAATGGGTGCGTGCAAAGTCACGCCGAGCTTTTCGGTTTTTTTCCGACACAAACTGTTTTTTTGTACATCTATAACTTCTAAGACCATATTCTCGGGCTCTTCTTTTAATAGTGGGAAGACTGGCATCTATTAAAATTTCAGTTTTAGTTTCTCTGGGAACTGCTTTGGGATATTTCGTAAAAAAATTCTTGATTTTCCGATCTTCTCTTACAGTTGTAATACGGGGTCTTCCATCTTTATGAGTTGTGTGGACGTTACCACTATTAACAATGAGGCAAATCGTTGATTTTGGAAGGGAGTACTTTATTGAAATTTCTTTTTGGGAAAGTTCATTTTGAAAATCATTTAAAACTTTTGATTTAAAATCAGAATTGTATTTATTTCCTGCCATTTTTTACAAAAATTATTCTTACGATGTTTGTGCTTCCAACATCTTATTAGAACTATTAAAGAACATTAATTATAATAAATTTGTTTAAAAAATGTAACGGCCTGAATCTCATATTAAAAAGGAATGCGATTACCATTATATCCTAGCATTTGTTAGTATAAATTGTTTCGCTAAGAGTAAGAAAAATGAGAGTTGCAAATGTTTTGAACACCTGCATTTTGAATATATATACCTGTTTTGTTAACTAACTTAACAAAATATAAAAAAGGAGAGAGAAACAAAAAAAACGTGTATTGAATATCCACCAGAGGTGGATCTTGCACATCAAACAAGTTTTCAATTTATTTTTTGATCAATGGTTATAATCTTTAATTTCAAACTCATGTGTATATTAGTTCTCATGTAGTGAGTAAACTAGTTCATATGAATGCTTGAGGTTTGGCATGGGATTGTTACCGCTTTCAAAACGTGTTCTGATGATGGGAACCTAGAAAATTCCCGAAATAGATCTATCAACACATTCCTGAAAGGGTCAAATAATAAATTTGAAAACAAAAACTCTATAGATTATTTGTTAGGACAATATCCTAATGAAGAAATATAGAGTATATGGCCTCGAACTTGAATAATTTTCATTTTCATTATATATACTATTATTAATTTTTTTTATTTGTTTAACTTAAAACAACGTTTGAAGAATATGTAAAAAATCAATTTTAGTAACTAAGTGTGATTTGAAGAAAATAAATCAATGAAAACAACAAATGCGACCTCAGTTCCAAATGTTTTGACCACTACTGTATATTTTTATTTTTAAAGCAGACGTTCCAAGATCAAATTTTAAATGGAGCAAAATATACTTGCATCGTTTTTTATTTTGAAAAAATATGTATTATATTTTTGGTCTTTTTTAACCTTAATGTTTTTTTTATTGTTTTAATAAATGAGATAAATAATTTTGTTGACTTTTTCATTCTTTGATTTGAATTTAGTTGTTTTTTTTTTTAATTCAGGCACGTATTAGTCGTTTTTATATGAAGCTAATGAATTTTTTATGCGAATGCGATTTATGCGTTTTTTTTGTGGAACGGACCTATCGCATAAAACGAGGTTTGACTGTATTTGATTTCAAAATTGTTTGGTTAGACGTGAAATGCTTTATATGCATGTTTTTTTGTTATCAGCTGTTCATAAACATTTTTAAGCTCTTCTGATCAAATGAAAGAGACTCACTTTTTTAATATCGCATAACAGGTTTTAATTCACACATGTTTTTTTCTATTTCTTTATCAAAGCTTTATTTAAATTTTTATTAATTTGTGAATTTGTTTTTTTTTATCAACATTTAACAAATAAAGTGACGAACCTGTTTTGGTAATTTCAAGCGAATGCGAGCAATTAAATCAAAGGGCAACATAAAATATTAACTATTTATTACCACATGGTTATTAATCGGCTAATTTGCTGTTCTTGTGTATTTAAATTTTTGGAAAATAAAATATATTCCACTTTATCATTTAATTTACAATAAAGCCTTATAGGTCCTTTACAGTCACTAAAATATTTTTTCCGAAAATTGTTTTGTTCTTCAAAAAATTGAACAGATTATTCAAATGTCATTCCCCTGGCTGTTCCTAGCATTGCTTTCACTTTAATTATTATAACTTTCTAACAAAAATTAAAAAAAAATATTTCATAAAATTAGTGCAAGTGATAAAATAATATTAAAAGATTTCTTTTATACAGGGTGTCCGCCGGGAAGGTATACTACTTTGTTTGTTTATAACTTTTGATTAAATGAAAGAGAATGGATCTTATATTGATAAATGTTTTATATAATGTCTGCAATTATGTATGTAATACAATATCAGATAAATTTCCGCCTCTGTTAGCCTCACAAATGCGGGCCCTTTTGAGCACATTTTTCATTACATTCTCACACATTTCACGCGGTATTTCATTAATTTCATCACTTATATTTTGTTTGAGTTGCTCAAGTGTTTCTGGTTTGTTTGCATAAGCCGTGCTTTTCAGATATCCCCACAAAAAGAAGTCCGGAGCAGTCAAATCAGGCGACCGTGGAGGCCAATTAACATCACTATTTCTTGAAATAACTTGTTGTGGAAAGATGTCTCGCAGGAATTTCATTATAATCCTGGCTGTATGCGATGTGGCACCGTCTTGTTAATAAAAATATAAAAATAAATAGATAAATAAATGTTCTTTATTTCAAAAATATACATTTAAGTTTGTTTACAAAATTTTTTTAAAATTAATGAAATTGAAGTTACGACAATAACAAAAGTCGTCTGTCAGAGGTTTGAATTGATTGAAATTTTACAATTTTTATAAAAATCATTTGTTAAAGTATTTAAATTTAATAAAAAATGGAAGAAATTAGGCAAATTCATTTATTATAGCCTTGCGATATAATAGGACGTTTTTAATATAATTAACTAATTTATCCCAAGTTTCATCATTTACACCATTTAATATACATATTAATTATTTCGTTTTCTGATAAAATTACTTTTCCAAAAAATCTTATTCGATATTCTTTTAGAATAGGGCATTTTCCTAGGAAGTGTTGGATATCTTCAGGCTCGTTCATATTACATAATGTACATATACTTTGGATATTGTTGAAGCTGGTATTTAGAGCTATAAGACCACATCTTGCCTTGAAAATCCACATTATTTTACTACGATCGTATGTGTTATTAAAGTAAGAATGTCCAATATTATGATCTAAATATTTGTACAATCTGGCATCGCTTTGCAAGCACCTCATCCACATTTTCTGACGGTTACCGTCTGTTATTTGAATCAAAAGGTTTGCAAAATTGTTTGCCCAACTTACTGCGTCTAAGTTTGAAAGATTCCATTCCAAACCATAGTTTGTTCCTAGGTTATTTAGGCTTTCTGCCCAGAAAACATTACTTTCAAGCACTTTTAATGATAATTGGTTGGGTAGTCTATTTGCTGGGTAATCAAACAGCGTTCTGTATACATATCGAAGATGGAGCTCAAGGGTGTACAAATGTCCACTTAATATCCCTGTTTCGAGCATTACTGCGTATGTGGGGGTAAAGTCTGGTAATTTAAATATATTCTTAACAAAGAACAGTTGTAGTTTATCAACTTCGTCAAAAAGAGAGTATCCCCATATTTGAGCCGCATAACTTTGAACTGCTCTGCAAATGGCTTGAAACATTTTCCATTTCATAGACAAAGCTATATGATTCTTGCAGAAGAATACATTCCACGTTGACATTATACTATTCTTTGCCGATTTATTTCTTATTTCTAAGTGCTTTTTAAAACTTAATCTTGGCGTGAGTAGGATTCCTAAATAGCAATATTCAGATACAATTTCTATTGGATTTCCCTTATAAAACCATGTCTCCTTTCACGATAATACACCGCCATTTCTGAACACCATTATTGCAGATTTCTCCAAGTTAACTTCCATACTCCACATTTCACAATATTGTTCAAGTCTGTTTATCATTCCTTGTAGGGTGCTGATATCGTCTGCTAACAAAACAAAGTCATCAGCGTAAAGCAACAGCCTTATGTTCATGCTATCTATTAGCAAACCACCCATTAGTACATCGTGGAGGTCGTTTAAATAAATAGCGAACAATAGGGGTGACATTAAGCAGCCTTGTTTGACGCCTGTATACGTGGTAAATTCTTCTGATAAAGATTCGCCTGACCAAACCGTTGACTTCGTATTTGCGTACATATTTTCTATGAAGTTTACCATTTTCGTAGAAATGCCCATGCTACGCAACTTGTAAAATAAAAGTTTTCTAGGCACTTTATCAAATGCCGCCCTAAAATACCACATGTTAATTAAGCCCAAAGCATGCAGTTGTGGCGTTAAAAAGTTTTTAATCATATCACGATATCGCTCCCCATTCACAGTTACCGTTACACCGTTTTCATTTTCAAAGAAGTAAGGTCCAATGATTCCTCCTGACCAAATTGCACACCAGACTGTCACTTTTAATCGATGCAAAGGTGACTGATGAATAACTTGAGGGTTTTCCATTATCCAGAACCAACTATTCTGTTTATTCACATATCCATTCAAATGAAAATGTTCCTCGTCACTCATTATGATTTTTCATGAAAATCGGGGTTGTCATGGACGAGCTGTAACATCTTATTGGCATATGTACGGCGGCGTAAATGGTCTTGTTGAAGAAGCTCTTGTGTCAACTGAATCTTAAATGGAAACAAATGCAAATCCTTGTGCAAAATTTTGGCCAAAATTGTTCGTCGAATTGAGGTTGATGGATTGTTTTGAACACTTTCTTGAGCAGCAGTAATATTTTCAGCAGATCTTGCAGTACGTTGTGGTCCATGCTTGGGCCTATCACCTACAGACCCTCTTTCTTCGAAATCATTCACTACACGATAAATAGTGCGTTTTGTTGGCACGTTGTTCTTCCCAAAAATTTCACGTAACTTTCTCATCGTCACAGAAATCGATGATTGATTTTGATAAAATGTTTTAACGATTAAAACACGTTGATTTATCGAATATTTTTCCATAATAAATTTGCCACGTGTCTACTTCACGACTGCCAAATGTGAACTGTCAAGACTAATGTTTACCAAAATGGAGGCAAAACAAAGTAGTATACCTTCCCGGCGGACACTCTGTATATTAATGTTTACAATTTTTTTTTTTCTAATTGACATTTTTATTAATGATTATTTGCTATCCCTGGAGCAATCGGTTGAGACAACCGATTGCACGCTCTACGCTTTTATTGGTTTGTAAAGAAACATAAAGAATGAAATTAATTTTCTTTTTACACTATTATTTTTTTACTATTTATATAGTTACCTAGTAAAAGAATTTCATTAAAATAAATTTTTTTGAGGTAACATTTAGTATGGAAAACCCATAAAATTGGGTGCGACATTCGTTTGGCTTAAATAATCAAAAACGGGGAATTTAATGCTATTATGTTTTTTTTTTTATTTTTGCGATTAGCTAGATTTGAATATTACAAAAATATGCTAAAAAAAATTTGATTTATTTTTTTCCAAAGCACTAAACATTAAAAGCTGGTCAATTTACTGGAATAAAGCACGCCTGCGAGACGTAGGCGTTTTAAATTTTGTGCTCTATTTTTCTAGGTCCGTTAACAGAGAAAACTTTTTACATTAATGGTTGTTTTTGTGCTGTAGGTAGGTAGGTAGGTAGGTAGGTAGGTTGGTTTTTTTTTTTGAGAAATAAACGCAAAGTACGTCTGAAAGACGCATCGTAATCTTTTGAGTAACTTTTTGATTTGTTTTTACATTAGCGTTTTATTTGCTATTGAATTTTAAGGTGTTTTACAACTTTTTATATTATAATTATTGTAGTAAAATAATGGCATATAAATGCAGTTTAGATGACACAAAAATTACGGACGAAGTAATTTCGGAAATTGTGCAATGGAATGAAAATTTCTCTATATCCCCGAAATGATATGACGTCTTCACTATTTGAATACAAAAATTACATGAAATTGGAGCTCTGAATCCACTTAACAACCGACGAGTTGTTCAACACAACCTACAATGGAACATGATATACTGCCATCATAAGTCGTGATATAATCGACTTTCTTATCCGATGTCTTAAAATGGATAACAAAGCTTTGCGATCTGCCCTTTACCCAAGGGATACATTCGAAAGATTTGGATATGTTTACAAAGATAGAGAACCGTTTTGAAAAACAATTAACATTCCGAAATCACATACTGCTATTGTTGAACAGCTGTATCGAGATGTACATATTTGCCAAATGTGATTCACTAATCCAGAAAATAGACTCGGTTGTTGCAATCGTATTTGTTGCCATTCAAGTGGATTAGTTACAAGAAGCTACCGAATTTTTTGGTTGTTAAAACCGTTTTTTTAAGCAATCGAAATTCTATTGTCGTTGCAGAATTTATGTTGTTTAAATAGAATGATTGTTATCACAATTGAAATATTCAGTGGCGCCAACAGATACATTGCAACAGCATTGGCAACAAATGCTGATGCTATGATTGAGTCTACTTTTCTGTTTTTTTTTTGTGAATGTATATTATGGCCACAAGAATTAAGTTCTTCTTGCATTTAATGGTTTTTTTAATTTTTTTTTTTATAAATGTTGAGGTTAAGGTGAAGAATAAAAGTTTTTCTCTAAAAATTATAAACACTATTAATTTTTAAATCAGACTAGAGTAGTTTCTGCCTTTTTATGGACAGGCTCATCATCAGTGATTTTCCATTTAAATTGTATTATTATTTGTGTCTTATAATTGTCAGATTGTCTCTATATGATACATTTTTTCAACCACCTGCGGCTGTAAGAATCGAACCTGCGCTCATCTTACATTACAAACGTAACAATACCAAGTCATGACCGTTTAGCTATCACACCCAAGTATGACCTCGAATCTAATGCAGCTAAATTGCAGTTTTCTTTCCTATTCGCTTTTTTGTTGTTGTATATTATACTTAGAAGCGACAACACTAACAACACAGATATTCTATTTTTAGATTTTTGTTTATTTTTCTAATTACCTCCGTCTCTATTTCACAATGTTACCAGTTTTGTTAATTTAATTTAATACTGTTATTATTGTTTTATTAAAGTACAAAGAAAATTTTTTTTGTTTGTTTTTAGAACCAAATCGATTTTTTTTTTGAGAAGCCTGGTTATTTTCGTATTACGTTTTAGGGCAAAACGTTATTTTGTTGTTAACATTAATTTTATAAATTAAATTAATGGTTTTTAAATGTGTTTTTATACAAAAAAAAAACTAAATTTAATAAAAGACAAGATCTAAATCGAAAATTATCAATATTTTACATTTTTAATGTCCTTAAAAGGACATAAACCAGTATACGTCGCTCAGACGTATCGCTATCGTCTAAGTACAAAAAAAAAAAACGTTATCTAAGTAGGGTTAAGCCAAATTAAAGACAAAAAATATATTTTATGTCAATGAGGTAACCAAATAATGTTAATTTTTCTTTGATCTTCTTTTATTTTATTGTTCTTAGTTTAGACGAGCTTAAGATCAATTATTTATTAATTATTTATTTCCAATATTTCGTCATCACATTGGGTGACTTCCTCAGGGAACAAATATTACAATTTTCAAATATTATATTTCAGCATGGTCTTAACTAAAAGATTTAGCATAATGAAATAATTTCAGAAATCTTCTGTAAACAAAATATATTTTCAAATTTTTAAGCACAAAAAAAATAAAAATTTTATAATTTTAATTCGAAACAAATATCATATAACCGTATCCACACTCCCTATATAGCATAGGAGGATATCGGAAACCTCCTTATTTAAGTGAATTCAATACAAAATGAGGTATAAAAACCAAAAAATTTAAACAAAAAAAAATTTAAATCTTTGTATTTTCGAAAAAAAAATTATAAAAAAAAATTTACTTAAATATTTTGAAAATATAGTTGTTGTAAAATAAAGCTTCTTTATTGTCATAATTTTAAAAAATATTAGCTAAAGTTTACTTTGATATTTGTATATTTCAGAAAGTTTTTGTAGCGATTTGTCATTCCCCTGTCAAAAAAATATATATATTTTTTTTACTATAGACCAACAATCAGAAGCTAAAAATAAAGCAAAGCCAAAGAAACAGGTATTGCAGAAAACAAACGATGTAGTAAAATTACATTCGAGGCCATACTTGGGTGTGATCGCTAAACGGTCATGCCTTGGTATTGTTACGTTTGTAATATAAGAAGAGCGCAGGTTTCATTCCTACAGCCACAGGTTGTTGAAAAATGTATCACATAGAGACTATCTGACAATTATAAGACACAAATAATAATTTAAATGGAAAATCACTGATGACGCCTGTCCATAAAAAGAGGCAGAAACTAGTCTAGTCTGATTTAAAAACTAATAGTGTTTATAATTTTTAGAGAAAAACGTTTATTCTTCTTCTTAACCTCAACATTTCTTAAAAAAAAAATACGATCTAGTTAAGTATGAAGAGCAAAATTATGAAAAAAAATTAATAAATACTTCCTATAATTGAATTGATATTAGCCACATATCTGAAGTAATAAATTCTGTACAAAAACGTTGGTCCATAACATCAATATTAACTACATATATAAAAAAATTAACATCCAAATAACTGGTTGATGAACAACTTATACTGTATTTTCCATAGGTTCTAATTTATGTTATACAACCAATGGGTATCTATTAGGGCAGGTCGGTTTAAAAATCGCTCAACGTTCAAGGAAAATCGTATTCTAGGGATCAAAATAAGAAACTTTGCCGAAGGAACCATACCTCTAAAACGAATTCTGATGTCCCGACTTTTGACCCGTAGGGTCAAATTTTGAAAAAGCCCACTTTGATATTTCAGAAAGTAGGAGGAATCTCTCCAAGATTATGGGAGCTACTTCTTCTCCGGGAGACGCGCTAGCAGATTAATGCATAAATCATCATTCTAGGTGACCATTAAGGCATTAGAATTTAAGTTGAAAGAGAGCCTTTTTAACCGTGTTTTTATAGAAAAATGTACAAATCTCGGGATAGAGATATTTCATAAAGTAGGAGGAGTCTTTCCAAGATTAGGGTGTCTATTTCTTCTCCGGAAGACGCTCTAGCAGATGCATGTATAAATTATATTCGATTGGGGTTGGATTCGATTGGGGCACTCTAAATGGGTCAAAGTGGAATTTTTCAAAATTTGACCATACGGGTCAAAAGTCGGGACATCAGAATTCGTTTTAGAGGTATGGTTCCTTCGGCAAAGTTTCTTATTTTGATCCCTAGAATACGATTTTCCTTGAACGTTGAGCGATTTTTTTTCCTCCATACAAATCGACCCGGCCTGGTATTTATCCACCTCAATATCTCTCAATCTTCACTATTTTTGTATTTCTTCTAAAACTTGTACGCAGAAAAAAAATATGTTGCAGAAATGTTTAAAGTCATGTTTACGTGTCTTAAAAAAAATAATAAATTTTTTTTTTATTTATTTCAAATATTAACGATAAAAACAGCAAGATAAATTTAAAATATATAAAATTTTAATAGAAAATAACAAAATATAAGCAAAACAAAAGTGATTGTTTTAAGCAACAATTTCTCATCAACCTGCTGCAATTATGTTTTTGTGTAAAAAAAAAATGTTTTCATATACTTACCCGAGTTCGTTTGTTTATTACTGAGAGGTGTAGGAAATGAAGACTCTCTATTTGTATATACTCCTTGATACAACCGATTGTGTTTGTATGGAGTTTACCATATCTGCCATAGGTGCATTACTTTCAAACAAAAACTGGTTGCTTTGGAACCGGTTTTACCGGTATAAAAAGAAGCTCTTTTGGATTAGAATTAATAATTTTGAGCTTGACTTGTAAATGCTAGTTTTTGGGGTCTATTTTTATTAAAAATTTGCAATTTTTAGGAATTCGATTTGCGTATATTTATTTTTTAACAATTATTTTGATAAAACTTCATCATGGGGTGTATTCGCTAAATTTTTTAAAATTCATGAAAATAAATTATTTATTTATAAATGATTTAAATGTTTAATTGCTTTAAGGCCATGTTATTAGAAACAATTTTTCTATTATCATTTTTATATTGCCCTGATATAAAAATATTCTTGACCGCATAAATAAAAGAAATCCCCAGTTTTAAAATAAATACATTTTGACAACAAGAATAACAATTAATTTATCATTAAAATTTGATGTGGCGCAAGACAATTTGTTTATTCAAACTATTTCTTATTTCGCATCATTTCATTGTGCCCGTGGTTTGTGATGTTAGATAGTCTATCAAGGCAGACACAGAACCAGTTTTATTGATGAATAACAATCTATGTGAAATTTGGAGAAAAAAACCCACTGCCTGAGAGAAATTTTGTATTAGAGTGTCTTAGTTGCTACTAATTAATTCTTCATATCTTCTTTTTCAACACTCTACTGTAAGATTGGGTATATACAGGGCGTTTCATAGCTATAACGTCAATTGTGTTTTCTAATTATTTCCTAAACTACTGAAACAATCGCTTAGGTGTCTTCGGAAGATTTACACACCTCAGCATTATTTTTCAATCGATGCAACAATGATTGTTGTTGTGTGTTGTTGTATTTGTTATATTGTGTAGTTTTGTAGTGTTTCATAATTAGAAAGTAATTCTAAGAAAATTTTAAAATTTAGCTGTAAGCGATGAACACTCTAGGTAAAACTTAACCTGTATTAAAGAAAATGTATGTTTATTTTATTTGACTAAAGTTTCGGTTTAGTTCGTACCAAAGAGTATGGATTTTTGGCGATTTTATTCCAAAATTTGTATTTATAGAAAAATATTAATAAATTTAACTAATT
Source organism: Delia radicum (assembly GCA_021234595.1). NCBI lineage: Eukaryota > Metazoa > Arthropoda > Insecta > Diptera > Anthomyiidae > Delia > Delia radicum. The sequence continues at coordinate 24,325,339 of CM037854.1, read as the reverse complement.
TGAAGTCTACACTTCATCTTTTCTCAGCACTACTTCTTATTAAAGAATTAACTTTTTTTTAATCAAAGTTGGTTAAGTGTATGAACATTTTTTATAAACATAGATTTTGGAATAAAATCGGCTTTGGCACAAACTTAACCAAATCAAAGAAATAAAAGTTTAATGCAGATTCATTTTTACCCGAAGTTTATATCATTCATCACTTTTCTTAAAATGACGTCCTAATTATGACAACTACATAATTTAAGAAATACAATAACACACAACAGCAATTACTTTTTATGTTGCATCAATCGAAAAAGAAGGCACAGGGGAGTCAAACATCCGAAGACACGAAAGCGATCGGTTCAGCAGTTTAAAGGCTCAGTTAGTCTTGCCGTTCCGTGCCGTGACGAATCAGCTGTTTTGTTTTTGATGTATGAAAATGAGTGTGTGTGGCTAGTTTGTCTAAACTGTAACGTTGCGTGCCGGACGAACCTGTAAAAAACAGAATTTCTGTACTCCGTTAAGTGACAGCTGATTGCTCTCACATTAAAATACTCAGCTCAGGGATGATAAAGTTGGTACTATAGTAATTTGTATGGTACTATTTTAATCTTGAAAGTACTATGGTACTCCTTTGATCCATTTAGTACTATTTAAAAATTTTCCCTATATTATTATTTTTAGTCCCATTAAAAAAGCTTATGAATAATTTAATCCTTAATTCGATTTAGAAATCTTTTAATGAATATATTATTATTAATAATATATTCATTAATATTTATTAATATATGTATTAAAAAAGTCCTCAAGACTTTAAGAAAAAATCTATAAATTTTTATAATTTTTGTAACCAACATTGTTTAACTTTTTGTTTTTGTATACAAATAAATTTTTATTTACGTTTTTGTTTGGTAATTTATAATAAATTCTTTTTGTAATATTGGGGTCGAAAAAGTACTATATTCTATGATGGTTGGTACATTTTAAAATTCCCATTTATCGTCCCTGACTCAGCTTGCTACGGAATAGACCAACCACACAAAATAGCCATCCGGAACGGCACGTAACAGAAACGTCACGGAACGGCAAGACTAATGGAGCCTTAAGGAATAATTAGAAAACAAAATTTACATTATAGCTGTGAAACACACTGTATAGATAGTAAGATTGTTGTTTTATTTGAAACAAATGAAAATAGTTAGTTTGGGTAATTCCATTAGGGCTACACTCAAAATATTTCATAGGTAAAATGAACAGAAATGCTCGTATATTTTAAGAAAATATTCGTTGTTTTAGCAAACAAAATATTTTGTAAAATTAATTTATGTCATTTCGTAAATTGTTAGTATAAGTATTGCCTTTGTAGTATTCACAATATTTTTGTTTTTTTACGAAATTTTTTTTTGTACTACTAATACTATTTTTCTACTTACGCACTCATAATAATCCATGCACAAAAATACGAAATTATTGTCAAAACTACAAAAACTTTCGTAAAATGTACAAATTTTCGTTTATTTTACAAAAAATTTGGTTAATTTGACATTTTTTTTAGTAATTTTACGCAAGGATTAGTGCGTGGTTTGAGCAAAACATGTGTTTTGGTGAAAAATAAAATGTATGGGAAAACATGGTCGAAACATGTTTTATATCAAAACACGTTCAAAACACATTTAGTGGAAACGTAGTATAAAATATTTTATATGTTTAATTTACGAAATGTTTTGGTGTTTCAAGGAAGAAAATATTTCGTAAAATTAGGTTTGGTGGGTTTTTCTTCGAAAATAAGATTCTTTTATTTTCTAGAAATCTTACAAGTAAAGCCAACACATTCACTTATGGAAAGTGATGTACCAAAGGCTGGAATTTCGTCATTAATTTCATCTTCGAAAAAGTCATTTCCCACATCGTAATCTCTGAACGCTTTTACAAAATTTGAACCGTTGTTCGTAATGGTCAAAACAATGTTTGAGCTGTTCAAACCAAAGGCAGTGTTAATTTCAGTAATCGTCTGCGCAATATTTTTCGCGGTGTATGCTCCACAAATTCTTCTACATGCCAAAGCAGCCGATTTGCGTTCGAAAATGTCTGTAAGCCAATGACACGTATATCCGAGGAAGCTTCTGTGATTTCCAGACCAAACATCTGCTGTGGTACAAAAATATTTAGAACAAACCGTGCTTTCTTTTACATTTTTCATCATGATGGTATATTTTGTTTCCAATTTCTTAGCCGCTCTTTGCCTGCACATCACCTTAATACCTGTACTTTGAAAAAGATCTATAAAGGATTTCTTTTCCAGAATTGAAAGAGGCAATGAACAATCAATCATTGCATGTAACAGTTGAACATCGAACTCAGATTGCGTGTTAACGCCAAAAGGCTATCTGTTTTATAATTTTTATATGTTTTAAAAAGTTCACTATGCTTGACTTGCAAATGTTTGATGAAATTTGAAGTCACTTCACCGCTTTCTCTTATCACTCTATGAACACACTTAGCACAAGTTGTCTTATCGGAAATCTAACAATAAAAATTATATATACATGGTATGCTTTTATTTAAAAACTTTAAAACTAACTTTTTCTGTGTAAAATTCTTCTTTTAAAATTATTTTTCGTGAATTCACACAGGGCCGGTTCTGATTCCTCACTTAATGCTGGTAGAATTTCATGTAGAAAAATGTATTTGTTACAGTATTGCCATAATTTCGCAAAATAAAAAAATAATTAAAAACAATCAAAAGTAATCTTTGAAAGTAGTCGAATTATTTTTTGATTACTTTTTATTATTTTTTCGTAATTTTTATTAATCTTGATTATTTTGAATTATCTGTAATCGTAATCAATTTGTAATCGTGCGAATCTGAAAATAATCTTAATATAATCATTACTTCACCTTTAAAAAAAAATAATCTAATTACTAATTATTACGATTAGCAATCATTACTTCACAGCTATGCTCTGAGACATGTTTTATAAAGTTGATTCTGATATTATGGGATAATTTCAACACTATTTTTTTCATTAAAGTTCTTTGCAGAAATTATTGTTTCAGGTAGGTGGCTCTAATCCTTTTAACAATATCTACTCCATTATCTAAGATACACATCCATTTATTAATTTTATATTTTTTTATTCTTTTGTCATTTATACTTAACTGGTTCGTCTTTAATTTTACTATATCGTTTGTTTTCTGCCTCTTGGTTTTCACTAAATTGATGAAGTTTTCGTCACAAAGTGAATAACATTTTTTTTTAAACTTTATGAAAAAGCTTCATATATTTAATAAAACTTTATCATTAGTCCTTTGAAATTTTTTAATAATAAAATAAAATTTTTCTTCAAATTTTGTGAAAAACTGCCTTAATTTAATAAAAAGTTTTAATAGACGATATCCAGTGACATTTCATAGATCTAGTGTAAAAATTCATTGATATCATACAGATAATTCTTTCAGTGTACCTGTTTTTTTTTTTTTTTTGCTTTATTTTTAGCCCCTGAATGTTGGTCTAATGTAAAAAAATATATATATTTTTATGATAGAAATAACGACAGAAGAATGACGAATCTCCACAAAAACTCTATAAAATATAAATTTAAGTGCTTACCTTCAAAAAATTGACATTAAGCGGAAGTTTATGTTTAAAATAAACTTAAAAATGCACTCATAATTATAAAATGTATTAAATTTTTTTTTAAACGACACAGGGGAATGACTAAAGTAAGTGTGAGACAAAATGCATGAATATATCATTGTATAAATATTGTTGACGAAACTCCTGCCACGTTTTTACGAAATTTCTTTAAAATTTTAACTATTTTCAAATCCACAATTGTTTGAAAATTTGAAATTTAACGAATATAAAATGTTACAGGGGAATCGTGTATACTTTCAGGGACAGCAAATAATTAATAATAAAAATGTAAGGTGATATAAAAATTATAAACATTAATATAAAAAAAAACTCCCTTAATATTATTTTTTTACTTAGCACTAATTTTATGAAATTTTTATATATTACTTTTGTTAGAATTTTTGAAAATTGAAGTGAAACTTATGTTAATAACAGCCGGGAGAATGTCATTTGAACACTTTGGTAGGAAATTTATTAAAACACAAAAATTTTCAGGAAAAAAACGTTGTGACCCGTGTAAAAATGGTTGTATGATCATACATGATCATATACTTATATCTGATATTTGATTCTATTCAATTACATCTGAATCCATAAATATTTATAAATAACTCCATATATATTAATATATAACCTTATATTTATTTATTTATACACATATCTGAAATTATATAAAATTATATCTGAAGATATATATAAACATATCTGAACTCTGATATAATTGGCTAGACTCAAATTTTGGATATAATAATATACGATCATATCTGGTCATAGCTAAAGCTTTTTACTAGGTTGGATATAAAAACAGAAAAATTATTAGATATTGGTCATGCTTTTTAAACTTTTAAGTCAACAATGCAAAATTTATGTCTATGATTTCCTGAAGTGATTTTGGGATTTTTTAAATTTTTTTCTGCCATGTCTTCATTTAAAACGGGGATTGGAAGATAATATATCGGGAACTATTTAAAATAAAATGTAAATTGAAGTAGGTATTTACAAATCAATTTTTTTTTTAATACAACTCGCATTTTAGAAAAGTATACACAATTTTTTTGTTGAGAAAAAATATATTTATCTGGAGCTAAAAGGAAAGGGAAATGGAAAATGTCGCAAAAATTAGATTTTTTTTAAATTTCTACTATAAACGAATGTAGTTTTTGAGTAGAACAAGATATTGCATTCATTTTTTTCATATAATAAAGAATTTATTTAGTTAAATAACCAACTGTTTAAAAACGAAAATGATTTCGCGGTAGCTATTAGAAATAACCCACACATGCTTTTTGTTAGTCACTACCAGGAGTTTTCAAATATGTTTATTTTTTGAAAATCGGATGAGAAAAAAAATGGCAAGCACTTAAAATTTTTTATGACCCCTGTGGGGTCTAAATGGTTTAACATCAAAACTTAAACTCCATATTACGTCACTTAAAGCTGTTCCAAATTTCATTTCAATCGCACCACTAAGTAATAAATGATCGAATATTTCCAAAAATTTTGTTATTTATCCCACTGTGCGGTGGAGGGTATACAAAAAATTGGTAAAACCAAATTTATTGCATGTATTTGTTATTTATTTGGTTTCAGTAAGTTTGGCTATACCTTTGAGAAACCACAATAAAATGATTTAACTTATTCCAAAATATGTCCAGATCAGTTTAATAATTAAAATTGTGCAATATCACTCAAGTGGTTTAGAAGTTAACACAGAATTAGTTAATAAACCCTTAAATTCGAATCTGAATAATGTTTTGAAAGAATTTATTTTCAAAAAAAATTCATTCAGATTCTATTGGGATCGGTATATCTCAAAAGTTTTATTAGTTTTTTAATTTTATATGAAAATTATATTGTATAAGAGGCTAAACATTTTGTCATCTCAAAATTAATCATAACGTGAATTTCGCAAAAAAATATAAAATTTTTAATACTATTAAAACAATATAAAGCAGCTGCAATATTGTAAAAATTATAATTTATTAATCACAAAAAATAAAAACGACAATATCTTCCAGCACGTTTCATTTTTAATCCATGACATACAAAGTTATTTTCTTAATGACTTTTTTCGTTCATATCAAGGATAAACAATGACAAGATGGTAAAAAAAGGGGGAGGAATCAAAAAAAAAAAAAAAAAATAACCCTGTAGAAGTTAAAACCTCTTCTACAGATGATTGATGTTATAAGAAGGATGCTGGTTGTGTTGCTTTTTCCTGCTTAAAATATTGAAGAAACAAATTATTTTTATCGTTAGGAATTGATTACTTTATTAAAACCTTTAGACTTTAATGGAACATAAATATTTTTACAACATTTGGCCAAACTTGACTCTTCTCGTCATCCTCCAACATTAATTGTTTAACATTTTTAAGATATTTTTCACCTGGTTATTAAAATATAGTTAGACATTAAATAAAATTTTACTCTCATTTTCATTAACGTACTTCTAGAATATAGTTTTTGATGTTGGGGATTATTTCAAGAATTCCTAACACGTTTAGATTTTTCGCACGTATTTTTACTTTTATGATTCCTTTGACACCCCACATTCATACATACAATTATTTTTACGTTTTCTGAATGCTATTCCCAGCAAAATATTTCCTTACCCCATAAAAGGTTATATAGGGAAAATTAATATTTTAGCATATTATAATTTGGAGGCAACACTAGTTATTTTTCTTTGACGAAGTCGTTTTTATAAGTAGTTAAGCTCACGCGTGACGAATTACACTGCGCTATAAAATTGTAGCATAAAATCGTGTAATGATCATGGATCCTAAATATTTCGCAAATTTGATTTAAATTTAAAGATTAAAAGATTGATTTAAAGTTTTGCAAAATTTTTTGATAGTAAATAAATAAAAGACCTATAAAACATTCGGGTATCAAAGTTGGCATTAACTAGTAAATCCTCGCTTTTTCTCAATTTTTACTATATTTGACCATTTTTGTAAAATTTATCATTCCATTTCGCAATCGATCAAAGCATTTTCTTGCATAAGTAAAAACACAAAAAAAAAAAGCACGGTTCCAGGGAAAACGAACACTGTGCCTAAAATTTATATGCCAGCGGACGACCTCTGAGTTCATATTTTAGTATAATCTGTAAATAGCTTCATAGAAAAATTCTGCCAAAAATGTTTATATTTGCGAAAGTTATTTTAACAAACACTTTCATTATAGGGAATATATATATATATATATATATATATATATATATATTAGGCATACAACTTTATTACAATTTTTGAAAATATCAAAATAACCCTATCCATACCATGTAGTGCATAAAAAAACAATAAGAACTGCATCTTTAGATTTTCGATATCGTTAAAAAAGTTTCCGCGTCAAATGCAATTAAGTTTGGGATCAGTAAGTTCTAAAAAAATAAAAATATTTTCTATATGATTCTTCTTCGAGCTTAAGATCTTTTGTTAAAACGATTGTAAATTATTAATTTCCAATATTTCGTTTCCACATTGGGAGACTTCTTCAGGGAAATTTATTTTAATTTAATTTTTATCAATTTTAAAATTTTTAAATAAAAGAAGATCGAAGAAAATTAATCATATTTAAAAATATTTTCTTTATAATTTCATTAAATGATAAATAAATTATAAGTTTTTCCATTAAATATTGAATAATATTCTGTATAAATTCAATTAATCGTGATAAAATATTGCGACTTACCTACGCTGTCTTATGCAAATTTGCGAAATATTATAATTTATTGCTAAAAGTATAAAAATATAAAATTTTGAAAAAATAAAAAATTTTGAAAAAATAAAAAAAAAATCTTAAAGGACTTTCAGAAATCGGATTCGACGCGGAACGTTTTTGTTGCGAAATGACCTGAGGGCCTTATTTTGGTTGTACCCCTCTTATATAAATGTCCTTTATTTATTTAATTATAATATAATATATATATAATATATATATAATATATTTATAATATATATATAATATATATATAATATATATATAATATATATATATATGTATGCACAGCGCATAGTTTAGGGACACGCCCAAAATTGTCGCCGGAATATGCGGTGTATAGAAAAAATTGTCCTCATCTTATACGCTAGATGTATGAAAAGGCGCGAAAATTTTGGGGACAGTCCCCAAAGTAAGCAAATGTCCCTAAACTATGCGGGGGAATGAATAAATGTCTCTAGAGTATGCGGTGTACATACATATAATATATATATAATATATATATAATATATATATATATATAATATATATATTACAATGTTGTGATATAAAATATTCAAATAAAAAGTTCACGAGGAACATAGGGCGTTAGCAAATTCTCTCCATCTAATTCTGTCTCTGGCAAGTTGTTTGATTTCGCTTCATGTTGTTTCAGCTTTTTCATGTTCCATTCTAATAAATCGAATCCACATATGTCGTGGTCTACCTGGAAGGCGCTGACCTTGGGGGTTCCATTCAAGTGCACCTCTGGCAATATCAGTTGATGGTCGCCTGAGAATATGACCAATACAAGTCCTTTTTCGTTTATGTATTTCGGTCTCGATAGGACAGCAACCTGCCTTCTGCCAAAGAGCTTCATTGGATATCCAATTTGGCCAATATATATCTAATATTTGTCTCAGACTCCGATTTACAAACGTTTGTATTTTACCCACAGTTAATTTAAATTATAGGGAATGTCTACAAAATATTTTTAAATATTTTGAATATGTGAACATTAGGGTTAAAACTTTTTTTTTTTAAATACAGGGTACGCTGTTATGAACCATACTGTACAGATAATAAAAATCTTTTTTTTTAAGTCAATTCGGGACATAAAACTTTCCGCACCAAATCGAATTTCTTAATTCTTCTAAATCATTTAATGATGAACAATCAATTTGGTGGAAACTGTGATTTGAAAACCAAACATCAAGCCATGATTCGCAAATAAATTTTATTGATGTATTGGAAGAAGAATAAATGCTAATATGGCAAATATTGCTCTTGAGTTAAATCGGGCATTGCTTATTGGTGGTAAAGATGCAAAGTTTATATATATACATATATATCGACATGTAAAATTGTTTTTTTTTTAAATAGTTTTGACTTTATAATTAGATTTACCAGATCTGGCAGTTTATACACTAAGACAGACCAAAAGATTATCATAGAGTTCATTTCGTCTGCCGTAAGTAATGTACCGGTTTGAGTAAAGCCAAATTTTATTTTCTAGTGCAGACAACTGAAGCTTTGGGTGATGCCTGTGAAACAATTATATTGTCTATCATGAAAATTGTCTATTTGAAAAGCAACAAGTAAAATCTAATATGACAATACCATATTAGATTTTTAGACTTTAGGTAGAAAAATATTCTAACTTAATATATGAAAATATAGGAAGTCTTAAAAACCAATCTTTGTATTTTAATAGAGTTTATTTTGTCTGTTGTAAGTAATGTCTCGGTTTAAGTTATAATTTTCTATTGCAGGCAGCTGAAGATTTGGGTTATACTTTCATTAGAAAAAAAAAATAAATGAAAAACAAGTTTGATATAATTTTTATTAAAAATAAAAATTATGTTTTTTTTCGACCTTTAATTGTGCAATGAAAATGAAAATTATTCAAGTTCGAGGCCATACTCTATATTTCTTTATTAGGATATTGTTCTAACAAATAATCTATAGAGTTTTTTCTTTTCAAATTTATTATTTGACCCTTTCAGGAATCAAACATTCATATAAACTAGTTTACTCACTACATGAGAACAAATATATATTTTTTTGATCAATGGTTATAATCTTTAATTTCAAGATCATATATTAGTTCTCATGTAGTGAGTAAATTAGTTTATATGAATGTTTGATGTTTGGCATGGGATTGTTACTGCTTTCAAAAATCCGTTCTGATGATGAGAACCTAGAAAATACCCGAAATAGATCTATCAACACATTCCTGAAAGGGTAAGATAATAAATTTGAAAACAAAAAAACTCTATAGATTATTTGTTAGGACAATATCTTAATAAAGAACTGTAGAGTATGGTCGAAGTTTTTAAAAAGTCGATCACCTTAATGTGACTGATAGAGGGTATTGCATTAAAAAACAAATATTATGGTCTTTATCACCAAAATTTCCCCTAAAAATTTGGACGCCCTAAATGTTTAAAAAAGCCTTAATCTAGGGGAAAACCCCCTAACCTGGCAACACTGTTAGAGGGTATTGAATATAAGGTCCCAATTTGTGAAACTACTTACAAGAACGAACTGGTCGAACAAAATAATTAGTTTTGATGTCGGTTTATATGAAGTCGGCAATGCGCGCCTTCAGAAATTAGTATATACGGAAATTTCATAGTCCATGATGTGCAGTTGCATGTGTTTGTTGTGTATTGTACACTGAGGCGTTTGAAATTTCCCTTTATATTAATTGTTGTACCCGTGCATGCATTTGCCCTAATTACACTGGTAATGAGAGTACATTACTGAGATTTCGCTGGGTTCTTTAACAAATTTCTTTAGGTTTAACTGGTATAAAACATTTTGGACTAAATTTTAACAATGGCTCATGGAAAGATTAAATAGTAAATGAAATGTTGCACCAAAGCAACTTCTTAGAATTTTTACCTTGAAGTTGTAGTTGGCTTTATTGTATTTATTGACGAAAAAAAAACATGAAAAATTTATTTGATTATTTTTAATACCAAACTGCAATTTTTTATTGAAACTGTGTCGTTTTATTATAGTTTTAAATCGAAATACAGCAACGGAAAAATGCAGCCCAACCAAAATGTCTTCAAACCCATGTTTCTGATGAGAAAAGTTTGGCATATCAACTGTATGTATAAAAGTTTTTGAGATAAAAAACATTTAATTTTGAAATATTTTTAATTGTTACGAATTCTAACCCATAGTGTTGTATTATGTAAAATTACTGAATATGTAGGGTGACCCTTAGATTTGTCATGACACGCAACACTTGTATTGCAAATGGTTCCAAATGAAAGAAATATATTTTTTTGGAAAACATTATCCCTGGCCGAATTTCTGACGAAAATGTCCAATTTTTAAAAAAGTGTGATTTTTTTAAAATTTTACAAAATTTTGAATTTTCAATAATACACTTAGGATAATATGTTGGTAAAGACGACAGCAATTGTAGTCAAAAACAAATGAAATTTCATTTAAAGAAAGGACGGCTTACATTTCATTAAATTCAACTAACATTGTCATTTGTTTTTTAATGTTCAAAAAATGACTAACAATTGTAGTAAAAATGAACCACATGGTAGTAAAAAATAAACAAATATTTACTTTTTTTTATATCTTTAAATAACAAAAAACAACTGTAAAAAATGAATGTAAAATCATAAAACAGTCATTTGATGTGAGTTGTTTTTTTAAATGAACTACAAGGTTAGTTAAAAATTTTATTTGTTCTACAAATGACTTACATTTACATTAAAAATAATGAAACTGTATTGCAACCCAAACAACTACATATTTTTAAAGCAGAAGTTCCCTGAGTGTAGTTGTTATCATTTCATTTTTCAATTACTATACTAAAAATTATTGAGATATGCAGTTCTGACGGATATCATTAACCCACTTTAACTTGGAGTTTGAAAAAGTAATGTAAAAAATTTTTAAAATTAATTAAATTTAACGATTTTTAACTATTTTTTTAATATAATAGTTGTAGTTTAAGAAAAGAAAATAAATTGGGAAGACTTTAATTCGAGTTTGTGTCTGAAGCGACAAAAGTTTTCATAATTTTCAGTAAAATATCACCTTAATTCTAATAGACCAGAATTATCTTTACTCTTATTCAAAAAAAAAATCTTTAAGCCGAAAACCATATTGGGAAAGAATTTTGCTTTGCCAACAAAGTAGTGTTTTTCTAGTACAATATTAATTACACCTTTGGTAATTTTTAATACGGTGGGTTTTACAAAAATTGCAGCGGCTTTACATATACAATTTTTTTGGTACGGTTGACAATTTCTACCTGGGTAATAATCTTATTTAAAAAAAACTATTAACACGCAGTGCACTGGGGACAAAAATAAAACCATGAAATGTAATTTTAATTATGACTACCAGATTGCAAAGCTTTTAAATTGATCAACAAAATTTTGATAAAAAAAATATTTTTATGTAATTTAATTTACAACCCAGCAACAAATAACCTGCATTTGGTAAGCAGTAACTACATTTTATGCTTCCAAAATAGCGCTTCACTGCCTTGCATATTAAAGGGTGTTTTTTATACAGGTATAAAACTTTAAGTTGGCAACACTTTTTTAACTGGCGGCCATTTTGTCAGCTCTCAAGTGATTTAGTTTGGTTTGGCATTTCAGCATGAATATACTGACGCCTGAACAAATTGTGCAAATTTATTTTACAAATCATGGTTCTGTTCAAACATAATCGTCCATCAGAGCAATTAATTCGATAAACTATCTAAGGTTTTCGCACCACGTTTACTCTAAATGATAATATGCATACACATAGACGTAGTGCAGTGCGTACAGAAGAAGTCATTGCTGCTTACATGAAGAACCCAATCAGTCTATCCGCCATCGTCCACAGGAATTGGATATATGTCCATCCACTTTATGGAAGATTTTGCGGAAAGATCTTGGTTTGCGTGCTTACAAAATCCAAATCGTGCAACAATTGAAGCCACACGGTCACCTAGCAGGGCGTAGATTCGGTGAATGGGCCCAACACAAAATTGCCGTTGATCCCGATTTTCATAAGCGAATTTTGTTTATGAAAGAAGCTCACTTTTGGTTAAATGGATACGTCAATAAACAAAGCTGACGTATTTGAAGTGATGGTAATTCTCAAGTGTATGTTGCGGCACTTTAACATCCGGAAAAACTGACTGTTTGGTGTGCTTAATGTGCTAGTGGAATCAATCATGGCCCGTACTTCTTTAAAAACGATGCTGGTCACAACGTTACAGTCAATGGTGACCACTGTATAGCCATGATTACTGACTTTTTCCTTCATCAATTGAACAACAGGAGCTGTGGTTTCAACAAAACGGCGCAACATGTCACACAGCTCGTGACACAATTGCTTTACTGAAGGAAACATTTTTTAACCGCATAGTTCCACATTTCTGACCAGTGAATTGGCCTCCAACATCGTGCGCTTTAACGCCGCTGGACTATTTTCTGTGGATATATGTGAAGTCGCTAGTCTACGCCGATAAGCCCGAAACGATTGACCACTTGGAGAACAACATTCGCCGCGTTATTGCCAAAATACGGCCACTAATGTTAGAAAAAGTCATCGAAAATTGGACCTCCAGATTAGACTATGTCAGAGCCAGCCGTGGCGGTTATATGCCAGAAGTCATATTTAAAATATAATGCCAGAAGTTTATCTTTCGAATAAAGTAAATTTCATATCAATTTAAAAAATTCTTATTTTATTTTATTCTATTCCAAACTTCTATGACTGAAAACATATAAAATCAACCACTCGATTTAATTCACCCCTTCTGATTGCAACCAAATTTGGTATAGAAGATGTACATCACATAACTATAACACCGTACAAATGTAGGACAGCCAATCTCAGCGGTTCTTGAAATATCCCGTTTCATAATATGAACAATATTCGAAAATTTTAAAAAAGTATTGGTACATAATATTCCATATATTTTTAACGGCATAAGCTACACATTGATACCGCGTTTAGAGCTTCTTAAATTGTGGTTTACTAATGCACACATTTCATTCACATCTCTACAGTAAAATGCATTGTTTCGAAAACTCCGATTTTTTTTTTAAATTTTGGCGATGTGTTTTTAAGCAATTATTCTCCCAATATTTGTCAACTTTTTTTTTTTTAATTTTATTAAAAATTTGTTTGAAATAAAAACAATATTCAATTAAATTAATAATATATATGCTTAAAACTATAATTGAAAATAATATCAATTAAATAGTTAGAAATTATTTTAATTGTTACTACAATTTCTTCAATAGGACTGAATTCAATTAAACTTTTAACTGAATCTATAAATAGTTTAACTGAAACTAAGTTCTAGTTTTTTCTGTGTATACATATTTAATATTTAGTTTGCATTGTCTAGCCCCCTATAATATTAAATTATAACTAATGCGATACAATTATATATAATACCAAACTATTTTTATGGCTAAAAAATACGAATGAATTTAAATTCGATCTAATTCGATACGATTGTATTGAATTTTATACAATCTGATGTATTTTAGATATTATATGTTCTCATATCTCGGATCAAATTTGATGTTATCGCATGTCTAATTTATATATAATTTGATGTTGCCCCATATCAATTTTTTTTCTTGGGATATATTCGGCCAAAATTCGGCATGGGTTAGCGTTTTTCAAAAAAAAAAAAAAAATATATCCATTTCATCCATTTGGAACCATTTTGCAGTAGCACTAGAGGATGTTATGACAAATCTATTTTTAAGGGACACCCAAAAGTATATGTTGGTAAGAATACTTTTTTTCATTCCTCTGTTTCGTAAACAAATTTTCTTGTTATTTACATTTATTTTTGTATGGAAATTCATCGACTATAAAGCTTCTAATATCCAGATATTAATACACAATTCAAGTACAAGTTAGTAGTATTAGCAAGTACGAGTAAATTCAAGAACATTATACAATTCTAAACACACTTTCTTTTTTAATATACAAACCTCCTACTAACATTGCTATTGTATAAAAGATCTAAAGTATGACACGTGTTGCATATTAATTTTTTTTTGGCTGAAATTGAAAAATAAATAATACCCCAAAAAAAAGTAAATAACCAACAAGATGGTCTGTAAATAATGAAATGAAAATTCCATGAATCATATGAATTAGTTAGACGACGCAGTAGAATAACCTTGAAATCATTTGACATGTTTTTTGTGTTGGGACTTTTTTCATATCCTTTGTAAAAACAAATATAAGTTAATTTAAGTTATATCTAACAAGGTAGGTATCCTGACGAGGACAACCAAACACCCAGTTAAACGGAAAAGAAAATTATTCAAGTTCGAGGACATACCCTAGATTTCTTTATTAGAATATTGTTCTAACAAATAATCTATAGATATTTTTTTATATTTTAAATTTTTAATAAAAATTATATCAAAACCCAAAGTAAAACTTTAGTATGAGATATTAAGAAATATTCACTAATTTGCTTTGGGGTACAAATTTGTTAGAATTTTGTTCGATACTTTTTTGTGTGAGAACTTTTCAGTAGAAGATCTTCAAAATATCTATCACTTGTTACCCATTTTACTTATTTTTTCTTTTTTTTTGGAACTAAACTGAATAAAATGAAAAAAAACGCAAACTTGGGTCACTTTTGAACACACGTTTTAGTCACCAAATTTTGAATTTGGGCAGCTTAAACATGTTACTCATCTGTTGCCCTCTACAACACGATCTGCAGGTCCGCGTCGGGATACCTCCCTTGTAAATAAGTCAATACAAATTTTTAGTTTTTCTCTAGAGGAGACAGTTAATGAAATTTTGTAATGTTGTTTATTATATTAATGAAAATAAAAAATATGAATATTATATTAGGCCTCAAGTCTTTAATATTTCGAACACTGAAATATAATTGTTATAAGGTAAATATGTATATAAATTAGAAAAAGGTCTATATCATTAAGGACACAATGATTCATTTAAAAGTTTTTGCTATTTTTTGTTTGGTTTAAAGTTGAAATTTCACCAGAATATAAATCCTAGAGGGTTGAAAAAAGTTTCAAAGTTATAACATCGTCCAGTCCTTGAGATTTAAAAAAATTATGTATAATCGAGCAACTAATTTCATGTAGAGAAATAAATTTTTATATTTTTTCTTCAACATAACAATTACAAATATAAAATATTTTGCTATAAAAAGCTCAAATAGTTGTTTTTGTCCAAATAATTATTTGGCAACTATGGATAACAATTTTCCACAATTATTTTATTCACAATTGTGGTCTAGATATTGAAGTATTTTAAACCACTTAATTGTCTTTATTCAGTAAAAAATATTGTCGATTAAAAGTACTGGGTCGAAATGAGTTAACAAATTGCTTATAGATTTGTTAAAATTCGTTCACATAAAATATTAATTTTTGTAATGTTGATTTGGTCCCCACTTTTTAATTATTAGATGTGAGATTGGGCTACCTACAAGTTACAGTACAATCATTGAAAAAAGTTTCATTACACTTATGAAACAGTTTCATTGTACAAAAACCTATGGAAAATTTTCATATTTATAAAGTTGCCATAAACATGCTGAACGTTTCATAAATATTTATTAAACTTATTTAAATTGCTTACAGTTTTTTTGTTTTCATATACATCGATATTACATTTCTACCTATTCTATGAGAAATGGGACTGGTCCAGCGTGTGCCACAGGATCGGTCACTTTGTGTCAGAGACCGGTCCTCTGCTAAACCCTACCCTATATAAACAACTGGTAACTTTAACATGGGCTTGTCATAGGAGGTGGTCATTTGTCCTGCTTTAAACCACATAGTGGCATGCCACTGGACTAACCAAAGATGGGCATGAAAATAAACGAAAACTAAACAGCTTCCAATGGGTAAAATGTTGGCCAACTGGCTTTTTCTCGTTAATAAGCATTCTGGTTAAGTGGTATGTCCTCCCTCTACCAGTCACAGGATTGGTAATTTTAGGACAATTGACACTGCTTAACCCACTTCAGTATTAAATTATACCAGCCCTGTGATAAGTAATTCATTAACCAGTCACTTTTAGGTCAATTGACTCCTCATTCCCCATAGGGTATTTACAAAAATAAAGCAAATTAAATATATAAGATATACACATGTGATGTTTATTAAATTTAAATATTTTATTTTGTCTTTAGTTTAATTGATAGACAATTTCTTTGACAAAATTAATTTTTTTTTAATTTTTTTTTAAACAGATACAAAAATCTTCCATAAATGATTTCTTTTGAGTGTAATTTTTCTTGTCTCTACTACATCTTCGCATGCGGCGACATCTACCTGATTCTGCGTGTATCTTTCAATATGGTTGTCGTCCACACTATTAATTTGCTTATCAGCACAATCTTTTCAGCAAAATAAATTAGTAAAACATTAGTAAAATATTAGTAAACCATTAGTTCAAATCAGTTAAGTGTTCAATAAGTTTAACTAAACTTATAGCTGAAAACACAATTTCAGAAAAAAATGTGTTGAGAAATAGTATACTTGATTTACAAGATGTTTTACAAACTCTTCTACTAACTTATTGTTTTGAGTGTACAGATCAGTAAAAATAAAAGTTATATTCAGTTTTTTGAAATTATCTCAGTTGTTTTTGATTTTGTTTGTTTTTTTTTTTATACAAAATGTATACACTAACACATTTTTGCAAACTTTTTTCATTTTCTTGTAATTTGAGTTGAAATAATTTTGTATATGAACAGACTTTTTTCATCTGGTGTTTTGTTTCCGTTACAGTAATTATAAATTATTCAAGTTCGAGACCATACTCTATATTTCTTTATTAGGATATTGTCCTAACAAATAATCTAAAGAGTTTTTGATTTCAAATTTATTAATTGACCACTTTCAGGAATATGTTGATAGATCTATTTCGGGAACATTCTAGGTTCCCATCATGGGGAGGGCAATAAGATAAATATTTTTCTTTACGTCATGCGCAAGCGATTTGGGCTAAACGAAATTTAAAATATGATTTTTCCGGTAACGGATTAATTCTTTGGGATTTTTATAAAATCTGGCTATAAATGGGTTTTAAAAAAATGCTGTTCCATCTTCAATGACCTATGCAATTCATTTAAGGTAGAAATCTGAAACTTGCAATTAAAAAAAAACATCCAATTAAAAACGATAATTTCTTTTTTTTGCGAATTCGACTCAACAATGCCTACAAAGCGCTGAGGTTACGACACTGTAATGAATTAAAAATGAAATAAAATTTAAACAAGAAGTTATTCCCAAAAAATTATTAGTTTTTCATCCTAATATATTTCGATAAATAAAACTACAATCAAAAAAAGAAGTTAGTTGGAAATTTTGATAAACGTCTATTTAAAATATTTAACTAACTCTCAGCAATTTTTTTTGCTGACATCGAGTTTTCAGCTAAAATTTTAGTTAAAAGTTTTTAATAAAAATTTGATTTTGAGCTTATGTTTAACTAATTTACTTTGAAACCAAAATTGTTCTGATAAACACATTAATAGCATGCAGAACAATTAAAAAGACTAGATGTAGATTTCGCCGTTTGTACGGACGAAGTAGAGAAAAAAGAAAAGATACAATCAAACACAACCATTATAAGATTTACACAAAATGCAACCGCGAATCATTAAATTTTTTCCTTTGTAGCAAGCAAATTCTACCATGTGCACTAGGGGTACAACCAAAATAAGGCCCTATCACCACGCTGTAGCCGATGTTGTGCTGAAACCGAAAAATGTTTCCTCAGGTCATTTCGGAACAAAAACGTTCCGCGTCGAAGCCGATTTCTGAAAGTCCTTTAAGATTTGTTTTTTTTTTATTTTTTCAAAAATAGTGAATTTTATCGTTGATCTATAAATTTATGTGTGAGATTTTATTTGTTCGGTTTTAGATCATGACAAATTTTTCTCTAAATTAACAGAAAAATTATAATTTTTATATGATAATTTACTTTGACTATTAGAAAACAACACAGAAAAAGTTATTAGACACTAGCATGAATGGAATGCATTTTCTGACCCACTACGGTCTTCATCAACATTCTTTTTTTTTCAAAATTTTATATTTTTATACTTTTAGCAATAAATTATAATATTTCGCAAATTTGAATAAGACAGCGTAGGTAAGTCGCAATATTTTATCACGATTAATTGAATTTATACAGAATATTATTCAATATTTAATGGAAAAACTTATAATTTATTTATCATTTAATGAAATCATAAAGAAAATATTTTTATTTTTTTAGAACTTACTGATCCCAAACTTAATTGCATTTGACGCGGAACCCTTTTTAACGATATCGAAAATCTAAAGATGCAATTCATATTGTTTTTTTATGCAATACATGGTATGGATAGGGTCGTTTTTATATTTTCAAAAATTGTAAAAAAGTTGTATCCCTAACGTACATACATGTACATATATGCATTAGGGTGATAACTTTTTTTGGACAACATTCTCCCCAGGGGTTTTCTAATGGCAAATATTGTATTAATGATAAAAAAAACTATTTCAGTTCAATTTGGTAAAAAAACCTTGCGCACCGACAGCGATTTCTAAAATGCCTTTAATATATTTATTTTAAATTTTTTTTAATAACAATTTTTTTTAAATATGGTTTATACATATGTAAGTAAGCTAATTTGGAAGAAAACTATTCCATTGACTCGAAAACGGACTTTACTATTGATATCAGCATGCCTTAATTATATAGATGTGATGGTCAGACGTTGAGGCATCAAAAAAAGTTTTTTTTTTAACTTTGTTTGATTCAAAACTTTAACGCGTTTTGTGCGGAACCTTTTTTAACGATAGCGAAAAACTAAAAACGCAGTTCTTAATATTTGTCCATGCCATACACGATTTTGTCTGGGGAGATTTGATATATGCAAAAAATGCAAAAAGTTATTGCCCTAATATGCATGTAAGTAATTGGGAATTATTATGTTTTTAATATTATTAATAAAATATTTTGTTTTTTCCAGATTTTTTTTAATTGCATTAGGTTAACGATGGGAGCTCCTGTCATTTTTATATACAGTTAAAACAATCTCAAAACAAATTTATTTAAATTTCAGAAAAATAAATTAACTAAAGAAAAAATGTTATATACTACGTATTTTATGTTTTTTTCAATCTACTAAGCTCCAGCAAAAAAAATTTTGAATCTGAAAAAGTCGATTCTTATGGCATTAAACTAAATATCAGCAAAAAAAATTTGCTGCATTTACTAATTTTTTGATAAAAATCAGCTCACTTTTGCAGATATTAGCAATTTTTCTGAAAGGATTCTCCCTGCAAAAATGTTGCTGACTCAACTAACTTTTTTGTTAACTTCACGGACATTTTTTTTTAAGTGTACTATATTTGAATTAAAATTTTATTTGTTTACAAATATTTTTAAATAAAGAGGTACTTACGCAATAAATTAAGATTCTACACTAATAGAATAAAATTAGTATTAATTTTTGCTAAAACTACTAAAAAATTAGTTCAAAAAAAAATCTGCTAAATATTAAAAGAAATAAATCTGTTGAATCTGCAATTTAAGATTATAACTTTTATTTTTCTCACTGTAGCTTTACAAAAAATTCATAAAACCATCTAAAAATGTTCGAGGGCTTTAAAAATGCATAAAGCTTAAGTACTTTTTTATGTTTTTTTGTGAAAGTATTTGAAATATTGTCCGAAAGTTAAACATTTGCAGTATTTAAAAAAAAAATGTGCATAAAAATATTTAATATAATATTTTTATTTAGTTTTTTTCCATCTGTACATGCAATAAAATCATTTTGCCATAATATTTAATCATAAAAAAAACTTAAATAATGGAATTGAAATAGAAAAAATATACTAAATAGTGCTGATATTTGAAGTTAGGGAAAAAAGCAGAGTAATTATAACTAACATACGTGCTTAAATTTGCAAAAATTGCAATTTTTGATGAGTGTTTTTCGTTTATGATTTTTATTTTAGTTTGAAATTAAATACGTTTTATTTATTTATTCTAATGCATGATTTACACTCAAAAAAAGCCAGCAAAGTCAGCAACATTTTTGCTGGGACTATATTTACAGAAAATTTCTAATATTAATAACAAATTTGCTAAATTCAGCAAAATTTGGCTGAATTTACAATTTTTTTTTGCTAATATTAGCAATTTTGCTGTAAGGATCCTCCCAGCAAAAATGTTACTGACTTTAGAAACTTTTTTTTTTTTTGAGTGTATGAATTATTAGTTACAGATACGAATGGTGTTTTAACAAAAAAGAAAAAACTAATCATTCATTCATTCATTCATTCAACAAACCGATAATGAACATGATTGTCAGTAACAACGTTTTTTTTTTCTATTTTCATTATGAAAACTCAGAAAAATATTCGTAAAGTAAGGGAACGTATCCCAATGTGGCCCTACACCTGCTACTATGGCTGTATAAGAAAAAACGTAAGTGGAATATTCAAAATGTACTGTAAGCTAATAGACCAACTCCTTGGGCGTTTATCGGCTATATATCATTAACTTGTGGCAACTACTTCAACTAATGTTGAAAAAAAAAATTCATAAGGACTGCATTGGGGCACATGTAGCCTAAGGTGGACCTAAATTAACATTCATAACATTATGGGGTAGTTTTCGACCTTAACATATTTAATTTTTAAATATTTCTTTAGCCTTTTACGAGAAACAAACGAAACTTTATGTATTAGAAACTTTTGTCATTTTGCATCAGCAAAATATATTTAGTTTCAATAAAATGCTTGCTTATTTTAAAATTATATTTAAAAACTTACATTTTCCTTGCTATGGGTCGATATTGACCACGTATTTTGCATGGTTGCAATTCATTACTATATTGCAAGAAACCTAAAAAACTAATAGAAACACTCAAAAAATAAAAGGTATTACATCAACTAAATAATAATAGCGTATAAGTTGCCTAAGTGTTTTGTATAGAATACAAAAAAGTTGTCAAATATAACTACTAACAATCATACTTTAACAACTTTGTAATCTCTGTATATATTGGTTTCATGTGTTTCATATTGTTATACTTTATTAAAACGAACAATTTAATTTTGTTCATTTTATACATTTTTTATGTAATATTTTTGAATCTCTGCTCATGAAAAAGCCCTTTATTTAATTTATTAATAATATGTGTTTATTAATACTTTAAAAATTTATTGAAAATCAAAAAATATAGTCTATAATAAAATAACTACATTTCAAGTAAGTTGATGCAAACATAATACTGATTATCCACTTACACAAACGGAACTTAAAACGCCACCAGCCTGATAAAATTTTCTACCCAATGCATATAACTTTTTTTTCAAATAGCTACGATGACGGATCAATAAGTCCGTGACGTTTTGAATGAAACACAGTTTTTTTCTGCTCAATACACTTAGTCCAACGCTTCTCCAAATTTTGTATCCCTTAAAAAAAAAAATAGGATTTTTCGAGGTCCATAAAATATGTATTTCTTGGCCATATGGGGTCGTTTTTTTTTTTAATCCTCGTTAAGTCGGTCCAATAAGTTGGCATAATATTCGCCGTTTATTGTTTTTCCCCTTTTGAAGGTAATCGATGTGGATTATCTCGCGTGCATCCCAAAAGACTGTTGCATCACCTTATTGGCCACGATTACGTTTATGATCAATTGAGGGCAAACGCGGCACCCATCTCGCAGACACACACTGCCACATGAAATGCCTATGGCATTAACATTCTCACGCACTCTTACTCTTCGATCGGCCAACACCATATCGTGGATTTTTTCGAAATTTTCGGGTGTATTGACAGGTGGCACTTGATGGAAGCAGTGTTGCATTTTATAAACCTACGAGGGAAGTTCGAAAAGTCACGGACTTATTAATAAACCCTCGTTAACACTAGTTGCCACCTTGTGGCTTATCTAGTATAAAGGCATTGTGACTATTAGATTATTTTTTTAAAGTTCACATACGTTTCGTTCCATTCGGTCTAGTAGTTAAAAACTTTCATATTAACTACCACGTTTTCCAGTTTTAAACTACAGTTCCTTTATATTTATTTACTCAGTGTATATTTGACATACATTTTTTCAAGTGCTTTTCCTTTTTGCGTAGATTATGTAAATTGTGAATAAAATTCTTACCGTTAATAAAAATCCGTCCTGTTTGTTATTGACTTTATATGTTTACGAAAAATTGCACTTAATATGGCGTTTTTTTTTTAATTACTAAATAAAACCAAGAAAAACGTATGGATTCAAGTCGAAACTTTTTTAAAAGTAGTGATAGCAAAAATTAAAGTTTAAAAGTTTTTTCATATTCATGCAAAAACATGAAAAACACGAAAGTGACACTTTAGGGAACAGGCCACAATAGCGAACATTCCCTTAAGTAAGAACAAAAGAAGATAATTGCTTGTTAAGAACAAAAAAATGTAATAAAAAATTTTTTTTTTTTTTGTTTCTTCTATACATACACAGAGAGAATTTTCTTGGACGAGTGTTACTACAATTTTTGACTCAACTAATAAAGTTTGCTTCACAATTAGAATGAACATTTTTTTTAACTTTATGAAGAAGCTTTATAATTTTTATGAAACTATTGTTAATGAAACTTTTTCATTAGGCAGAAATGTTTTAAATTTAGAAAGCTTGAAGACAATAGATAATAAACGTTTTTCTCTGACAATTATAAACACTATTAATTTTCAAATCAGACTAGACTAGTTTCTGTCTTTTTTTTAACGGACAGGCGTCATTAGAGATGTTTCATTTAAATTGTATTTTTACCCAGGCAGAAAAACAACATCGGCGCAGTGTTGCCAAAGCGTCGGCGACCGTCGGTTATGAGGAACGTGGGATTAACAATCTTGGCTGTATTGTCCTGCTACCCGATTGATAACAGTGGCCTAAAATTGGTTTTAGCGAACTTGCACCGTTGGCATAACGATTTTAATTTAAAAAAATGTGTGCTTTTAAAATATCTTAAATTTAATTAATTTTTTGAAATATGTGTAATAAAATACATTATGT
The DNA here is from genome assembly GCA_021234595.1 of Delia radicum. Taxonomy (NCBI): domain Eukaryota; kingdom Metazoa; phylum Arthropoda; class Insecta; order Diptera; family Anthomyiidae; genus Delia; species Delia radicum. Next base: position 24,301,944 of record CM037854.1, on the reverse strand, counting down.
GTGAATGAACACAAGCAGCAATACAGTTCGGTCTTAATCTTATACATCATATTTAAATGTGTGAACTAATATAATAAAATATAAAAAAAAAATTACTTCTAATTGGTTGTAATAATGGTAAAAACAATATTGGCAAAGAATTTTGCCTGTGTTATTCGCAAAACACATGCGTTGCAAACAAAATAGTGTTTTCCTAGTACTATATAAGTTGTACCTTTGGTATTTTTCAATACAGTGGGATTTACAAAAAAAACGTGGTTTTCCAGTAATATTTTTTTTTTTGGTACGGTTGGCAATTTCGACCTGGCTGTTTGTGTCTTATGATTGCCAGACTTTCTCTATATGAAAAAATTTTTAAGAACCTGCTGGCGGTAGGAATCGAACCTGTGTTTCTTCTTAAATTAGAAACGTAACAATGCCAAGTCTTTACCACTTAACGATTTAATTTAATTACATTTTTTATTAAAAATACAAAAAGAATTATATTATATTTTCATATATTTAGTTAGAGTATTGTCATATTAGATTTTATTTGTTGCTTTTCAAAATGTTTGATCATTTTCATGATAGAATATACGATTGTTTCATTGGCATCATCCAAATCTTCAGTTGTTCATATTAAGCTTATAACATTTTTAATGAAATTAAGTTTTTTATAAAGTTTTTTTTTTTGAAAAACTGCGTTAAATTAATGAAAAGTTTCAATAGAAGTATTCCGGTTACACTTTTAGATCTAATGAAAAAAATTCATTGATATCATGCAGATAATAATCTCAGTGTAACTCACATATATCCACCCTCTATATAATGATGTATAGTAGTAATTCAATAGGATCATATATACTTTTTAAGTAGTATCTCATAGTTTGAACAAATTTCTTTTCGCAGTAATTAGCACTTGATAATCAGGATGTTTCACAATGAATTACTAATTGGCTAACATAGCAAACATGCTTTTAGCTAGAATGTAATCTGAAGTGGGGTATTGGAAATCAAATGTAAGGTCTAATTAATGCTACACGATTTAATGCTACATACGGGATTTTGTTTTGCAAATTTAGTCCCGAACAAAAAAATAAAAATTAGAAAAAAGTGAACTTGTTCAAGCGATTTGTTAAGATTTTTAAATAATTGCGTTACGATACAATTAAAAATATAGACTTATGACCCTAAAATTTTGCACTTCCACGAGTTAAACTGTTAAACTGTAATCCAAATATGTTTCCGGCTTCCCTAAAATAATAAATTGTGAAAGTTATTGAAAAATATAATTAGTTTCAAAGGATTTAAATATTTTTGACATGTGTGAGATATCAAATGTGATTACATGATTACATTTAATATGTGTATGATATCAAATGTAATCATGAAAGTGCTTTTAAATAAAGTGAATTCAAAAGAAATAAATCTTGAAAAAAATTGCTAATGTCAGCAAAATCTTAGTAAATTCTTAAATTCAGCAAAATCTTAGTAAATTCTTAAATTTTCCGAACATTTAGTTGATTAAAAATTAAAAAAAAAAATTAAAATAATTTTTGCTAAATATTAGTACAAAAAAAATATTAGTAAAAAAAAAAATTGTAAAAAATTCTACTTTAGTTAATTTATTTGCTGAAAATCCAGAAAAAAATGTTGTGATTCTTTAAAATATAATTGACAAGACATAAAAAAAAAAAATGTTAAAACACTGATGACGTGAATTAAATTAATATCTGAAATTATATAGAAATAATTTAATATAACATAAACAAATAAGTTTGTTATAATTTTTATTAAAAATAAAAATTATGTTTTTTCGATCTTTAATTGTACAATAAAATGAAAATTATTCAAGTTCCAAGCCATACTCTGTATTTCTTTATTAGGATATTGTCCTAACAAATAATCTATAGAGTTTTTGTTTTCAAATTTATTGTTTGACCCTTTCAGGAATGTGTTGATTGATCTATTTCGGGAATTTTCTAGGTTCCCATCATCAGAACACGTTTTGAAAACGGTAACAATCCCATGCCAAACATCAAACATTCATATAAACTAGTTTACTCCCTACATGAGAACTAATATATGAGCTTGAAGTTAAAGATTATAACCATGGACCAAAAAATAAATTGAAAACTTGTTTGTTATGTGTAAGGTCCACTTCTGGTGGATATTCAATACATGTTTTTTGTTTTTCTCTCCTTTTTATATTTTGTTTAGTTTATAAACAACACAGGGGAAGGTAAACTAGACGGTACTTTGTCTTTTATACAAGTTTGATATAATTTTTATTAAAAATAAAAATTATGTTTTTTCGACCTTTAAGTGTGCAATGAAAATGAAAATTATTCAAGTTCGAGGCCATACTCTATATTTCTTTATTAGGATATTGTCCTAACAAATAATCTATAGAGTTTTTGTTTTCAAATTTATTCTTTGACCCTTTCAGGAATGTGTTGATAGATCTATTTCGGGAATTTTCTAGGTTCCCATCATGATAACACGTTTTGAAAGCGGTAACAATCCCATGTTGACAATGCGTATGAAAAGATAAAGATCTATAAAATATTGGTCTTTCTAAATATTCCGTTTAAGCGAATATCTTCGTCTCTTAAGCGGCCAGACCGGCAAGGGAAATACTTTTTGTCCTATTTTTCTCCCAAAACGTAGGTTATATATCGCTGACAAGTAATACCACATAGCTTAAACGTTTTATCAGGGCCGACGAGGAGACTCTTTTCCCTTTTTGCCTTACCTAAGGGTTTTCCAAAAATTCCGTTAAAGTAAGCAAGTGTCTACGACGGATCAGCAACCCACATATCAAATTTCTAGGTACTTGCTTTAGCGTTTGATCAGCACGTCATGCGATAACTCCCAAGCAAAGCCCAAACGGGGTTTTGTTAGGTTCAATACGTACTTCAAAAACCTGCACACTAAAAAGATTTAACATTTTGTTATATTGCGTAGAAATGGCATATTAAAATCATGTATACGGTTCGCGTTAGATGAAAATATATTTTCTTTTTTTTTGCAAAGTAGCTGCACTCACATAACAAATTCGATTGTGTCAACCAGTATTTTCTCAACCGAATCGATTCAGTTATTGGAACCTCATAAATTCGGTTGTCAGAATTGAATTCGGTTGGTACACAAAACAAAATATTTTCAAATTAATAATTTTCACATATTTGTATGAATTTAAAAATATAATTTGAAAATATTTCGTAGACATTCACTGTGTTGAAAGCATTTGTTAAAATAACTTTCTCATATATATACTTTCTTGGCTGAATTGTGATATACATCATTATTTAAGCTATTAACATATTATAATAAAAGATAAACACATAGGTTTGTAAAGTGGATATTAGAAAGTACGAAAAAAGAATACGTTATTTCAATTGAAAAAACACATTTCTTCTTATTAAAAATCCATTCGTGCCCATATCACCAGGTTCCTTAGTTGGTAAAAAACTAATAATTTGGCCTTTTACAGAATGTTGACATAAAGGTGTATCCATATTTTAGAAGGATTTAAAAATATAATTTGAACTGAAATAAAACAAAAATGGAAATGAAGTCAAATTCACAGGTTGACTTTATTTCCAACAAAAATGGAAATAAAACCAAGTTGGCTATATTTCCTTTTAAAGAATATCGTGTTATCCAATTTAAATCAATATTCCATTTATTTAATCTCAACGTGAAAAAAAAAATTTAAAAAAAAATAGTTTATTGTTTTGTGTCGCGGGCAGGAAAACTTTATTGAGCGAAGCCACCTGCCGCGTCCTACTGGAGGAAAAAACCCACACAGAAAACTTAAGCTTGCGAAGCCATATTTCATTATTTGCCTCGTATTGACAAAATGTGCCAACTTTGACCCCTTATATCTTCTTTATTGAAATAATTTATTTATCTAAATAATGTTAAGTGGGGCTTATCTCATTTTCGGTTGGCAAAGTTTCATTTTAATACTTTGGTATTATTTCACAAATTCGTTGGGGCTTATTTCATTTTCGGTGGGCACAAATTCAGTGGGGCTTATTTCATTTCGACGGTGGGGGTTATTTCAGTGGGGATTATTTCATGCACCCTCTAATTGGGTTAGCAATTTTCGTTGTTGGCGGTTTAACTACAATTTCTTTAACACTTAACAATTTAAAAAATTGTTACACTCAAAAAAAAAAAGTTTGTAGAAAAGTTAGTAAAACATCTTGTAAATCAGGTATACAAATTATGTTTTAAACTAAAATTTTAGTTATACTTATTCAGCACTTAACTGTTTTGAACTAATGTCTTACTAATATTTTACTAATGTTCTACTAATTTATTTTGCTAAAAAAATTGTGTTGATTAGCACGACAAGCAGACTGAAATATATACGCAGAGTGAATTAGATGTCGCGGCATGTATATATGTAGTAGTGACAAGGAAAATTATACTAAAAAGTACAGCTCTAGTAATGCAAGATTTTCATATCTGTTTTTCATACATAAAACAAAATTGTGGATTAAAACAACTTAATTTATTAATTAAATTAAAGACAAAATAAAATATTTAAATTTAATAAATATTAAATGTGTAGTTGTAAACTAAATGTTTATATATATATTAATAATCCTGTGTGGTCAAATTGCAAGGAAATATGCAATAAGTAGACAGACTATAGCGAAAGACAAAGACATACATCTTAGGTAGATTTTTCTGTTTCCATTTTCTTAATTCAAAAAAGGGTTGTTTATGTTATATTTTGTTAGTTTTTTGTTTCGTTTCTATAATTCTCTGCGGCATTTGCGTTCCTGTAAAAGATAACATCATTTAGACAATAATTGATGTAAGTAGTTCAAAGATAATTTCGTTTATGTTATGTATAATTATTTCTATATATTTGCGGATATTACATTAATTCATATCGTCAATTTGGGAGTATGAACATTTTTATATTTTGTAACGTATTGTAAATTATTTTAAACAGAATCACAAAAATATATTTTATGATTTTCAGCAAATAAATTAACTAAAGTATAATTTTTCTACACATTTTTTGAGTTTTTTTTTTTAGTCTACTAATATTTAGCAAAAACTTTATTAATTTTTAGTAAGGGTTTTTTAATTTCTAATCTACTAAGTGTTAGCAAAACTTTTGCTGAATATACTAATTTTGTTGCTAAAAATCAGCGCGCTGATTTTAGCAAAATCTTTTGCTGAAAATATATATATACACTCCAAAAAAAAAAAGTCTGTAAAGTCAGCAACATTTTTGCTGGGAGGATCATTGCAGAAAAATGTCTAATATCATCAAAAAACTTTCTGCGAAAATCTTTGCAGATAATTGCTAATATCAGCAAAACAATTTTGTAAATTTAGCAAAAATTTTGTTGAATTTACCAAGTTTTTATCTGATCTTAAAAATTTATCTGCAATGATTCTCCCAAGAAAAATATTGCTGACTTTACAGATTTTTTTTCTGAGTGTATATTATAATTAAAACTAACTAATGTGTTGATTTTTTTTAATTGTTAAGTGTTCTTTACCACTACTTTTAAAATATTTCTGTATAAGTTTTTTTTTTTTTTTAATTTCTCTATGCATATTATTATAAGTAATTTTAATTTCTCACTAAAACCATAAAACTAATGGAAACCATTAGCAAAATCCCTTGCAATTTGTGCAACAGCATATACCTAGATTGTTTTTCCACTACCATTAACAATGATGACGATGATTATGATGGCGATGAAGGCTTGCATTTGCATGCTTCATCGGTATCAACAGAAACAACAAAATATAAAAGATCTATGAGATGAGATGCGTCGCCATCGTCATTCACCATCTAATGACAATTCATAGGAAACACCACAAGTGGCCAAAAAGCCTGAACACACGACCACCATTCGTTCACTCATGAATAATGCAATAATTTTTTTGTTGCAGTTGCTGTTAGTGTTTTTGTTAAGCTGCATTTATGGTAATGCTATGAATTGTTTGGTCATTCACGGTGTCACATCTATGGTGAATGTCAGTTACATTTTTTTTTTTTTTTTGATCCACCACTCGCTATTTTGTAAAAAAAAAAACCAACATTTGAGGCTGATTCAATGGATCCTACCATGATGATGAGGTTTTTGGCTGGTATGAGGTTTTTTTTTTGTATTTAATGTTGGCTAGAATACCGCGAATAAATTTTTTTTTTTAAGTTTCATCATTTGTATGCATCAACACTTTAGATATTCCACAAAAAATTTGTGCATATCTTTACGTTTTTTTTCTAAACCTTTAAAATGTTTGTGGTTTGGAAAATATATTTTGTTTATAATAAAGAATCGTTAATGTTTTAATCCTTTGTCCTTAGCCCTTTAATATGACAAAGAAATTGTAATTATTTTGATGTAAAATTTTGTGTTGTTTTAGTAATTTGCTTACTACACTTAAAGAAATAAATTTGTTAAAATAACAGAAAAAGTTGAAAAAAAAAAAATTGTAAAAATTTCAAACAAAAAATAAAATCTAATATGACAATATCGCATTACCCAGCAAAATTTTTTAGAAGAGATTACCCCTGAACCTGTTCTAGAACAACTTTTTTTACCTTCGGTTACATGAAACCGGTTCTAGAACAGGTTCCTTGAATTCGAAATATAAGGTGTCACTGTCGCAGAACAAGTTCTATAACTGGTTCTAGAATCGGTTTGGAGGTAAAGAAACTATTGCAAATCCAACAAACTCCATATAAAAAGAACCAGTTTCAGAACAGAAATTAGAATAGTTATATAACAGAATAAGCTGTTCTGCAACCAGTTATTTGGATTTTACTATTTTACTGGGTATATTTTTGGACTTGAATAATATTCTAACTGAATTTTGGGTGGGGTGGGGGCGGTGTTTGAACTTAGAGTATTTTAATTGATTTTTTTACATTTTTGTATTGAAAAATATCAGTTTGGGGGGGTTGAAAATTTCTTGCTGAGTCAGCAAAATTTTAATTAGGAAGGAACTAAATGTCAGCAAAATTATTTTAAAAATTATATACAATACGTTACAAAATATTAAAATGTTCATACTCCCACCTTGAATTGAATATCTGATAATATATAGAATTAACTATAAAGGGTGATTTTTTTTTGCAACTTTCTTTTTGGCAGCATTGTTTTTGACAGCTCAGCTGTTTTCATGTAACATGTTACTGTTAAACATGTTCAGTTTGGTCCATAATTTAACCATGAATCGACTTACAAACGAACAGCGCTTGCAGATTATTGAATTTTATTATCAAAATTCATTCTCATTTCAGAAAGTGAAAATTGTACAAATTGTGTTCAGGGACGAAGCTCAATTCATGTTGAATGGCAAAGTTGCAGTATTTGCTGTGAAGAGCAGCCAGAAGCATTGCAAGAATTGCCAATGTATCCCAAAAAGTGCACTGTTTGGTGTGGATTATGGGACGGTGACATCAGTGCACCGTACTTTTTCAAAGACGACCAAGGCAGCAACGTAACTGTGATTGGCGAGCGCTACCAAGCGATGATTACAAATCTTTTTTTGAGAAAAATGGAGGAGCTGAACTTGTGTGTCATGTGGTTTCAACAAGACAGTGCCACATGCCACACAGCACGCGAAACAATGTCCCAATTGAGAGGCGAGTTCGGTGACCAGTTTATTTCACGTTTGGGCCCGGTCATGTCTATAGGGACAAGCCAGCAACGGTTTGTGTACTTTAAGCCAATATTGAAGAATTTATTAGAGAGATACCGGCCGATATGTTGGAGAGAGTATGCCAAAATTGGACCCATCATGAAAAAAATTTACATGAAATTATCTTCAAACATTGAATTATATAGATCGTTCTATCGACTCAAATAAAGACTTCATACATTTATCTAAATTTTATTTGTTTTTTTTTTTATCAAATCCGAAAGCTCTTAAAAAATCACCCTTTATATAACATAAAAAAAAATTATCTTTCAACCACTTGCATCAATGTTTGTATAAATGTTGTTAGACAATTGGCTTAGGTAATTCCAGAAACAAACTGAAAAAGGCATTTTTCCATAACAAAATCCCCAAAGAAATTCTCATTGGAACAAATGAATTATAATGAATAAAATTATTGGTTCCCTTTTCCATATTAAGTTAGATTTTTGTATTTATTTATTTTACTTTTATGTTTGTTTTTTTTACATCTTTCTTAACGCGACTTGAACCCACAGCCACCTACATATAAACCGTACCGCGTTACCAATTGTTCTAAATAACCCACACAAAATAATATGATTATTTAGACTTGTATTCAAATAGCTTTTTCTAATAATTGAAGTGCCTCCTATTGAAATCTGATGAAACTTAATGTTTTGTGTATACAAAATATATATAAAAATTATTGCATATTTTAAGGATCAACCAAAACCATTTTATAAAAATTTCGTTATTTTAAAGAATCCTTCATAAATTTTATGCATATTATTCATTGAATCAATGAATCCAATTTAATGAAAAGCATTCGTTAATAGTGCTAAGGAAAATTCTATCAGTGTGCAAACACCTACTCAAATTAAAGATAATTATGAGTAGATTTATATTCTTAAAAAAAATTTCATGATTTTACGATAAAATTTTAACAAATTAGGCAAAATATATGAAAGTGTGGGGTGAATGATGTAAATATAGAAACCGCGATATTTATTTGTATAGGTCTATGAAAAAAGCTGTTGTTCAAAGCCAGGTGTATTTGGGCAGTTAATAGAGTTATTAGACATTTGAATTGGATTTTCAAAGTAAAAATATATTACGATTTACATCTTTGTTTGTATTGGCACTTACAACTACTTATGTTAATTAAGTTTATAGTTACAGCTGAAAACATTACATATACAAGTAAAATTTCTACTATCGTCCTATGCTATAATAGTATTAAAACAACGTTAATCACTTTGTTTGTTAAACCACATCTAATCAAATTAAGTGCATTCATATAATTTTATACATATGAGTCATTCCATGTCAGTCCGAACACATTTTTAACAAAACCTATTCCGATTTACTTTAAATTTGCTAGACGTATTAAACATTAAAATATATTTTACCCGTGTTTCCAAAAAAAAATTTAAATTTTTTTTTGAAAAGGTTATTAGGCATTTGAAAATCGTCAAAATCGTGAAAAGTCTTCCGACATGACTACTTTTAAACTGATGTTTTTCTAAAACAAGTTAATGGTTTTTAAAATTTGATACCTTATTTTAAAGGTATTCGAACCATCTTTTTAAAAATAATTTTTTGTTTTTTTTTTTAATTTATTTTATTTATTTTTAAAATTTGTTTTTTTTTATTTAATTTCTGTTTCCCACCATCTTCGAACAAGTCGAAAAATCTGAAAAAATTATTTTCTTAAAGCTCAATATAACATTAATATTCACTGTAAATTTCAGAATGGAAGTCGAATGCATTCTATTTTTTCCAATTGTTTTCCCATGCAGTACCACGAAAAATTACATTTTAAGTAAAAGATAAAAAAAAATCTAACTTCACATAGAAAAACCAAAACAAATATTGCTCAAGAACAATATGAAAGTGTTAGCGTGTGTTTTTGCATACATGCATGCATTAACATTCTCGTTAGCACGTTTAAAATTAAAATGTTCATATACAAAATGTAATTTTTCGTGGTACTACAATGGAAAAAAATCGGAAAAAATAGAATCCATTAGACTTCCACTCTGGAATTTACAGGGAATAGTAAGGTTAAATTGATCCTTAAGAAAATATTTTTGAAAATGTATTTTTAATACCTTTAAAATAAGTTATTAAACATTGAAATCCATTCACTAGTTTTAGAAAGACATTAGTTTAAAAGTTGTCATGTCGGAAGATTTTTCACGATTTTCAAATGAACATAACTTTTTGAAAAAAAATGTTTAATTTTTTTCTGGAAACACGTGTAAAACATTTTTAATGAAGAAAACGTACTAAAATTTCGAAATACATCGGAGACATCAAAGTCAATTTTTAACAAAAATCGTACGGTCGAACATGGAATGACTCATATGTAAATGCGCTTGCTTGCTTTTACAGTAAAATGCAGCGGTTTGTGTTTTTTTTTGTTTTCCTTTTAATCAAAGAATTGACCAAAATGTTTTAATGGAGTTTGAGTATAAATTTAACACACTAATGCACTAATATTTGTTAGCAATGAAATTATATTCTTGTGTTTAGAACGCCAAATATAAAGTAAAGGATATTTGAAAACTTATATTTATCGCTCGAGCTAGGCGATAATGTCCTTAGGACGTCAAATGAGTTTACAAAAAAAAAAGCTTAAAAAACTGAAAATATATCTTTAACCAAGATTTATTTGAATGGGAATAATAAATTTTGTATCAGTTTCTTAAAGGTATATAAGTATATAACAACTTTTTTCAGCTCTACTTAAAAGTCCAGATGTGCTCTTTTACTTCAAAAGTTAAAATTTAACCGTTAAATTACATTTAAAGTGTTTGATTTTTCCATTTTTTTTTCAATTTAAAAACAGATAAGAATAAAATTTAATACACAAAATATAAAACAAATTTTCACACAAGTGTAAAAATGCACTTATCACTTTGGAGAGTTTATATGTTGCATGTTTCTTTTTTTTTTGTAATTTGATTTTTGCATAAATTACAATGAAATAAAAACAACACCCAATGGATTTCAATGGATAAAACTGCAGCAGTAAAAACATGTGTTTTTTTTTTAACATATAAAACATACGAAAGTTTGTTGTTGCATGCGGCATATTTTTTTTTTTTTTTTATAAATAAAACCAAGCGAAGTTTATATGGACTCTTTCTTAATGTCTGTCATTAAAATTTTTTTTTTGGAAACAAATTAACAGAAATAAAAAAAGCAAATGCGAATGCAAATTTAAGGTAACAGGTTTCGAGAGAAAAAATTTACCAAAAACGATTTGAAGAAAGAAATTGCCTATATTTTTTTTTGGCATTTTTTGTAACTGTTTAGCAAATTGTCATTACTTATTCACAGACATGGGCTGCGTCAATTACATTTCAAAATCATTCACTTGTTAAATTTGTCATATCGCACACCTAGATCAAAAGTGACTCAATTCAACATTTTTCATTTTTCAGAAATCGAAATAAAATATTTGCAACTTTATGCCAATTGCAACATAAATTAAGACATAACTGTTTTTTAGCAACAGTTAACATCAACAAAACACACTGATATTTTTTTATATATAAACGAGTGTATTGTGCAAAGTTTAAGCATATAAACCCGAAAATTAAAATTTTGAGTTGAGTCACTGTTGAACTAGGTGTGTGATATAATTAATAACTTTAGACCTACGCTCACAACTGTTGGCTTAAATGCTTCCTTGGGAAATTTTCAATTCTGTCAATACCAGACATGGGACATAATACTAATATTTGTGTATTTAATTACAATTACAGGCCAAATTTTTTTTATGTCTAATTAAATGTAATTGGATGTAATTGCCCTGTATTTGATTACAGGGCAATTACATCCAGATGTTGTTACTAGTTCCCATGTTTGGTATTAAACATTTTACAAATTTTCTAAGGAAGTGTGACCGTAGGCCTGAAATTATGTATGATATTAAAAAATATCACAAGTGAGTGTTTGTGAAATGTAATTGATGTCGCCCATGTCTGCTTATGCAATCTATATAAAAAAAATTATATCTCAAATACAAAATAAGATCGTATTTGATATAGATCGATATTAAATCTTATCTAAATTTATTTCAAAATTGGGATAATTTCAGTAATATCCGCTTATATCCCCCAAATTGCTTGATTAAATTAGATCAAATTTGATCTCAAAATTGGGTGATCCAATAATTAATGATTCTCATAGATCCCTAAATATCCCATGGAATTAGTTTAGATTTAATTAGATCGAAAAAGGTGAGTAATTTTTGGTGGGTCTATATTTTGCGTTCCTTTAAAGATAGCATTTGCGTTCCTTTAAAGATAGCATCATTTAGACAATAATTGATGTAAGTAATTCAAAGATACTTTCGTTTATATTACATATAATTATTTATATTGTTTACATTAATTCATATCGTCAATTTGGGAGTATGAACATTTTTATATTTTGTAACGTATTGTAAATTATTTTAAAAAGAATCACAAAAAAATGTTTTATGATTTTCAGCAAATAAATTAACTAAAGTATAATTTTTCTAAAAATTTTTTGAGTTTTTTTCAGTCTACTAATATTCAGCAAAAATTTTATTAATTTTTAGCAGTGGTTTTTTAATCTGTAATCTACTAAGTGTTAGCAAAACTTTTGATGAATCTACTAATTTTGTTGCTAAAAATCAACTCACTGAATTTCAGCAAAATATTTTGCTGACATTAGTAATTTTTTTACAAGCACCCTCCTGACTAAAATTTTGCTGACTCAGCAAAATTTTTTTGCTAACTTTACTAACTTTTTTATTTGAGTATAGAGTGCATGTCCAGAAATAACTAAAATTACATCCACAGCCTTCCTTAATTTCCAGTTTTTAGTACGGGATAAAAAATAATAATAATTATTATCAAAGTTCTAAGAAAACCGTAACTGAATTAAGGTACATTTTCCGATTTTTAAGAGTTTGTTTTTTTTAATATTGACTTTGAACAATTTGCACCGCTTAACTATAATAAGGATTGGAAGAGACTTATCCAATAATTGGAGGCGTGCAAATTTTGGTATAGTTCGTTAAAGTTCATATTTGCCTTAAAAATGTGGCAACTTTAGAAGCGGCTGGGGGAAAAGCATATTTAATTCAAATACTTTTTTTTAACACAACTCGCTTTTACACGAAAAAGCCTTTCGCGATCGTATGCGCACATTATATGTTTCTAAAGAAAATATTTATCGGAGGTAAAAGACTGTTGGTTGACACCTCTGCATTTTTGATTTCGCATTAACGCTGAGACTACTGTATTATTATATTAAGTGAGGACAAAAGTTCTACAAAATGTATAAAGTTAAAAACTTAAACAGCAATCTTTAAAAAAGTGACAGATTAGATGTTTTAATACTTTTGGAAAAGGTAGAGTACAAGACCATTAAAAAAAAATCAGCCATTAAAATCGGCCCACTAGTTTTTCAAAAACATCCATTTAAATATCGACATATTTTTTTTAAAGAGAAGTAACACTCAGGAAATTCTTCCTATTAAATTAATGTGTTGCTTTCTTTGGAAAGGGGATAGTGGAGAGATGAAAGGTGGTGAAAGATGAAGGGTTTCAAACATGGCAACACTGTAATTGCGCGAGATGATAAGTCTTAGAGCAGTTGTTGCTCGCCACCTGATGTAGAGTTGGCGAATTTTTTGAAACTTTTTGTTTCATAGCCCTGATTCATTATTTTACTTTGGTGGGGTTAACTGCTATGGGAACACCGAAGGTGGGCGCAGTGATAGAAAACTCATACATATTATTTTTCTAAATCTATGTTGTCATCACCGGGAATCGAACTTGTTACCATCTGTGTAACAGTCCAACGCGCTAACCATTTTGAATTTTGAAACACAAATAATTCGTTAATACTTTTTTTTCTGAAAATGCGTTTAAAATATTTTTGAAAAACAATACGTCTGCAAAATTTAAAGCAAACAAAAATCATGATGTGAAAAAGCATTCGTTTTGACATTGAATGACTCATGTAGGCTTTCGTAAAGACGCTTTAAGCTTCACGAGAGACTAAAGGAGTCATTCAAACAAATTTAATTATTCTATTTGTTAGACATTAAAATAAAAATATATTATGCACTTTTAACATCAATGGTTAAATAAAGTTTTCACCACGTTGGCCATTTGGTACAATGAACCATTAAAAGATCTCTAAGCGCAACTTTGTGTTATTGTCAAAAGTAGTAGAAACTACAAAAAGTAAAAGAACAAAAAACTACAAACTTTACTTTAACATTTTCTAATTAAATTTATATTTTGTATAAGTTTTTCTCATACGTATGTCTTGGAGAAAACAAAAACTCAACCAAAAGTAATGCATTCTTCATGCAATATTGTTTTGAGCAAGTGTTAGTGTGTGCACCACATGTGGTCTAGAATTACATTGATAGAATTTCTTTTCATACTATTAATGAATGTCTTTCATTAAGTTCGATTCATTGATTTAATGAATAATTTTCATTAAATAAATGAAAAATAATTCATAAAACGTTTTTAGTTGTTTCTTAAAATATGCAATAAGTTTTGTTTGTATTTTTAATTTTTTTGTATAGCAAATATTTAGTTCCATCAGATTTCAACAGGAGTCGCTTCAACTACTGGAAAAGGCTATTTAAATACAAAGGGTAAATAAGAACATCAGTTTGTGTTGGTTATTTAGGTCAATCGGTAATGCGGAACTGTTTACATGTTGGTACACCAACCATGGTTGACTGTTCAAGTCGCCTTTGGGGAGATGTAAAAAAAACCAAGTAGTAAAATTAATAAATATATATATAAATAAATATGAAGCAGGGAAACAAATATTCATTTTCATTTAATGAAAATATCTTATTAATTCAATGAAACTTTCTTTGGAAACTTTTTAATGAAAAAAATAATTGTATTAATGACGCACACAATTCTATTAGTGTAGTTACTGACAAAAAATACTCCACAAAAACACTATATATCCGATAACAGAAAAACTTATTTTAAAAAAAGGGTTTCGAGATATTTTAACATAAAGTTTAGAAAAACCCGAATTATTGCTATATTCGGAACGTTACGTAATATGTAAATATTACGACTTTTTCACAAAATTTGTTTTGAAATCTGAAACTTTTCACTATTATTTTCAAAACGCAGATTTAACGTATCTAAACCCGGGTTTTTCAAATGTTGTGTAAAAATATCTCGAAAACCTGATGCGATACTGAAAATGTTAAACCTGAGTTTTGAAAACAATATTAAGGGTTCTAAGTTGACATAACAAATCTTGTGATGAAGTCATACAACGCGACGTTATAATATCCCAAATATAGCATAAACCTGTGTTTCTTAAATTTTATTTTAAGATATCTCGATAACCTGATGGGATACAGAAATTCTGAGATCAGACTAGGATTGAGCGAATCTCAAGCCAAGTATGTTCTAGTCCTAGGGTAGTGGCCTCCCTAAATTGTTGTATGCTTGTGTAGTCATAATGAAATTTGTCTACACATTTTTTTTATACGTGTTTCTGAAATCGGAAATATAGTGTTTACAAACCATATACTCACTTTGTGTGCAGTATTTGTTTTGTCAATACATAATTCTAGACCACATGTGTGTAGGAGAGCAATTGTTAATGTGTCTAACAGTGCATGAGTGTGCAGGGTTTCAAGTATTAGTAGACGCAACATATGTGTTAGTATAGTTTTTAACACCCTTTTGTGGTTAATTTTCTTTAAAAAGTTGCACAGTGGGAAGAAGAATCTATAATTGAAAAGTAGAAATTGCACAAGCTAAAATTTCAGATGCTATTTTAGTTGTTCCAATAAGTACATGAACTCCATGAAATTCTGTAGCTATAAAAACAGTTTATCCATAATCTGAACCAGCAATTGTAAATGAAGCTTCAATAAATTCATAAGCTTGTGAAATAAATTCCTAATAAAACAGTAGAAAAAAATAATCCTTGAGTATTTTAGATGCTATTTTACTGGTCTTATCGAACTGTGACCTATAAATCAAAATGGACTTTACATTCTGTAGAAAGCACAACTGATCTAAATTAAAAACTTGACATTTTTTAATAAAAAATTTAACATTAATTTGAATAATCCTATTTAGAGATAAGGTGTTCTTTATCTTCAACTTCCACTGTATGTGTATTGTCCTTTTCGTTGAAGTATGGGAGTATATATATGTCTATCCCAACTAGCATTGAATCAAACAGCTGTGTTTTATATAAAACTTTAGTTTTTTTTTATTTAATTTTATTTTCATAACTTTTTTACTACTTTAGACATTTCTTCTTAAAGTTTTTCCCCTTTTTTTGTTTTGTTCATAACTTTGTTCTTTTCATTTTAGGTTTGTTTTGTTCACTCATTTGTAAGTTTTTAATTAAATTGCTGTCACACATATCTTTTCAAACTGAACAAAATATAAAAATAAGATTGAAGGCAAAAAAAAAAAGCACTAGCATCAGTAGGACGCTAAAAACAACAAATAATCTTATTATGAGTTTTTTTTTTTTCCTTTGTTAGGCAAGTGCACGTTTGTATGTGTGTTGAAAAACTAAAAACTTTCTTTGATATCCAAATAATATCACAATTAGATTTGTTTTCTTCTCTAATATATACCCGTATTAAGCGTCTGTACTAAAGTTGTATAGACTAATAATGGCATAGTCTATACAACTTTATATTCACACGCTATCCACCCATATCGACTATTTCTGCCACTCAAAAAAACAAAAAAACCAAAATTTATTTTGGTACGCAACGAATTTAATTTCTTTAGAAATTTCTTTTTTAAACAATATATTTTTGATATGGAGACCAGAATAAAATCTGATTCTTCAGCTTTCTGGCTTTTTATTAATAGCAAAAAGGATAATAATGGCATACCTAAGCGTATGTTTTATGGAAACTCAGTGTCTGATGGAAATGCTGAATCATGCAATCTTTTTGCGGACTATTTTCAAAGCACTTTTGTACAGCACATTTCTATTAGTGATAATTTTGAGTCTGGTCAGGATTCTGGCATATTATTAGATTTCAATATTAGTATTGAGGATGTAATGGATGCAATAATTACTTTAAACAATGAAACTAAGTGCTCCGTTGGTTCATATCCTTCTTTATTCTTTAAGAAATGTTCACAACATATTGTTACGGCAATTTATATTCTTTTTTAAAAAATATCAAGCGTGCTAAGTTTTTGGATAGTTGGAAATTCTACTCCATCGTCCCCATTTTTAAATCTGGTGATCGTAGCCTAGTCGCTAACTATAGACCGATAGTTAAACAATGCGCTTTTGCGCATTGTTTAATGCCGCCGCCTGTCAGCATGGTTTTAAACGTGGTAGATCAACAAACAGCTACAAATGTAGTCATCGAATTTGTTGCCAATCGAATTCTGGCGGTTACGACAACTATCTTTAAATTAAATAATATTTTTATTTGTGAAAGCTGATATTCAGTGGTCTCATTCAATATTGTATTCCACAAATAGTATTACGTTCCAATAAATTTTATTAAAATTAAAAATATTATTTGATTTTTCAAGTACTGAACAGTGGTCTTCAGATTAATAGTTCTCTGTCGTACTTTAAATTTTCTTTAAATTACTTGCTCTTTAAAATTTTAGTATTTTATTTTAATTAAAAAAAAAAACCTTTTGCATTTGTGTTTTCCGGGATTAGAACTCGGAAACTCGAAGTAATTGGCTGTCTCTCTACCCATTACACCACAAAATTTGTTTGCCAATACCAATCATTAGGTGCGTATATAATGAATGCAATCCACACTTCGATTGGTTCTACTGAAACACTAATTGTATGGCATATTTAGTTGGCAAAACCGTATTTTATTCGAAAAGTTGATTGCAAATATGGAAATACAAATAATTGTATAACAGGATTATTTTTTAGTTCCTTTTCTTTATTCTTAATTATCAGTCAGTACAGTATTTTTTCTTTATTAATCGTTTAAACGTAATTTCTAATATGATAACGTCCTATCAAATAAATTTAAATAGTTTTTACCAAATTCCAAACATTTTTTTTTTCTGGCTGCACAAAATTTTTCTTTAATAACATTAAGAAGAAAACATAATAATTCTAAATTATTTAAATGCATGTATGTATATGTATGTATGATGCAATTATACATTTGTTGATTTGTACAGTCGGCTAAAAGCGTTGTTTAGATTTTGTTGTTGTCTACAGCCACAATTTATCAAAATATTGTTCTGTCCAGCAGCACCAAAGAGTATTTTACTTTTGCCTGCGTCTCAAATTTTAAAAATATCATTCATTTAGTAATTTTTATAAATGAGTGTTTTTAATTTATTTATGGTTTTATTTACGCCACTAAATATCTCAAACGCCCTGCGAAAACAAACGTTCCTATCAAAAATGCTGATGGCTTATGGTGAAGAACTGATGCTCAAAATTCTATAGCCTTTGCCAAACACTTGGAAGAAACTTTTAAACCTCAATGCATCAAGGAAAATGACAGTGACATTCTGAGTTTCTTAGATGTTGCCTGTCAAATGGATTTGCCAATGAAAAGTATTTTCCCAAATGAACCCTAAACGGAAATAAATACCTTAAATAACAAAAAATCTTCAGGATATGATAAAATAGATGCAATAGTCAGAAAATCACTGCCATTCAAAGGAATTATTTATTTAACTTTAATATTTAATGCAATTTTGCGTCTCCAACATTTTCCCTTGCAATGGAAGTGTGCCGAGATAATTATGGTATTAAAACCATCTAAGCCGATTAATGTTGTGTCTTCCTATAGACCAATTAGTTTACTGCCTATATTCTCGAAAATATTTGAACGACTTCTCCTTAAGCGCTTATTACCAATTCTTGAGAAAAATAATATCATTCCTGATTATCAATTCGGCTTTCGCCATAAACATGGCACGCCAGAACAATGCCACCGAATATATAAAATTATTTTTGATTCCTTCGAAAATAAGAAATACTGTTCTGCTGTGTTTTTGGACATACAACAGGCGTTTGATAAAGTTTGGCACAGTGGATTGCTATATAAATTAAAAAATATACTTCCAGCTCAGTTTTACCCCTTTTTCCTGTCATATTTAAGTAATAGATGTTTCTATGTCAGAACCAATAACGATATTTATCAAATAAAAGCTGGCATACCACAGGGTAGCGTACTTTGTCCAGTATTATATACTATATTTACATATGATATGCCTACTAGAGACGACGTTACTGTGACAACATATGCCGATGATACAGCATTTATATAGTCACATCAATCGTCATCCGAAGCATCCAGTATATTGCAATTGCAACTCGACATTCTTCAACACTGGCTTACTAAGTGGACTATTATAGTCAATACACAAAAATCAAACCACATTACTTTCACTTTAAGGAGAGAGAATTGTCCGCCCGTATTCTTAAATGGCACTGAAATTTCTAGCGAAGATGACGTCAAATACCTAGGTCTTCACCTAGACCGACGACTTACTTGGAAAGTACATATCAAATCGAAGAGGAAACAACTTGACATTAAATTCAAACAAATGTACTGGTTACTCCGACCTAAATCTCAACTCTCGCTTGATAATAAAGTTCTGTTGGTAAAAACCATATTAAAGTCACTTTGGACCTATGGCATTGAGTTATGGGGGACCGCCAGTAATTCAAATGTAGAAATTTTACAAAGATTTCAGTCTAAGGCCTTAAGAACTATTACAAACGCTCCTTTTTATGTTACAAATAATACCTTACATAATGACCTCAAAATACTTTTCATAAAAGATGAAATAAGAAAATTTAGCTGTAGCTATTTAAATAGACTCAGCAATCACTCAAACATTTTGGCAAACACTATATTAGATGAGAGTGATGAAATCAGAAAACTTAAAAGAAACCATATTTTAGATCTGCCTTTCATATAAAATGTATTTTATAGATAAATAATTAATATCATATAGGGTCCGCCATCTAACGTTTTTTTTCCAATGCCGATTTTGCCAAAAAAATCATCTTTTCAGATGAAGCTCATACTGCATGGCCAGCCGAGGCAGCCATTTGAATGAAATTATTTTCCATTATTAACCGGAAGGATTGTACTTTCAAAAAAGAAATTTGAGAAAATATTCAGTAGTTTTTTTTTATAGCATTTTCAAAAAAAAAAGTTATTTGGCGGATCCTTTATATTATGTTATAAAATAACACATTTAAAATAACATATTTTATTAATAAAATAGTAATTAGCACTATTTATGTACACTAATACATATATATTTTATATTGTTGTTTCCGATGGGAATCAATAAGGCATGTTAATATAAATATTTTATTCAAATTTGCTTATTATTGTAAAATAGATTGCAAATAAAAATTAAGAATAAAAAAGGTTTTATTTATATTTTTTCAATATTCAATATTCAAAATTTTATATGCATTTATATGTGTGCCTTTGTTTGATGTGTAGTATACAACATAAAAAATTAAATGAACGAAATCAATCTCAAACATTGCTGAAAGTTAGTTAAATATATTAAATAGACGTTTAAACATTTTTTCAACTAACTTTTTTTTTGAGTGTAATTAATTTTTCATTATAATATATATTAATATATAAATCTATCGGTAACGAAGTATAGGGCTTCTAAGCATTTCCTTATTAAAATAATTAATTTTCCATTAATAATGTATTCCGATATATAAAACTTCTGGTAACGAAGTATCTGGCTTTTAAGCAATTCCTTAATAAAATAATTCATTTTCCATTCTAATATATTTCGATGTATAAAACTACCGGTAAAGAAGTATCGGGCTTTTAAGCAGTTCCTTAGTAACTTAATTCATTTTACATTCTAATATATTCCGATGTATAAAACTACCGGTAAAGAAGTATTGGGCTTTTAAGGCAATCATTTATAAAATAATTCAATTTTTTTTCCTATATATTCCGATATATAAACTTACAGGTAACGAAGTATCGTACTTTTTAAGCTTTTAAGCAAACAACTGCTGAAATTAGTTAAATATTTTAAATAGACGTTTAAGAAAATGTTTAACTAATTTTTTTTGAGAGCATTATTGGTGATGCGAAATTTTCAAATTACTGTAAATTATCTTTTGGAATTTGCCAACTGAAATTCGGTAACTAAGGCTCATATTCGCTTATTTCGAATTTCAGACGGTTCGCACAACTTAACATTAGTTTTCACAACAAAGTTCGGTTATTTCATTCAAAATTTACTTGTAACACCCGAAATATTCAGAAATCGAATGTACACTTAGAATACTATGTAGGTAAAGATCACTGCATATGTAGTTAAACACAAATGAAATTTCACTTAAAGAAAGGACGACTTACATTTCAGTAAATTCAACTAACATTTTCATTTGTTTTTTAATGTTCAAGAAATGAACCACAATTGTAGTAAAAATAAACCATACATGTAAGTAAAAAATAAACAAATATTTTTTTTTTTTTATTTTTTTAAATATCAAAAAACAACTGTAAAAAATTAATGTAAAATCATAAAACAGTCATTTAATGTGGTTTGTTTTTTTTTTTTAAATGAACTACAAGTTTAATACAAAACTTAATTTGTTCTACAAATGACTGGCATTTACATTAAAAATATAGAAACTGTGTTACAACCAAAACAACTACATATTTTTAAAGCAGAAGTTCCCTGAGTGTAAATATCGTTGAACTGACTGAATTTATAAGTTGTTACCATTAATATACAGTTTTCAATTCGGTTGGCACTTTATTTCTCTGTGTGTATAAATTATTATTTAGATTAAAAACATCCACAAAAATTCATTGCTTATCGGTCGCATTCATTTTAGAATATTAAGTTCAGCCAGCTTTGGGACACATACTTTCTAGCTGACTTTTTTGTTTTTCTGACCGAATTGAAAAATAAAATTATCAATCTGCTTGTCTTGGCTTCTTCTATGGCATAATATTTTTTCGTTCAACATAAATTTTCCCGATAAAAACTTTTCTTAATTTAACATGTCTGGTCACGTTTCGTTATTTATACATATTTTTTTTTTGTGGTGCCTCATGCTTCAGTTTATCTCAGTATCTTTATCTCGACCATACATTTATTATTCCTTTTTTTCACCAGTTTTTATTTTCACATTTAAACAACAAGCATCATTTGAATTCTTTGATATTCTTTCAAGTCATAACTTTGTGTGTGTATTTGTGTGTGTGTTGTATATGATTTTGTTTGTTTTACCCATGAAACCTCAATGTGTATTTGTGTCTCATCTGTTTTTAGCCCTAAAGTGTCTATGATTGTGTGTGTTTGTGTTTAGTTGCCACTGCTGCTTACAATTTCTCCTTGTTCCGTTTGGACTTTGTCCAAAATTATTGTATGGCTGCCAGATAATTATCCGTTGATTATTTTGTGGTTTTCCGCTATTGAGCATCTCATCTGTCCGTCCGTCTATTTGTATATTTGTCCATATGGTACGTTGTTACGTTTTAAAATTTCAATGTTGAATGCAACAATTTTTGTCGATTACTGTTCTCTGCTGCATAACCAAAGGCTACAAAAAAAAGTTTACAAACAATTTGTAAGCACATACACCCTTTCGCATACACATAGTTTTTGGCCATTGATTATATGCTTACATACACACACACACACACATAAACGGACGTATATTATAATACACCAGCTTAGTGCAGTATTGTACGTGTTTTTACCACTACTAGGCAACATATGAGTAGTACTATTCATATAATATATCCATAACTTTTCATATGTCTGTATGTGTGTGTTTGCTTTTTCTGCCATAGACTGCAGTGTATAGGCCCGGCGGAAGTAAATTATGTCTGTTGGTTGAATTGGAAAATGAGCAAAAGATAATTTTTTTAATGTGCATGTGTGTGTTGGTTTTAAAGAGATTTTAATCTTTAATATTGGTAAAAATCTTTGTTTAATTGTGCAGAAAAATTATGGTCAATAATTTTACAATTTAAAATCTTATTAAAGTTAATAAAACAAATTTGCCCATATACATTTTGCTAATCAAATATTTTCTGCATGACTTGTTTTTTTGGTAAATTAAAAGTTCGAAGATTAAATCTTCAAAAACATAAAGGAGTTCACTTTTAGTTAAATGAAATCAATGAAACAAATTTAAACATATGGTGAAATTCAAAGCGATTATGTTAAGAATATGACTGGTTGCGTATGATTATTTTTCATGTTAGTCTATATCACTCATACGCGCAGTTGGATATTTTAAAATAATAATGGTAATAAATATAGAACTTCTAAGCAACTGATCAGATCGGTATAATTTAAATAGGAAATCGTAAAAGAGTTGTTTATCATTTGAAATATTCTGATTGGGCCACCCTGTTTAACAGGGTGTACTTATAGGTTGGCAAAGTTAATAGGCTCTCAAATAAGAACTATTTGGTGGGTGTAACTGTTGTAAATGTGGACCGATATTTAAAATGTTTGCCGTGTAGTAATGTACTTTGTAAAATAAAGGCCGCACATGCTTATAGTGATAGATTATCTCCTCTACTTTAAAAGTTATTTCAATTTAAATATTAAATTTTTTTTCTTTCGCCAACACGAGTAAAAAAGATCGGATCTGAGCAGATCTAGTTAGATCTGTTTTACCAGATCTAAACAGAAGTAATAGCATATATGATAATATATATTAACATCTTAAAAATTTGGACAAATTTGGACAAATTTAAGATCTAATTAGATCTGATGGAATCTGGGAAAATCTGATATTCTGAAATATGGAGAGATTCAATAATTTTAAAAATATTCTTGGTAAATGATTAAAAAACGCCTATTTATATATTTTATATATCTTTATCTTTATGAAAAAGATTCATAATTTTAATGAAACTATTTTCAATAAATTTTTTGCATTAGTGGTATGAAATTTTTAAGAAATGGCATTACAATTTTCACGCAGTTTTATGAAAACCTGCATTAATTTAATGAAAATTTTGAATCGACGAGTTCCAGTGATATTTCATAGATCTAGTAAAAAAATTCATTGATTTCGAGAGGAGAATTCTCTCAATGTACATTTTAAAATATAATCCTAGTAAGCCTTAATCATAAAAAAAAATAAGGAAGTGTAACTTTTTCTATGTAAAAATGATAACATTTTTTTCACCACGTCATTAACAACATTTAAACCCCGGGACCCAAAAAGTGAAAGTTTAATTATTTTGTAGAAATTACATATTTTGAAAATATGCATTGTTTTTTTTAAAAAGCTGGTGGATAACTTTTTAAAAATGCATTTTAAAAATAATAAATGCATTGATTTTTGACGCGTGGAAATAATTTGAATCCGCAGTGTAAATGTGGAGGAAGGAGTATACCATTCCAAAGCATTTTGAATGTCAATTATTCGATGTATATTACAGAAACAGTGGCTCCATAGAATTTGAGCGTGTAAAATATAATTTATATCGTTCTGATTTTGGACGATCTAACGTGGAATGGCCGATATGTTTTTATTTTACCTTCTTTCTATTTTGCAAAAACGGGCTATTTTAACATTCCAAGAAAGTCCAAGAAAGTCCATAGAAAACATTAATGAAAAATTTTCAATTTAACAAACACAATAAAAATTAAAAAGAAAATTTGAAGTTTATATGTCATAAAAATAATTTATGTACATTTTTATTTTGGTGCCCTTGAAAGGGCTTAGATGGTACCAGATCTGGACAAAGGGATTGTGAAATCTTTTTAGATATGCACAGATCTGGCACCATATATAATCCAATATAAGCAGATCTGATCACATATGGGCACGAAAATTATCCAATATCCCAGATACCTGTAGGTGTGAACAGATCTTTGCATAAAGTGTATCACAAATGCCATATCTTCCAGATCTTATTATATTCAATCTTCCAGATCTGATTATATTCAATACCATATAATCAGATGCAATCATAATCTAATCTTTTTTACACGGGATGACTTATTTTGGTTCATCTAAATATAAATTTAGAATTAAAAAAAGAGAGTATATTCTTGGACGAGTTTTAAAGAAATTTTTCACTTAACTAATGAAGTTCTCTTCACACAGTGAATGACAAATTTCTTTATCTTCATGAAAAAGATTCATAGTTTTTATAAAACCGTTATTAATGTAATTCTTTTATTAGGCGTACGAAATTTTTAATAAATAAAATTAAATTTTTTATAAAATTGTATGAAAACTTCATTAGTTTATTTAAAATTTTCCGCCAAAATTAAAAAGAATCCTCAAATTGAAAAAATTCTCCAAAATTTTAAAAATTTCCAAAATTTAAAAAAATTACAAAAAAAATAAAAAAACACCGAAATTTAAAAAAAAAAATTGGGATTTTTTTTCAGAAATTTCAGATATAATTTAATTTTGTTAATTTTTGCTATATTTTCAATTTAGATTTTTTTTGTTTTTAATTTTTGTGATTTGTTAAGTTTTAAATTTCGTTTTAGATTTTGACAATTTTTGGAAATTATGTTTTTAATTACTGCAATTTTCTCAATTTTAATGTTTCAGTTTTATTTTAAATTTTTGGCCATTTTTTAGATTTTAAAAATTTTTTCTAATATTTGTCGAAATTGTTTTCAAATTTCGAGTAAGTTTTTTTTTACAAAAATGTTAAGTTGTTTTTTTTAAACTTTTATATTTTTTTAAGAAGACATATTTTTTTTATCGGTATAAAATACCCAGTTAAAGAGTAAAATCCAAATAACTGGTTGCAGAACAACTTATACTGCATTATAACATGTTCTAATTTCTGTTTTAAAACTGGTTCTTTTTATATGGAGTTTGTCCTATTTGCAATATGTTCTTTACCTCCAAACAAGAGCAGGTTGCTGAAGTTATAGAACTAAGTCTGGGGCAGTGACAACTTACATTTCGACTTCCATGAACCTGTAAAAGAAGTTGCTCTAGAAATTTTGCTGGGTATGAATATATTGTGCAACTGTTAAAAACATAAACGCTAATGATATATGTACTTCGGACTAACATTTAAGTAGTTTTAATGCGAACTTTATTTATAATTATGATTTTCTTTAAATATTGTGTGGGCCAGATCGCCTGGGCAGCTACAGGCGAGGCTGTTTATATCTCCCTCTGGGGAGAGGTCGCGGAAACTCTTGTCTACGACGATGGGCGAACTAAGGACCGTGACGGGTTACCTCACGGGACACTGTGGCCTTAGGTTTCAATTGTACAAGATGGGACGATCCTCTACGGATACGTGCAGGTTTGGTGAATTGGAACCCGAGACTTTAGAGCATGTTCTCTGCAAATGTCCGAAGCTCTCCGACAGGAGGGTGCTTTATTTTGATGGTCCAATAGTGACGTCATCGGACGTTTGGAACTGTTTACCTGGTAGGATAGTTGTCTTCGTAGGAGCATGAACCTATAGGGTGTATACGCTGGCAGCACAAAATACCAACTTCTGGTCGCGGTGCATAGTGCCACTCTAGTCTAATCTAAATATTGTGTGGATTACTGCAGCATTAAGTCTAAAAATTATTTGAAGAAAATCGGAAAGCTAAACCCTAGGCGACCTGCCACCAAAGTTTCCGATTTTGAATTTTATTTTAATTTTTATATCAAAAATATGTCATGTATGTTTATATCATTTTGAACTTAAGTTTTGGTAACATTTGAATTTTTTAATTTTTTACGAATTATTTTAAAAATACCTCCGACTACCTCGATTTAAATCCGACATTCAGTGACGTCTTGTATCACTAGGTCCAAAGACTTTGTGTGAAAATTTTTGCCGAATGCGATAATGCTAAACTGTTACGATCTGCTAAGGAATTCCTTCTTTTTTCAAGAAGTAAAGTATTATTTTGATAAATTATCAGACCTTATATTTATGACATATTTTTTTTTTTATTATACATTTTAAAATATCTAAAGAGAATTGAAATTTATAACAAATTTTAAATTTATTGAAAAATGTGTATTGTAAACACAATGTAGGAGGTTATAAGTTAGTGCAACATGTATATAAATTTTCATTAAAATTTCATATTTAGAGAAACGTTAAACCGCTTTGCTGCCACATCGCACAGTGGGATGTATCACAAAATTTGTGGAAATAATTTGGCCATTTTTGAAATTTGGCATAAGAGCGTAAGATTTGATTTGAATATACTTTTCCCCAGCCACTTCTAGCGTTGCCATATTTTTAAAGCAGATATAAGTGAAAACCCACTGCTAAAAATTGTGCACGCCTTCAATAAAGCAGCGAAAGCGGTTGTAGATATTCCAACATGCACATGATTTATTGAGTAAGTCTCCTAAAATACCCTCTTTAAATGTAGACATGGCAGCAAAAAATGTAATAATCGAATTTTTGGAAATTATGTTTTTATTTTTGGGAATTTTGGGATTGCTTATAGCAAATCCTAATCCATTGTTGACTTAAAAGTCTATTTATGTCCAAAAAATAATTAGATTATGTCTATTAATAACTATTATATTGAATAGTGAAAATATACATTTTACCAAAAACTGAAATTTATATTTGCCTATAAAGATTTCACAAATATTTGTTCTACTTAGAACTTTTACTTTTTAAAAATACCGTAATCTACAGTTAATCTTCTTTCCAACGATACTTATATGAGTTTTTAAAGCGCACAACAAGCCGACATTCTGGCTAAGGTGTAAGTCCTTAGAGACTTGAGTCGAATTAGGGAAGCATTTCCCTTCTCCGAATCCTCTTTTAGGCCTAACCTAACATATATGACATGCTTACAATTTCTTAACAGGAAATCTTCAAAAGTTACCCCTATGAAAATTTTTCTTAAGTAACATTTGAATATTTTCTGTTAAGGACTTATAAACATGCCCTATAAGAATTTGGTATCGTTAGGAAGGAAATTAAATGTAGATTGCAAAATTTTTAAAAATACTTCCAATTGGCACTATTGGTAGAACAAAAACTTTGAAAATCCTACAAGGAAGGTAAAAATTTCAGTTTTTGTTAAAGTATTTACTGATACTGATTTTTTGAACTTACATAAACTCTTACGTCAACAATATAAAGTTTATGTGCGAGTCCAAAAAAAAAAAAAATTTTCAAAAACAAGATTTTTAAATTTGTTGCAGCTATGTCTACATTTAATGCCCGTAATTTCAAGCAATAGATACCTACCGGTGCTTAGATACCTACCCGATATTTTTCGTGTACACGGTAGGTATCTAAGCACCAGTAGGTATATATTGCTTGAAATTACGGCCATAAAGCGGGGATTAGTAGAGACTTACCCAACAAATCAAGCATATGTTGGAGTATTTACCTCCGCTTCCGCTACCTTATTGGAGGTATGCACAATTTTAAACAGTGGATTAAAGTCGATATTTGCCTTAAAACTGTGGAAAGTTTAGAAGCGGCGGGGGGGAAAAGTATATACAACTCAAAAGTTTTTTCACACAACTCACTTTTATTAAAAAAAAAAACTTTTCAGAATAGTATGCACAGTTTATATGTTCAGAATGGATATATTTATCTGGACATAAAAAAGACTGTTGGTGCTTGTTGGGAAAAATGGCAAAATTTAATTTTTTTGTTTAATTTCTACTTAAAACGAATGTCGTTTTTAAGTGGAATAAGATATTGCACGAATTTATTTAATTTAATCAAGAATTTGTTTTAAAAAATAAATATGCACCGATTTCCAAAATACACTATAAAATACCAAAATACGATTACCAAAAATACTGGATCAAATTTGGAATTTCACATGGTTCAATGGAAATATCTCGGGAACTATAAGAGATAACTAACACGTGTAAGCACGTATTTTGTTGGCCTCTAGTAGCAGATGACAAGTATGTTAATTTCTAGAAAATCGGAGTTGAAACAAAAAAATGGCGAGCACTTAATATGCATAAAGTTTCCAATTTTGGACGGTCATATTGCCTCCCCCAGGGGGCTGAAAAATTCAACGACAAAATTTAGCTCGAAATTACGTCGCTTATGCCTGCTGGTTGCCAACGGACTATTAAGTAAAAAATGGCCGAATTTTTTCCAAAAGTTTTGTAAGATATCCCACTGTGCGTCGACTCAAATTGTCAAAAAGGTATTATTGACGATTTATGCACAAAGTATTTAAAATGCTAACAAAAAATAAATACAAAATAGTTTGTAAGAGGATATAAAATATGTTCTGTTATTATTTATAGTTAGATGCTTTAAATGGAATTTTTAAATAAAAATATTGAAAATAAATATTTTAATATAGGAAATACTTTACAAATTATACATAAACAATATTAAGCGTGAAATCCCTATGGGAATTTTAGACGAACTGCCATCTATATGGAACGGACCCATCAGTTTTACATGGAGTTGTCATGCCAGGGGGATGTTGAGCCATTGTGACATGTCACAGCTTAAATCTGTGACATATCACCCAACTATGTCTTTTGTATAGTTCAGTGACATGTTAAGGTGTAATATAGTGACATATTCTAGAATGTATAATATGTACTTGTGTGTTTGAATAAAATTCTCAGAACCAGGTTAGGTCTGTGCCTGTCACAAGGGCTCAATTTCCTATGATAAAGCAATTTTCATTTTACAAATTAAGTGCAATTTTTAAATGAATTTTGCAAATTGTTCTGCCTCTACATTTATTTTTTAAACATAAGTTTCAACATTTTTTATCTAAAATTATATTTTGGTTTTTCTATGTCTCTTATTTTATCTAACTTTCATGATTTTATTAAAAATAGCTTATCTATTATTTTCATACAAAAAAATATATAGAAGACCTGCCAAAATAAGGACATTTTTTGAACTTGGGTCTTCAAATTTCAATTAAATTTTGTATTTAGAAACTCTGTCTAGCCATTTAAAGATTGTGTAAAGTTCTGTGACATAACCCAGGCCAGATCTTTGATCTGTCACAAAGGCCAAATTTTTTATGATAAAGCTACACTGAAAAAAATGTAAGTAAACTTAGCAAAACATTTTGATGAATTAGCAAAAAAATTGCTAAATAATTGCTAATATCAGCAAAATTTCGCTGATTTTCAGCAAAAAAATTATTAGAATCTGTAAAAGTTTTATTATCACTTAGTTAATTAAAACATAAAAACTCCTTGCTATAAGTAAGTAAAATATTTGTTGATTATTATTAGACTGAAAAAAACTCAAAAGATTTGTAGAAAAATTATATTTTTGCAATAAGAATAAGAAAATATAAAAAATTACTTAAGATGTGCTTTGTTTTGTCTACCTGAACGTATAGTTGTTTGCAATTTGACCACACTACATAAATAATCACATTAAAGATTTAGTTTACAAATGCAAATATAATGTTTATTAAATTTATTTAATTAATACACAATTAATTTGGCAAGCCGGTGACAATACACAATTAAAGTTTTTTTAATTCACATATGTATTCAAATTGTTAACGTTCTTTTGTACGAAAGATAGTTGATGTTTTTATATGTCATACAAGAATTGTACTTTTAAGCCTAATTTTCCTTATCTCTACTGCATCTTGACTTGATGCGACATCTAGTTGATTCTGCTTATATCTTTCAATCTGGTTGTCATCCACAATATTAATATGCTTATCAGCACAAAAAAAAAATTAGTAAAACATTAGCAAAGGAAATTGGTGAAACATTAGTAAAATATTAATATAACATTAGTTCAAAACAGTTAAGTATAACTAAAATTTAAGCTGTAGACACAATTTGAGCAAAAAATTTGCTGAGAAATAGTAAACTTGATTTACAAGGCCTTTTTCTAACTTATTTTTTTAGTATATTTAAATATGCATTTTTTTGCATATTTAATACAAGTGCAATTTATAATTTATATGTATTTTGCAAATTGTTCACCCCCTATATATTTTTGTAAACGTGATTATAAACATTCCCAGCAAAACCACACATTACCAAATCATGGGTAAAGTAATGTATCGACATAGGGCCTCATGCATTACTTTACACGTTACTTCATTGATGAATTTTACAGGCGATGAGCCCCAAGGTAACTCATTACCTTGTAATGGGTAAAGTAACTGGTTACTTATATGGTTACATGGTGTTAAAAAGTAATGTGTCTATAAATTGATTTTCATAAAAAAAAAATTC
Source organism: Delia radicum (assembly GCA_021234595.1). Lineage (NCBI taxonomy): Eukaryota > Metazoa > Arthropoda > Insecta > Diptera > Anthomyiidae > Delia > Delia radicum. Next base: position 24,271,137 of record CM037854.1, on the reverse strand, counting down.
ATAAAAATTTTTTTTACAGATATTTTTTTTAATTAAATAAATAACTTTTTTTTTATTAAATAAATAACTTGGTCATGCTGGGATTCGAACCTGGGGTCTCTGGTATTTAACAATTAGTTAGGCGAGAACTCTACCAACTGACCTATCGATACATACAATATTTTATTGCTTAACATGTAGATGAGTTTTTGTGCTTCGTGTTTTCGTTCGTGATATTAAAAATATACACCTTACCATTATGCTCAAAAAAAATCACAAAGTAATGTGTCTATAAATAGATTTTCAAAAATATATATTAATAATTACTTTACGTTTATAATTCATGCATTATGTAATTGATGATCGGTAAGTCATTATTTTATGTTTTGAAGTAATGTAAAATGTAATGAGGTCTCATTACAAGGTAATCTATGAGTGTCCAATTATCGGTAACTCATTACTTCTTGTTGGAAAATAATGATACGGGTAAGGAGTACACATTACAAGGTAATGCATTACTTTATCGCACCCATTACCAAAGTTTTGCTGGGTTTTTTATGAGAACTTATATTTTGGTTTTTCTATGTCTCTTATTTTATCTAATCGTGAATTTATAAAAAAAAAATACTTACCTATTAATTTCATCCAAGCAAAATATATCGGCCATTTCACCGAAGACCGATCAAAAAAGGACATTTTTCGACCTTGGGTCTTCTGATTTTAGTTAAATTATGCTTTCAGAAACTCTATGGAGCCATTTACATATTGGTGTTTTTAGTTTTTTATATCTCAAAAAATCCACGATTTAAAGCGCAATTTAGTATTTTCTGAAAAATGAGAAATATGCAAAAAGTGTGTAAATTTGAATATTTGTATTTTCTTTAATATTGAAAGGCTCATGACCTTTTAAAGTGTATTCGAAGGCCTCACTCCCATACTTTTTATTGTAGAATAAAGTTTTTTTAGGCGCCAAAAGAAAATGCATTTTTATGAAATTTGTTTTTTAATGCACTTTTCTGAATTTTGGGCCACTAAGCTAAGTATTAGCAAAATATGGGATTTTTAATAAAAACAACACTACTTTTTTTGAATTAATAACGAAAAGCTTTTATAGACAATTTTTCGCTTCCAAGACGGATTTAAAAAATGTTGCCAAAAGACATCAAAATTAACGTTTTACAAAACAGCTGTAAAAAAAACTTATAAAAATATATACATTTAATCTTGTGCAACAAATTTTATAGTGAGCAAGATTTAGTAGTCGTATGAGTGATATTAATTAAATACCAAAAAATACGTATGTATAAGTAAAGGGCCCGCCAAATAATTTTTTTTTTTTTTTTAAATGCTATAAAAAAAACTACTGAATATTTTCTCAAATATCTTTTTTTATTTGAAAGTACAATCCCAGCAAAAAAATTCCTAAAAGGTAAGCGGGTTTGTAATCAAGCATTTTGGGCAGAACGCATTCCTTACTAGATTACCTACTCGATTCTTTTAACAGGGCGTGAGACTAAAATAATTGATTCTTTAGAATTGATTATTTTTTTACCGAAGAACCATTTACTTTATATTTTTAAGAACTACATACATTTTTTAATAAAGAAATAGTTCCATTGTAAAACTACGAAGAACTTACACAAAAAAAATAAATAAATAGTTCCCTAGAAAAAATAAAAAGTATTTACATTTAAAAAAAAGAAGTAGTTCCATAAGTTAATTCAACTTTTACTCAAACGTGATTATCCTAGGTCACTCATATATAACGATCTAAACTCATACGGAAATAAAATCCTAAAAAGTGAAACTTCGAATTGTTATGATAACATGGGTTTGTCATAATTTTGGAGCTATAAACCACGAAACTATATAAAAAAAAACAATTCAAAATTGAAAAACAAAAACACACTCACGCACAATCACCATCGAAATTTTTTTCTTTACACTCACTCACGATAACGTCAGTAATTTCAACTTCCACTCACAATTTTCTGCTCACGTGCGCTTCCATAATTTATACCTAACCACAGTTTAACAAAATTTAAGCAACATGCTATTTCTGTTTTTAGTATTATTTTCCTGCAAATAAAAATTTGTTTGAAAAAATATATGAGATAAATTCTTTCAAATTGTATAACTTCTTTTTTCAAAATTAGGAACTACTTCCATTAATCCTTTTATTAAGAAAAAGTATATGATTACTTCTTGAGTACAAAAAGTTAAAAACCAACAGCGCTTTAAAAAGTGCTTTGCCTTGACGCTCTTTAGTGCCGGCAAATATTAAAGTAGTTATTGCCAGTGGCGTTTAAAACGCCGGCAAAGTAACCTCAGGGTAGGGAACCTAAATGTCCACCAACCATTACAATTGAGTTCATGCTTTCTGATTTAAATTTAAAGAATTGATTACAATACTACTTACTTTTTTGACTCTATCGTTGGAATGAGTTTGGTATTGCAGTTACTAAATTTGGCTATGAGATATGTAAGCACCTTCTTTTTGGAATGTGTATTTTTTCCAGGGATCCTTCCGGTTAATAATGGAAAATAATTTCATTCAAATGGCTGCCTCGGCTGGCCATACAGTAGCCTACACAATCGGTCCAATTTTTTTTGATAATGCGATCTTCAAAAACAGGGTGCAAAACATCGAGTGTAGCTTCGGCTGTGTGGCACGTAGCGCCGTCCTGTTGAAACCAAATGTTGCCAATATCCTCCTCTTCAATTTTTGTGAACATGGCCTGATAACGATCGCCATTGACCCCATTGATCGCCGTACGCAATTTTCGCACACATTCTGCAACATTACCATGATTTTTAAAGTAATGTCGCAATATTTCCTAGCGTTGTTCAAGCGTATACACAACCATATTCGTTCAGCGGAAGGATAAAACTGATTATCTGTCAAATCAGACATGAGCTAAGTGTTACCATTCACGAAATAAGCACTAGTTGAAAAAAAAAGGTTAGATGGCGGACCCTTTAGTGCACTAAAAAAAATCAATAAAGTCATCAAAATATTTTTCAGAGTCAGAAAAATTTTAGCTAGGAGGGTGCTTGCAAAAAAATTGATAATGTCAACAAAATCTAAATTGCTAAAAATCAAATCGCTGATTTTCGCCAAAAAAATTAATATATTCAACAAAAGTTTTACTAACATTTAATTGATTCAAAATCCTTGCTAAAAATTAATAAAATTTTTTCTTAAAAACAAAACTCAAAAAATTATACATTTGTTAATTTATTAGCTGAAAATTTATAAAGAAATTTTGTGATTCTTTAAAAAATAATTGCTAATACATCAAAAAAATTTCCATATATTGACGACATGAATTAATTTAATATTTGAAAATATATAGAAATGACTATAAATAACATAAACAAAAACAAAAACATGTTTCAACTACTTACATCAATGGTTGCCTAAATGATGACAATTGTGAATGAAGCTAAGTACCGTAGATAATTGTAGCAATAGAACAAAAAAAAAAAAAAAAAAAATATGATATACAAATAAACAACACTTTTTCTGAAAAGTGATAAAGGAAATATAAAAACATTACCTGCGATATGTCTCCTTGTCTTTTGCTTTAATCTGTTTACATGAAGGAAGTTTTGTTTACAATTTAACCACATTCAATAAATTACCACTAAATTCATTAACTTAACAAATACGCATTTTGTTTTATTTAATTTAAATACTTTATTTTGCCTTTAGTTTAATTAATAAACAATTTATTAAAACATTATTAGAATATTAGTAAAACATTAGTTCAAGACAGCTAAGTGTTGAATAAGTTTCATTTTAGCTGAAAATACAATTTCAGCAAAAAATTGGGTGAAAATTAAATACTTGATTTACACACGCTTAACTAGTTGTTCTACTAACTTATTTTTTTGAGTGTAGTAATATATTATTGTGTTAATTTATTGAAATATTTATTTAATATATTTTATTTAAATACAATTGGTCATAACCAGAGACTACTTTTTATTTTTAATTTTTGGGCTTAAAAATAGCTTTTCCTTAAGATTTTTGAGCTTTAAATTCGTTTTTTGCAAAAATTTTTTAATTTTTTTTAAAAAGTTGTTTTTACTTTTACCTTTTTTGTAGTTTTCGTAATTTTTGCAATTTTACATTATTGTAAAATTGCAAAAATTACATTATACATGCTCTAATCATAGCTTTAGAATTTATTCAAGAACTGTACTGAAATGGGCCTTAATTTTTTTATTGAATGTTGAGAGATACTCTGAAAGCAAACACCAGATGTAGACGCTATGTTCTCAATAAAATTTATGTAAAAAAAAAAATAAATTATTTTATGTATTATATTGCTGAAATATTTTTTACTATAAAGAAAGATTATAATTTTAAAATACTGCACCAAGAAAAAATCTTTAAATTTAATACATGAGAGATTTGCGGCATTATTTTTTTTAATTTTCGCAACACAATTCTGCTGAGTTGCACTCAGGCGCGGTTTCAAGGAGTGGGAAAATAGGAAATTTAAACCCCCCACTTTAGTAAAATTTTTGTAAACTACAATTGATACAATTTTTTAAGTCCGCAAACAGTTTTACTAAACATTAAACAGTGGGGTATTTGAAAAAAATAATCAAAATTGAAAATTGTACAGGAGGTGTTAAGCTTTTGCAATATTGTCACCCTGTTTTAGTACATGGTGTACTTACAGGTTTGTAAATTTATATAATATACATATAAAAAATCTTTTGGAGTGTGTAACTTTCTTAAATGTGGACCGCTTTCTAAAATTGTTATCCTCGAATTTACAGAACATCTTTTTTACAATTTCCAATTTGATTCTTAGCGATTGGATTAGTAGTTTAGAAGTTCTATATTTATTACCATTATTCTTTTCAAATACCCCACTGTATATTTGTGCATTCAATCAAAAAGCTTTGTAAATGTGATTAAAGATTTGTTTAGTTTAGATTATAGTGGCAATATGCACCGCGACCAGAAATTGGTATTTTGTGCTGATTTTTTTAGTTTATTATTGAATGAAATAAAAATCTGGTCTTATAAAATCAGCAATGAACAATTTTTTAGGAAAAAATGTATGTTAATTTTAGAAAAATATACTATTATTTGCATTCTATTACATTTGAGGTAAAAATAGCAAAAATGTTGATAATATTAAAGTTTTTGTTTGCTATTTTGAGTCTACAAATATTTAGTAAAAGTGTTTACTAATTTTACAGAGTAAAATGCTATTTTCTATTAACTAAAATTCACATCGAATATAACGAAAATTTAGTTTTTAACAAATTTTTAGTACTTTTTACAGCTATTTTTTTATTTATTTCTATGAGTGTATACACAAATTTGAAATCAAATGAAAGGTTTTTGGAGACACATTTACTGGTGTAAAAAGTATGTCCAAAGGTTTTCAAATATTTTTGTTGTTCTGGTGTTTTATTAAGGAATTTTAGTTGTATTATGCTAAAAAAAGTGCATAGCAACGCATATTTAATTGAGTCGAAGGGGTGTCGGAGCCTTTTTCGATATTCGAAATCAGTCGATTTTACTGCGACTTTTCCCGAAGAGCCTTTATCCACAATATTTCGAATAATTCAAATATATGGCAACTCTGGGTCCTCTTTATAGGCAATATTCGTATAAACATTTTCGTTTTCTTGAGTACTTTAACCCTGAGTACAAATAAATCGGGTTTTCGTAAATTATAGACAATTTTTATACAAAAACAAATGAATATTCAGCCCCACTTTTTAATCCTTGAACGTGAAATTGGACAGCTAAAAAAAAGTTGGTGTTTCTTTTGTATTACCCTTTTACAATATATCCAATGTTCATTGAAATCTGCGAGTACGGGTCAGGCTACCTTATATGTTAGCAACTGATTCTCAGAAACTATTGAAATGCTTCGCTAAATCAACTACGAAAATCAGTTCAAAATTCAGTAATTTGTTAAACGAGAATATCAAAAAATATTATTGAAATAAAAAATTGTGCCAAAAATTAATACAAAAACATTACAGTGCGATTTAAAGTCGTATACGAATCTTTTCTAACATTTGTTGAGTGTAGTTCCAGCTAAAATGACTTATTTTATCAATTTTAAAGATACTGTTTTGTTAAAAACAGTTGTTGATACTGTTTTTAGATAAATTTTAGTGAAAAAAGAAAATCCTCTTTTAAAAGCAATATCTATTAATTCCCTTCTGAGCTACTTTTACATTGAAATATAAATTATAAGTAAGTGCCTGTGCATTTACCGGAAATCAAAGTAAGAACTAAACTATACCAAAAACTTAAAAAAAAACCAAAAGAATATAGGAATGATTTCAATAGAGACTTCAATATTTAGTATTTACTTAAAAAAAAAAAACAAAATAAAAGAGAAAAAAAACTAAGTTGGTACTTAAGAACAATGAACATAATAATAAGAAAAATATGAACAAATAATGAAAAGGAAATAAAAACAACTATTGGTTCCTGTACATGATCAAACTTCCGGTTTCCGGTTTATATGGTTTATTACAAATAACCAACTTTTAAGTACGACAAAATTAATTTAAAGAAAAATTACACAAAAGTGATAATATAAATAGTAAAAAATTGAATTTGGTTATACCAAACAATATTAAATTTTTATTGAGAAGGCGTTAATTTAACAGGAAATTCAAAGGAATTTATATAAAGACCCCTTTATACATTTTATGGATTTATTCTTAAAATGATAATTACGGAAAAGATGATTTCATTTTAAATTTAATTGAAAAAATTTAATAAGATTTACTGGAATATTAAAATCATAAAACATAACTATGTACATACTTACTACAAATCATTTTAAATTTGTTTCTTTTTATTTTCTTATTTGTTCACCCTTCTTTGGAAAATTTGATTTGAAGAGGACATAAAATTCAATTTTTCTACACGATTTGCTTACAAATTATTGAAACCCTTGAAATATGAATATTTCAAGTATGTTATACTTTCACGAACATTAGGGTGTCCCAATGAAAAAAAGGGCAAAGTAATACCGCTCACACGATGTGTATTAATCAGCTGAAAAAAGGGGAAAATAACACTATTTAAATATTTTGAAGAACCTGTCTTTGAAATACATAATTTTTAATAAAATTATGTACGCTAAATTCAAATATGTTAAAAAACAAATTTCTTATTTGCAGTTTCTGAAACATCGTGCGTTTTAAATTCTCATCATTCAAACCATTTTTGCTATATATTTTGCCTAATTTTTCAAAATTTAACCTCAAAATCAAGAAACTGTTTTAGGAATATAAATCTACACAGAATTATCTTCCATTGGAGTTTATCACTATGCGTAAACTAAAGATTATACTGAACTCATTTTTTGTATTAAAATTCAAAATCCATTAAAAATATTCTGAAATATTTAAAAAAGAAGAAATTTTTATATAGAAAAAATGGGTTATGTATAAGTCGTTTTTCTTTTTACCAAAATCAGTTAAAACATATGAACCGCGATATTTCAAACACTGCAAATGAGAACAAAAAATTTTGCTTTGAATAAGTTTTAATTATACTGTACAAAAAAATTAAATTTTTTCCAAAACTACATGGTCCGACCTATAAATTTTGATAGAAGAGACAAAAAAAAAGACACATGTATCGGCGTTTTGAAAGTTTACATCTACCTTCCTTTTAGGGGTAGGTAAAGTTTCCCCCAAATGCAAATTTTGTATTGTCAATCGGCATAGAAAATCGAGTACAGCTTACGTTTAAAGTATATGGTGTGTTCAGCACATTTATGTAAACAGTTACGGAGAACATTTTTGTAGCATATCGTTAGCTAAACGTGCAAAGGTCGTAAGTCCATTTTTTTAAATTTTACAGGACAGACAAAAAACTTTTCAGTTTCTTTCCTTTAAAGATTATTGAAATCTTTAAATACAGTTACGTGTTTATTGTTCTTGCTCTTTAACTGAAGCAGAAAATATATGAAAAAAATAATTTCTCGAGCAACTACAGCAATTTTTGTGGACTTACGACTTTTTCTGTTTTCAATTGTGAACTTTTTTGTGGACTTACGACTTTTTCTGTGTGTGTGTTTTTTTTTTTTATATTGTTTTAATAAAAAATATTAATACAAATAATACAATTTTTCATTGTTTTTAAAATAGTAAACAAATAATAACTAACATAAACATTAATTACACAGTCTTATTTCATTGCTGTTTAACAAATTACAAAGTACGAAAAAGAAAAATTCTACAAATTCAAGATCAGAACACTTATTAAGGTAAATAGGAAGATATAAAATTATTCATGAGGTAAATCGTCTTAAAATTTATGGTGGCTCTTTTTTAAAGTTGACTTTAAAAATTGCAAATCTTGATATTTTCTGTTTGTTATTTTTCTTCTATTCTGGTGAAATTGTTGCAAGTTGGACCAATCCATTGCCAATATATTTTTATTTAGTTTTTGAGGGAGATTTTGCCACTTGTTTGGAAATCTTATTTTATAATTTATTTCAATGTACTCACTGGGGACATCTATATTTCTTTTTTTTTATGGCACGTTCAATTGTGGAATGAACATTGTCTGCTTCCATTTGTGTGTGGCCAACTTCTAGAATCTTTTGCTCAATGACAATATTACGCTTGACAGCTACATTTAGTAAGGCATTACTCATGACAGTGTTCCGATTTTGATAATTACAACCATCACTATAAAAAATTATTTTAACAGGGTTTTTATTTTCATTAAGAATTTTTTTTTCAATAATGTAAACCCATATACTAGCGAATTCTTCGGCACCTTCAGCTTCATTCCATATGAAACAATAAGCTTTTTGGGTTTTAAGATTAAAAAATACCAAATTATGAACTTGCAACTTTGCGCGGTAGTATAAACTGCTGACATTAGACTTTGGAGCCATTAAGACTGCTTGAAGATCCACGGTAAAGACATGTGTTTCTTCGTTTTTATCTTTTTGCTTCTCTGTTCTAGCCTCTTCTTTTTTCTCTTGGTGGAGTGTGTACTCTTCATAACCGACTGAATAACGAGCACATATTTCGCATTGGTCTTTTTTAGGCGCGAATTATCTGAATTATCGGAATCGCTGTGAAATCCATAAGGAACCAGGCTTATAACTCCATGGTCTGATTGAAATTCATAATCGTCAATGTTTCCGCTTTCACATGATAGGGGCACGTTATTGTTATTAGAAGAAGACATCGTAATCTTTAAATAAAATTATTAGTAGAATATAATTTTTTCACAAAAATATTATGTTATAAGTGCATTACCTTTGTCTTTCGTCAAATTTTGGAAACTAATAATTTTCCACAATTTTTTATTTACCGCATTAAAATAAATTGCAACGCACACTTAATTGAAAATAAATTGCAAGGCACACTAAATTTAAAAAATTGCAAACAGTAAGTGATAGTTTTATAATCGTTTCTGTTTTTCGTTGAAGATCTATCAGGCTTTCAACAGACAACTATACGAACAGAAAATCGATGTGTCAGACGGACATCGCTAAGTCCTTTAATTTGATGAGACTAAAAAAGAATAGTATATTTTTAAGTGTGTCTGACCATTTGATCTCAATATCATTCAATAAAATTGATGCTTTGACTGACATTTTCAATATGTAATTTTTTAATGGACTTACGACCTTTTCTTTTGTTACATTTGGACTTACGACTTTTGCACATCACTGCAAAACAACAACTAAAAATGACATATCTAAAATTTTTCTTTTTGTAAATAATGTACTTCAACCTCTTAAACATTTCTGCATCAAAATCTCAATTTCGAAAAAATATGGACTTACGACCTTTGCACGTTTAGCTAACGATATGTTAACTTCTCAAGGTAAGGGGCTTTTTTTTCCTGCTTTTAAAATAGAGCAAAAAACACCACTAAAACAGGGATTTAAGGGGTTAAAATGTTCCGCAAAAATATTCGCCGTGAAATTTTAATTTTTTTATAGCTCTAGGCCATTCCACTTCATTACACTGTACAACACAAACAAAAATTACAAGGTCCGACCTATAAATTTTGATAGATTGCCAGCTGTTTTTGGCTGATTAGATCCGTTACATTATAACAAAAAAAAAAAAAAAAAATCCGCAGGTAGTGATTACACAGGAATTGAAGTTATCCATAAAATGAAACCCAGATGTAAACTTTCAAAACGCCGATACACGTTCCTTTTTTTTTGTGCCTTCTATCAAAATTTTTAGGTCGGACCTTGTAATTTTTTTTTTGTGTTTTACAGTGTTACTATAAATACAATTAATGTTTATAACGATAGAAATCAATTTTAAAAAATACAAAGACTTTTCCGTAGCCCACTAAAAAGCGTCAGAGCACTTCGACGCTCAACTTTTAACATACATTTTGCCATAAAGTTTAAAATCAACATCTTAGAAACGTTCATTCTCATACAAATCTAGTGATTACGCAGCTCCTGATAAAACTTAAAAAAAATAAATGTGTTCTCCAAAGTAACACTAATAGCAAAATTTTAATCGATGGTAGGTAACGAAAGGTTACCTCTAAAATGTTTTCCATATTTTCCCGTATTCAGCTCTTTACTATGCAACATTTTAGTGTTATTACTTCAATGAATTCACAAGATAGCCATTTACTGGGACACCCTAACTTATATATATTATTTCCAAATATATAACAAACAATTCTTCATACAAACTCAAGTTTTTTAGTTGGCTATAAAATGATATATCGATGGCCATCAGCTCATCAGCCTCATAACTGAAAATTTAATGAAACTTGGGTTAAGCCTGCCAAACTACTTCTTTCTCATACATAATACAATTGGCATTATCGTAACAAGTTGTAAAAAATTGTCTGTTATTAGGTGTCAACCTATAACTATTGATATGAACAACTTGTACAACATAAAATCTATTTTATCATTATTTTGTGCAAAATAAAATACATTTTTACGGTCTACTGCATTCACAAATAAGTATTCAATGAAAAAATATATTCTAAATATGAAAAAAAGGAATATGTTGTTTAGCATAGAAGGGTACTCCGTTTGAGCATATAGTATGAAGAAGTTCCTGGTTCTAATCTTAACAATACAACACCTTGATGTACAAGAAAATTTTATTAACAATGAAAAAAAAAAGACTTAAAATTGTATATTCGTTTTCTTACGGCTGCTTTTGTGTACCGGTAAAATACCTTAGTTTGATTGGATTAAAATTTGAAAATTGTTTAAAGTCATTTAAGATCAAGACATTTTAAGTAAAAGTTCGTCATTGATTCTAAAATAAAACTATGTTGGAAGAAATACATAAATATTATATATTCCTAGATCCTAATGGCAAGTACTTACAATTGGCATTACAAATCTCAATACTTTTATACGGGGATCAGTGTTGCCACCTTCTGGATATGTTTTGGTGGTAGATCGTAAAAAAAGTGCTAGAAAAAGCTTAATATAAATAAGAAATGCTGAAAAGTTGCTATATTTATTAACGTTCTTTTATTGATGTATTTAATAAGGGTATGCATTAGCGTGGGTCAATTTAGCAATCGATATTGTGCTATCGACTTTTCCATAACTTTTGCCATGAGGAAAAAAAAGTTCCACTACGACATATTAAAAAAATCCTTCTCGAGGCGACCAAATTTAAATTTTTTGACTTTCTCTCAACTTTTATTTTTAAGGTTTTTTTTAGTAGGTAATAAAAAAAAATCGGCTAATTAAATTTTTTTTAAATAGTACCTTTCCAAGGTGAAATTTTACTCTAAAAACGATGGCAATAGCAGTTTTTCCAAAAAATGATTTTCTTGATGTTTTGGACAAGTTTTTGTCGAAAAATCGACCTTTCTACATATTAGTTTTAAGGTGTTTTTAGTTGGTATGTTAAAAAAAATTAAATATATCCTATCCAAGGTAAAATTGAACGCTTAAAACGATGGCGATATAATTGTTTCGAAAAAGAAATTGTTTTCAGACGAGTTTTTGTCGAAAAAATTAAAATTTGGGCGCCTCCAAAATGATTTTTTTTTGATATATCGTAGTGGAACTTTTTTTTCCTCATGCCAAAAGCTATCGAAAAGTCGATGGCACAATATCGACAATTTTTTGTCCTTACAAATCGACACACCCTAGTATTCATGTCAGAAATTTTCCTCTTCCAAAAATAGCATATTGCTAAATTGAACTTTTACTGATATGAGCTCCTGTTTTTATCAACTATGATTGCGAAAATGCATTTGTTTCTTCTAAACATTATTATAAAAGATTTAAGCTGAAGGATGTTTAGAAAAACACATAATTCAATGATATTTCTTCCAACAAACGCCATATTTTTTCATTACTCAAAATCTCCATTATGAGACAAAAATTAAATATTATCAGATTACTTCAGAATTGATCCACTTTCTGAGTGTGTTTTTCCTTTTATTTAAATTTTTTTACTTCTTTTTAATATTTTTAGTTCTAGAATTAATTTTTGCTTAATATAGATATTTAATAGGATGAAAGCACTATGTCAGTATAGTAAAACCTCCAAAGACGTTTGTCGTTCTCAGGCCAAACTTTTTGTTCATGACCTTTTATATTTGTCTACACTCCAACAAATGTGATGTCGGTATGAAATAGCGATCACTGTGCGAACACGCTATAGAGACTGCACATCTTCGCGAAGAGTTTGATACTGAAAAAGAGCAAACTCAGTCCAGCGGATCAAAAGTTATGAGTGAAAATGTGAAGGTATCTCTTAATTTTCAGTACAAATTTTTGAATATATACAGTGGCGTCTAATGTATAAAATATAATGTCATATTTTTTTCACCAGACGTTTAAATGTAATTGTGTATTTTAAATTTACCTCAAATTTTTTTTCACCTCAAAATTGATTTTTTACCACAAAAATAAACAAAATATACACCATCGATAAGGTGTAGTTCTTATATTAACAATTGAAATTCCGAACTTTCGTTTAAATTTGATTAAAATTTTGATTTTCAATTTGAAATTTAAAATATATCATTAATAATTCGGTGTCTTTTGGAAACGCAAAACTATCAGAAATAGTTTAATTTCTGGATAATCAATAAAAAAACCAAATTTTCTGAATTAAAATATTTTCATTTAAGATTTTCTCAATATTATTATTATTATTGTGTTATACTATTGTGGTCTATAAACTGGAATTTTTCTATCCGTGAGAAGTTATCACCCTCACAAAATGTGTAAATATGAATATATATTTTAAAAAGAGATAAAGGAAAATAATACTTTTAAAGAGAGATAAAGGATAATTGTAATTGTGTTGCGCTTGCGCTGGCTTGTGTGTTCATTTCTATGTCCAATGACGAATGTGTTTTTAAAGTTGCATGATGCAAGCATCGTTGCATCTGTTTTTTTGAATAAAAACAACAAGCGCTGGTTAAGGAACAAAAACATACTTAGTGTTATATCAAACGTAAATTATAAACAAGAAACAATTCAACGTGGAATTATAAACAAAAAAATGTGTCACCTTTAAATTAACATAAAATATATAAGTTTTATATAAAAAATTTATTTATGTAATATGTTATACAATTAAATATTGTTTTTTTTTTTTCTTCTTTCAGCGCTTTTAAATATTCTAAATTTCGCCAATAATGAATAGAAACAAACAATAATACATGGATCATACACACAGACAACAGTGCTCCGGGAAATTTTAAATGATATTAAGTGTATTTTTATATTGTTTCGCAAATGTGTAAAAATACCTACAAGAAGAAAAATTAAATGAAAATTTTTTCTAATTTGTGTTTATGAAAAAAATTATTCTTAAAAGTGATAGTTACAGAGGCTTTACTAAAATTTAGTAACGCTTACTAATTTTTGCTACTAATTTCATTATACTAATATTATTAAAATTAAGTAACTTTTTTTTGCCGATTTAAGCAAAACTGTTTTAAAGTGCATTTTACAGCAATTGTACTAAAATTTAGTAGTGACTTGTACTAATTTAATAAAAATTTAATAATTTTTCTTGCTGCACTCGAAATAGTTTGTAGTTTAAATTAATTACGAACTTAATTTAATATAAATGATAAATCACTTAAAATCCGATCTTTTCATTTAAATCAAATGTTTCTTGCTATTATTTTTAAATATCGTTTAAATAACTTACAAATCCGTATGAACAAAAGAATAGTAATTTTCAATTTATAACGAGCTTTCAACCTCCGTATATTTACAAAGATAAAGCAAATCAAACATATTAGCTAGGTTGATACTAAAGATCTCATCAGAACCCGAAGTTTTAGAAAAGCTAGAGCCTATATAATAGGCAGAACTTTAACAAAAAACCTATTAATAATCAATTTTGCTCCATTCTTGTCTTCTTAGTAATCAAGCACGTGGTTAGGTCTTTTCCTAACAAGCATCATGACGTTACTAAACTTTGAAGACCAAAAATAATCTAATAGTAAGTTAAAAATAAATGTTCAAATTTTGTTAGATCAGTAAAAATAAAAGTTATATTTAGATATTTGAAATTATTTAATTTTTTGCTTTTTTTCTACAAAATCTATACACACACATTTGTGTAAATTTGTTCAATTTCTTGTAATTTGAATTGAAATAATTTTTTATATAAACAAACCATTTTAATAAAAAAACAGACACGAATTTTCGAATATTTTTTTTGAAAAAAAATGTTTATTTTGGAAAACATTCAACACATTCCTGAAAGTGGTCAATGAATAAATTTGAAAAAAAACCTAATAAAGAAATATAGAGTATGGCCTCGAACTGGAATAATTTTAATTTTCATTGCACAATTAAATATCCAAAAAATATAATTTTTATTATTAATACAAACCATATCAAACTTGTTAAAATACAAATTACGGTCTTGTTTACTCCCCCTTTACATTTTGTTTTTAAACAAAACAAAACAAGTGTGAAAATAAAACTGAGAATAGCAACAAAAAGCGTGTATTGTATATCTATCAAAGGTAGAGCTTGCACATAAAGAACAAATTTTCAATTTATTTTTGATCAATGGTGATAATCTTTAACTTCGAGCTGATATATTAGTTCTCATTTAGTGGGAAACCTACGTTATATGAATGTTTGATGTTTTGCATGCGATTGTCACTTCTTTCAAAACGTGTTCTGATGATGGGAACCTAGAAAATTCCCGAAATAGATCTATCAGCACATTCCTGATAGTGGTTAATCAATAAATTTGAAAACAAAACCTCTAAAGCTATTTATTAGGACAATATCCTAATAAAGAAATGTAGAGTATGTCCTCGAACTTTAATAATTTTCAATTTCATTGAAAAATGTTTCATTTATAATAACTGTAACAGAAACAACTAAAAACCAATTTTCCAATTTTATGGTTAAATTGTTATGAAATTTTAAATTAATGAAAATCATAAATGAAACTAAAAAAAGTGGTATATGGTAGTAAATTATCTTGAACAAATGTATAAGGAAGCTGAAAAAATATTTATTTGAGATATAAATTCATCTTCCTTTATTTCTAACTCAACTGAAAATGTTTTTTCTTAAACTACAACCAGTAAACTACATAATATTCTAAGTTAGATTTTCGCAATTCGGTTTTGAATTGCATTTTACGAAAATTTTACTAAAATTTAGTAATGGCTACTAATTTTATTGTACTACAGTTCAGCAGAAAACACCACAAGGCTCAAAATAGTTAAATTTGCTGTAATAACAGCAACAGTTTCCGTTGACATTACAGAGTGTTTTACTTGGTGTACGATTAAAATCGGTTGGTACAATGAACAATTGGTTTGTATTCGGTTAGTACAAAAAAATTTTAGTAAAAACACCTAAAATATTTGAAAACCTCATTTGAATATGATTTTAATAACCGAATTTATTGGTTGTGGCAACCAAAATACGCTTTTTAATTCGGTTGGCAATATTTTTTCTGTGTGCATATTTGCTTACCTGTTTATTCTTTAGAAATGCCCTATGGCGTATACTTAATTTTATTTTACTGTGATATTGCTCATTCGCCACCTTAACTCACTTTTAACTAACACTTACATAACTCAAAACATACCACTGTACTGTATCATACAAATAAATAAGATGTTGTATATTGTCACTTGTACAACAAAAATATTTAAATAGATTTTAATAAAAAAAAATGATGTTAGAAAAAATAAAGGAAGTGCCTTTTTTTATTCAAAGCATAAAGTCTATAACAAATCATCACAGCGAATGAAGGAAAAAATACGTAAATTTATATACCAGTTTATAAATAATATATAAAATATGATAAAAAAAAATGGCAGCTGAGCTAAGGAAGACTTCAACATATTAAATATACACATGTATATACGAGGAATTTCAAACATTTTCGACACTTTGAGGCGAAATATTTAAAACATTTTATTTTGTATGTTATGAAATATGTTAATTATAGATTACTCCGCTATTCCGTTGGCAAATTTCTTAATGGTACTCTTACGGTATCCAAAGCTATGAATAAATAGCTGAGAATGAAACCAAGGCCCGTTAAAATTTAACAGTTAAAAATTAACAAACAGTTGAATTGAAAATTTATATGAGAGACAGCAACCAATGTGGCAGTTAAAGTCCCAGTTAGTACACCCAAAAAAATAAGTTTGTTGAAAAGTTAGTAAAACATCTTGTAAATCAGGAATACTATTTTTCAGCAAATTTTTTGCTAAAATTATGTTTTAAACTAAAAATTTAGTTATACTTATTCAGCATTTAACTATTTTGAACTAATGTCTTAGTAATATTTTACTAATGTTTTACTAATTTCTTTTGCTAAATAAATTGTGTTGATTAGCACATCAATAGTGTGAACGACAACCAGACTGAAAGATATACGCAGAATGAATCAGATGTCGCGGCATGTCTAGATGAAGTAGTGACAAGGAAAATGATACTAAAAAGTACAGCTCTAGTAAGTAAAACAACCATGGATGATTTTTGTATCTGTTTTTCATACATAAAGCAAAATTGTGGATTAAAACAACTTAATCTATTAATTAAATAAAAGACAAAATAAAATATTTAAATTTAATAACGATTAAATGTGTATTTGTAAACTAAATGTTTATAGAGATTAATAATCTTGTGTGGTCAAATTGCAAACAAATATACAGCAGGTAGACAAACTAAAGCGAAAGACAAAGACATACATCTTAGTTAGATTTTTTTGTTTCCATTTTCTTATTTATATTTCGTTATTTTTTTGTTTCGTTTCGTTTCTATAATTCTCTGCGGCATTTGCGTTCCTTTAAAAGATAGCATTATTTAGACAATAATTGATGTAAGTAGTTCAAAGATAATTTCGTTTATGTTACATATAATTATTTCTATTATTTTTAGATATTACATTAATTCATATAGTCAATTTGGGAGTATGGACATTTTTATATATTGTAACGTATTGTAAATTATTTTAAAAAGAATCACAAAAATATGTTTTCTGATTTTCAATAAATAAATTAACTAAAGTATAATTTTTCTACAAATTTTTTGAGTTTTTTTCAGACTACTAATATTCAAAGTCTCACAAAAGTAGTTGGACATATGTGTCCATAACTTTTGAACGGCTTAAGCTACGATAGTTGTAATAGTCGCACTCATAATTGTGGTGTTATTGGTAAAAAGTTATTCACTTATTGACTGCAAAATGCATTGTTTTCAAATCTGTTGTTCCAGAGTGTTTATCACAATTAAAAAAAAAAAAATATATTAATTACAAATTGTTTTTCTATACCGTTGCAAAATCCCCAAATGATACATCCTCAGGTTCCTCAGTTATCGGTTTTTAATACATTTGTTTTACTTTTGTATTCATAACTTTGGATGCCGTAGGAGTTCCATATGTGGATTTGGCAACGGCATAGAAAAATAATTTGTAATTAACATATTTTTTTTTAGAACTAAATAAAAACTCTTTTTTTAAAAATTCAGTGCTTTAAACCTCGAATTTTGAAAAAAATGCATTTTATCTTCAAAAAACCAGACATGAATTTTTTACAAAATGTTCTATGTAATCTGTAATTACTCCCCAATTTTTTTTAAAAATCTCAGGGAGATATCTTATTTCTTTTTGACAAATCGTCCGTTGTATTAATAGCGAAAATACATTATAAAAAAATTTCAACGGACTATTTTTCCGGAATGAAATAAGACATTAAAAAGGTTAAGCCTGAGATTGGAAAACAATAGGAAGGAATTTAAGATAACAAAACAAATTTTTTGAAAAAGTTATAACCCACGTCCCGAATATATGCAAAAAATCGTTTTCTTCGAAAATTTTATGTTAAAATATCTCAAAATTCTGTAAATATATTGGAAAGACTAAACCTGAGCTTTGAAAACAATAGGGAGGAATTTTAGGTGACATACCAAATTTTGAGAAAAGATAGGAGGTCACGAATATAGAACAAAATTGGTTTTTTCTAAACTTTATGTTAAGATATCTCGACAACCTGATGTGATGGAGAAATTCAGAGGCCAGACTCGGATTTAGCGGACGTCAAGCCTTTAGCAAGGTATAATTTAGACCTAAGGCCTTGGCTTATTCCTAACTTTTAAATTCGTCTAAAAAATTTTTTCAAATCGGTTTTTCTAAAATCGGAAATATAGTGATTTTAAACCATATATTTACTTTTTGTGGAATATTTTTTTGTCAATACCTGATGCAAGACCACATGTGACGCTATATTTCTGAACTCGCCCACTTCAGAAAAATGTTTACTGACTTTTCTTGAAACTTACAGTTAGTGTTGGCCTATAAAATATTAATGGAACAAATTCCATAATTTTTCAACTAAGTGTGCGAACTTCAAAAAATTTATATTTCTAGAGGAAAACTATGTTCATATTTACTGCGCTTAAATGGAAAAGTGAAAAATACTGAAATAAATCATTATCGATAGACATGTCTCTGGGCTAGCGACTGGTGACATCCGTTTCTGTTTTTTTTTTTAATTTTAGAACTTTGTCTGAAATTTTTAAGTAAAAAACAATAATCGTTATATCGCAAACCATGTCCCATTTTTTTTTTTTTTTATATTTTAAAACGAAAGATCGTACTTTTTTTAATCGATATGAAAATTTTTAGAGAGGTGTTTTTCATAATATTCGAAATTTTTATATAACGATTTTCCAAAATTAGAAGGAGTTATCATACGTAAGTGAAATTTGCTTCGCAAGTATAAATTGTCTAATCATGTAAAAATACGAATATATGTCAAAATCACAGCAAGGACCAACCTAACTGTCATATATTCTGAAAGCTAAAAATACAATAAAAGCTACAGGTATTATTGGAATGTGACGAAAATTAGTATATTTCTCAGATATATAGCTAAAATTGTATATGTACAATTTTGTATATTTCCGAACAAGGATATGTCAAGCTCTAAAATGTCCTTGAACTAAAAAATTACATAAAATCTAAAAAAGTGGTTTAAATGTTTCTAAAATTTGTGTATATAATAGCCATGTGATTCAAAATAAGTGTGCTGATTTTTATTAAATTCCAAGCAAGTACACGCAAACCCTCAATATATTCTTTAACATAATTTTAAAGTTTTTTTTTTATAAACACCCTAGAACTTATTGAAAAGCATCACATATTTGTAGCAGCCAATATGTGAGTCGAAATTCCTTCTATTCGATGCAAGGATAAGCCAACCTTCAATGTAACCTTTTGTGTAATAAGTATTTTATATGTCCTGGAAATTAACACATCTACCTTCCATATATCCTTAAATATAAAAAAGCGCCATCTATCGAATATACAAAGAATATATCATAGATGTGGCATCACTTACAACATATGGGAAAACAGTGGATATTAGAGTGAGGTAACTTTCTAAAAATAGAACAGTTGTGTTGTTGGAGTTGTATTTCTGAGATTATGTATGCAAGCACAAAAACCCCGTGTATTGAATAAAACTAGTTTTAATCACAACAAATCTCGACCTGACGATAGATCAGTGGGCTAAAGCGCTCTGTCTAACGTGCAGTGCGAGTGCATGTGGCATTAGAAATCAGTTTATCTATACCACGGTCAGGGATTGCACATAAAATTTCATATAGACGCAATCGAACAAATAAAAACATAACAAATATTACATTATTCAAATAAAAAACAGGGTAACTGACGAAGGTTCAATACCAGAAACTGCGCAGTCTGATTCAGAAAATTGAAAATTTACAATGTAATTATGATTTTTAGAAAATACACTCATTCTTCTCTACCACGCCTTTCACAATTAACAATTTAAATTTTTCTGAAAATTTACAATGACTTTTTTAGAATATTATTAAGGTGCTATTTATAATTCAGTTTTAAACTAAAAGTAGGCGTTTGAAACAAATTTGGTTTTCGATTTTTTTTTTTAAATTGCACAAATATATAAAAAAAAAATTAGCTGTGAAAATTGGTTATTATTGTTTTGTGTTAATAGGAATGATACACTTGTAACACTTAAATAAAATGTATAAAAAATTAAACATTAATGTTTCAAATCTCTTATAAAAAAAAACTTAAAATTAGGTTCCAGAATACATTAAGGGTGGCCGTGTTCTTACTTGGAATTTATTAAAAATCTGCACACTTATTTTGAAAGACATTTTTATTAAATATAATTTTTTCGTAATACTTAATCCTTTTTTTATATATTATTTAATTTTTTACTTCAAGTATATTTTGAAGCCGTATCCTTGTGGGGAAATATACAAAATTACATATTTACAATTCTAGCCTCATATCTAAGAAACATACGAATTTTCGTCACATTCCAATAATATCTTTAGATTTTGTTGCATTTTTAGCTTTCATGATATATGATATGTAGGCGTGTCCTTGCTGCTATTTTGACAACATTTTATTATTATTTATTTATTTTTATTTATTAATGGTAAATTAAATTTACAGATTAATAATACAAAAGGGAGAAACTGGCTACATTTTAGATATTTACATGTTTAAGCAATATATATACTCGTGTACCAAATTTCACTCACAGCGCAAATGCCGTATGGAAAAATCTACGAAAATTTCAAAGTCGGGAAATTTTGGTTCTACTTGCACACCACCATATAACTTTTCACCTAGCAGCGAAATGAAAATTCATTTTTAGTGAATGTGTCTATCAAGTCTGAAAGTTAAAAACTGCGAGCAAAAAATTTAAATGAATGAAAAATTTCTTGTAAGATTTTTTTTTAATTTTGCGACTTTTAAATGGCGGATAATTCTTTAGGTGAAGAGTCAATTAAAATAATAAGAAGCAACTATTTTTATTTTCAACAGGTGTCAACAATTTTTGAAATCACTCATATACAAGTTAGTGTGTACATTTTTACTATTCGACAAATTTTAAATGAAATTTATCAAATTTTTTTTTTATACTTTTTTTCCGTGAAGCACGTACAATTTCCAAATGCTTAAGAATTTCTATGTTAAATTTGATGAATGTTTACCTTCTTGCTGAGCTCATATTTTATATTTGAAATTATATATGGAAAAAGGAGTGAAAAAAACTGTTAGCAATAAGCGGAAACATTGTATAGTTGGAAAAATACCGATACTGCTGTATCAGCATCATAAACGGAAACCGGAAATATTGGGAAAGGGTTAATGCTGCGTTACTACACAGCCACTCCCCCAGTTAAAGTTATAAATGCCTAAAGGCCTTAATATATTTAACAGAAAAAAAACGAACAAAACGATGGGTAAGAAAATTTACTCTGTATAACACTAACTATTTTCTCAGTAAATATAAAAAATTCATTGCCTTCATAATAATATAAATATTCAATTACACTGAGGACAAAATATTTAAAGATTAAATAAATCAAATCAATTTTTGTACTAAAAATACAAAAATTGTTTTTTGGACTTCCTATATAATCATATATTAAGTTGGAATATTGTTATACCTCAAGTCCAAAAATCTAATATGATATTATCATATTAGATTTTATTTGTTGCTTTTCAAAAAGTGTGATCATTTTCATGATAGAAAATACAATTGTTTCATTGGCATCACCCAAATCTTGAGGTGCCTGCAACAGAAAACTATAATTGGCTTAACTCAAACCGAGACAAAATACCTCCTTCAGTATCTTTTTGTTTGCTTTAGTGTATAAACTGCTTGATCTGGCATCCGCATTTATAAAATTACAACAACTTGAAAAATAGCAATCTTACATGTCGATATACCCAATAAACATTTACTATTGAAACTGAATCGATAACGATTTGATAACCAGTTTGATTATCAAACATTACTTTTGAGAATAGCTTCAAGTTGAAAATCATAGCGTTCTCCATAAAAACGGCAGTTAGATATCAAGTGTATTTTTCAAATGCTTTTAGAGTCAATACCGATGCACATTGGGTTGAAATGGGTCCAAAGTGGCGCTTAATTGAAATTTTAGAATTAAGTTTTTGCCATAATGATTGATATAAAAAAAAAACTAGATAAAATTCTACATCACTATTTAAAATTTGAACCATCTAAGTTGTTTACTTCATCCGTAGTGAGCTGTCAAAGTTAGCTAATTACTTCTGTTTTCTGAAGAAGTGAAAAAATTGAAATTTGTGAAATTTAAAATTAACGAAGTTAAACTTTTATGATGGAACCTTCAACTTCAGGTATTTAAGTGTACAAAAAATGATTTTGTGTTTATAAAAATATGTGTGGAAATATTTGTAATATTTTTAAAAAAAAAAGCTCTAAAATCGGTGTATTTTCAATATATGATGGACCAGAAGTAACAAAGTAGTAAAGTGCCGTCTTTGAAGTTTTGTTTTCTGAAAAGTATGGGATTTCTACTTGATATTACAAATAAAAAAGTTTGCCTTTTTGTTGCCCCGTTTTAAGATATTAATAATTTTATGTAAAAAGTCTTGTTTTCAAAATTCCTTTATTTACCATACCCACAGTGTTTTTGTTGTTACTATTGTCTTACTCTAAATGTTAGCTATTTTTGTTGTTGTTGACATTATTGTCAATATATTTTGATATTTAATAGAGATGGCTGCGTGAGTGGCGTTTGATCACCTATGTTCACGAGGGTGACCAATTTACCAGAAAAGAATGAAAATTAACACTCAATTCCAGCGAAAATATAGGACTTTCAAATAATTTACCAAATTCACGTGATGGTTTTACATCTTATACTAATTTGCCCGTGCCGAGATAGTCACGCCTATATAATAACTGTTTTCAATCACGTACTTTGGGCAATCAATTTTTTTTTTCAATATTTTTTGAAATTAAACTGACTATAGTAAATAAACATAATAATGTTTGCGAATAAACTGTTTTACGCGCCCATCTGTATTGCCGTTATTTGTGTGCTTGTTTTTATGTTTTGTTTCTCAGTGGTGCTTTTTGCTGTTTTAAAATTTGAAATTTTTGTAAAGTGCGTATTGTGTTTTGTATTAAATAAAGTAATCGGTATAAGGTAATTGGAAAACCGATTAAACAGTTAAATTAAATAAGAACAAATTTAATATTTTTTGGAATAAGCCCCAAATTTTTTTTTATATCGCGCCTAGAACTATACAACTTTATGAGAAATACCGCTTTAAATGATTGGAAGGATAAAATCAATTTTCTTAAAATGAAAACCATTAAGCGTATAAACTCCAGCAATATGAGTTTTTTCAACCAAACGTTTGATAATTTTATTAAACAGTTATTAAATCTTATTTTTGGTATTGTATTGTTTTTGTTGATGCATTTTGTTTTTTTAGAGATGAGTGCGTGAGTGATTTCGGCCACTTAAGCTCACGTACAAAAAATTGTATCACGCACAATTTACAGGAAGTAAACATATTTTTAATACTTTTAGCTAAATGCAAGTGATTAAATTTTAATTTAATCACGATTTTAAAAATTATAGAGAGCCCTTTGCTCGCAAATGCAGCCGGGAAAAGTCCAATGAAGATATTTTCAATAGGTTTCTGCTAAGTATGATAATTGGGATATTTGTGATGTATTTGAAAATGCAGAATAATACAAATATGTTAATATATTTTTTATTAAAAAGGTAAAACGAAAACAAAGATTCCCGAAAAAGTTTTAAATTTTTTATTTTTTCAGATTAATTTTTACATTTACTGAATTTAGTGAAAGCTAAAACTGGATAAAAATTTATACTAATAGGAATACATATACTTATTCTTTAAATTTATTTTGATTTTAAAGTTGCAGCGAAAATTGTGGATCATGTTTTTCGGAAAAACAAAAAACGGTTAAAAAAAAATTTTTCTTCCATTTTTTTTTTTTTCAACTTTTGTTTTTATGTATTTATGAATATTCTTTACTAAAAAATTATAATATTCTCTTTTGTGACTTTTTTGAAATAAATTTGTACATTTATGAGATTTTGTGAAAAATAAAAATTGGATTTTAAATTAAATTTATACTAATATAAATGCATACAATAAATTTACTCTTTGAATTTTTAAGTAGCACATTAAGTATGCTTTAATTTCCAATTTCATTCATTAATTTATCGCTTTTCATTCAAAAGTTACAGCATAAACTGTAAACTAAGGTCTTTTTTCCAAAAAACAATAATGCGCTTAACGGGTTAAAAAAAATGTTTTTTTTTTTTTTTTTCTCAAATGCTGTGTTTTTATGTGCTCATCAATAAAAATATATAATATTTTAAAACTACGGCTTCAATGAATTAATCGCCTCTTTGTGTACCATCGAACCCACTGTGCGATGTTAAAAACGTAAACAATTTAACAATTAAAATTTATTTTAAGTCTTTCTCTATCCAGAACATTTACAGCCGTGTTTATAACCAAAAATTAGCACGGATTTAACATGAGTGATCTTTATAACGCATTTGTTATTATTGCCAATCAAGGGACTAATGGTGATAAAACATTCACTGGTTGGTACCAGATATATCATGTAAATGGAGAAAAAATAACATAACATCAAAGTGTACTGAAGCAATTAGAGTCGTTGCAGTTGAAGTTGCTACTTGTCATTTAACTGGTTCAAAACCGTTAGCAGTGGATGAAAACATGACAATTATTGCCAAAGGGTGCATTTACCTTGACAGCTACAAAGCGGACATAACAATAAAGGAATTTTATCTGTACCGACTATGTGAGACTAGAAATGAAGACGTAGTACTCCACTGGTTTAAAATAAGTGAATACGGAACTGTTCTGACAGTGACCAGATGTGGCGATTTCTCGGTAAACGTCGTGATCTTAAAACTGGTTTGGCAAGTTACCTTTTGAAATGCCGACTGACGATTTTTCGAGTGATTGACGATTTCACACATAAGATATCGCTACCAAAAATATAATATAATAATAAAAATAAAATATATCACAAGAACGTGATTTTTTGCACAACTTTTTCAAAAACTTGAAACACATTTCAAGAATATACATTAAAATTGCTAAATTTCTGCATATTGGTTTCGAAATATCTTGTTAAGATATATTACAAGATTTTTGGTAACGATTTTTATGTATAAGTAATTGGCGATTTGTAAGAATTTCTTTGGGTACAAAATTGAAATTGAGTTTATATTTTGTTACTATTCTTTATAAGTTATACATTAAATTTGTGCTGAATTTTTGCAGATCCTTATTTTTATAACTAGAATCATTTGTGAACTAGAATTATAATGCAGCATACAATATTAAAAGGTTCATGAAGTGCTTTTTAGAAACGTTGGAACATAAAAACTTGCAGAAATTGTTTGATAATACCAATTTTAGCAAATAAAAAAAAAAAATATAAAAAAATGTATATTTTATACATCCCGACTTCTTGTCTAGTTTATGTACTTTTCAAAATTTAAATTGTTGTAATGTATTTAATGTTAAAGTTTTATGTTGGTTATTGCCCATAGAAACTAATTTTAAAATTCATTTTTGTTGCTCGTTTTGGGAGCTTTTTTGAACTGGTGGTATGACATACTGTTTTGGATAAGTGTAGTGACTGGTTGAGGACGGGCTATTTCGCAACCCGTACATAATATGACACACTCTGATTAAAAAGTGACAGGTTACTTGCTAATTACTTTTCGAAAACCCAGCGACTGTACCCCTTAGACCAGTGCAGTGGTACGTCGCAAAACTATTCCAGTCAAACTAACCTTCCACAGAACACATTGCGCTTAATATGTGACTAGTCTCATTTAAAAAATTGTTCTCCAATTCTACGATACGTACACCTACACTGGTCATGGTTATATTTTGACACTACCTACTTCTTACTTGTACCGTAGCATATTCATTTCATATGTTACCTTGGCCGCATCACACAGTCATCCACAGGTAGCAATTGTCACCTCCTATGACAAGCCCATATTAAAAGTATTGATCACTTTCATATAACAGAACCGAAACTAGGACAGGTTCATACACACAAAGATCTAGTCACGTGACCATACCTGTGACTGGTCCATTTCCCACAGGGATGTTACTTGTCAAATTATTTTCCAATCTAAATACAAAATCTTTATAATTTTTTAAAATTTTGCTCAACATTTTTTTAAAGGAATTCAACTAAGGTTGGTAACCGAATCAAATAAAAGGTTTAGTAAAGTTGTATTATTTATTTCGGTTTTGGTACCGTTATAACAATATCATATTAGATTTTTGGACTTGAGGTAGAACAATATTCTAAATAAATATATGAAGATTAAATAATTGTTTAAATTTTTTGTAAAATGCAAAATAGTATGAAGATTTCAAATACTTTTTTATTATTTCTGTCATCAAAAAGAAAAATTTTAAAAGATTTTAGAATAATCTAGTTATTTATTTAAAATGTTTCATACTTTTTGTACATAGTTTATATGAAAGCTGTTAAACGAATGTTTTCTTTTTCTTTTAAAGTACCATAAAATGTGTTTAATATATAAAGTATTGAAAGAGTAGATGTTTTTTTTTAAAGTATCATCTGCCGACAAAAAAATGAAATGCTGGTTAAAGATTAAAATGTTTAACAAAATACTGCAGAAAAAGAGGTTAATATAAGCAAATTTATATAAATAGCACTACATGAGAATATATGCTGTAGTATATATTTATAAATTTACCCATAAAGATAAACTTATGAATTATGAATTTTACTAGCGGATACTTAAACCGTATTATTTAAACCTTTGATAAACTCTTTGCTTAGAATATTAAATAAAAGACCACACTCCTTCGTATTTTTATCATAAATATTCTTGCTTGAATTGTAGTAAATGTTTTTTTTTTTATCAAATTACACAGCGCTACAAAATGAAATCTTAAAATCGAAAACAAGAATAACGACCATTGATCGTAAATACCTTGGCAACGCTGAATTTAATGGCACACCCAACTTTTTCAGATTTTTTTAAACTTGCATTAAAGTCTTACATGTCTTATCGCAGTTTTTTATACATAAAATGTTTAAAATCAAATATTTTATCATAGTTTTTTTATTGTAAATTCACGGTCTTTCAAATTTTTACAATATTTTACTATTTTTGCACAATTTATCATCCCATTTCGCAATCGGTCAAATCATTTTTGTACATAAGCAAAAAGAATCATCTGAAAGTACGGTGCATGGGAAAACCGAGAAATGTGTCTAAAATTTATATGACACAATGAAAAAGAAAATTATTCAAGTTCGAGGCCATACTCTATATTTCTTTATTAGGATATTGTCCTATACCAAATAATCTATAGAGTTTTGTATTCAAATTTATTAATTGACCACTTTGATAGATATATTTCGGGAATTTTCTATATTTATATGACACCATACCGAAAAAGGACGATATATGAGTTCATCTTTTAGTATAATATGTAAATAGTTAATCAAATTTTCAACTAAAAAAGGTTATATTTGCGAAAGTTTTTTTAACAAACACTTTCATTACAGTGAATGTCTACAAAATTGAATGAATTTAATATATTTACCTTTTATGTATTTACCATAAAAAAACAAAGATAAAAAATTTGATTTTTGAAACTGTATGTATTTTTTAAAATTGTATTTTATTTTTTATGTATTTTTTTTATATGCAATACTTTAATATAATCGTCTTAATAAAATATTACGTTCAAAAGTACGCAATGCAAAACTTACATGGATTACAACCAAATGCGAAGATATAGAACAATTTCAGAGAGTACATGATGATCTAAATTTACACTAAAAACTAAAAGAACTACACTCAAAAAAATAAGTTAGTAGAAAAGTTAGTAAAACGTCTTGTAAATCAGGTATACTATTTTTTAGCAAATTTTTTTTGCTAAAATCGTGTTTTCAGCTAAAATTTTTGTTATACTTATTCAGCACTTAACTGTTTTATACTAATGCTTTACTAATATACTAATGTTTTACTAATTAATTTTGCTAAAAAAATTGTGCTGATAAGCACATTAATAGTGTGGACGACAACCAGATTGAAAGATATACGCAGAATGAAGCAGATGTCGCGGCATGTCAAGATGTAGTAGAGAAGAGAAAAATGATACTAAAAAGTACAACTCTAATAAGACATATAAAAAAATCAACTATGGAAGTTTTTGTATCTCTTTTTCATACTTAAAACAAAATTGAGGATTAAAACAACTTAAATTTTGCGTTGTCACCGGCTTGTGAAAATAATTGTCTATTAATAAAATAAAAGACAAAAGAAAATATTTAAATTTAATATGTATTTCTATAATAAATGTTAATAGATTAATAATCTAGTGTGGTCAAATTGCAAACAAACATATACAGACATGTAGACAGAGTAAAGCGAAATACAAAGACACACATCTTAGTATGGTTCCTTTTTCTTATTGCAAAAAAAAGGGTTGTTTTTTTCGTTTCGTTTCTATAATTATCTTCGGCAGTCGTTTAAAAGAAAGCATCATTTAGACTACCATTGATGTAAGTAGTTGAAAGAAAATTTTTGTTATGTTATATATATTTATTTCTATATATTTTCAGATATTAAATTTCTTCATGACATCAATGTGGGAAAATGAAAATTTTTATATTTCGTAATTATTGTAAATTATTTTTAAAAGAATCACAAAAATATGTTTTATAATTTTTAGCAAATATATTAACTAAATTACAATTTTTCTACAACTTTTTTGCGTTTTTTTCAGTCTACTAAAATTCAGCAAAAAATTTATTAATTTTTACCAACGCTTTTTTATTTCTAATCTACTAAGTGTTAGCAAAACTTTTGCTGAATCTACTAATTTTGTTGCTAAAAATCAGCTCGCTGATTTTCAGCAAAAGATGTTGCTGAAATTATTTTGATGACTCAGCAAAATTTTTTGCTGACTTTACAAACTTTTTTTTTTGAGTGTATGCAACAATCATAAAAACGTTAATTCAACCATTTTTTTAAATAAAGAAAATCAAATAGTAACCGAAAGTAACGAGAAAATAAAAATATGGGAACAATACATTAATGAGATTTTTATTGATTCCACAAGGTATATTACTCCCGAAGACCTTAATGCTACAACATTTTCTGAAGACAGTGAGCTTAAAATTACAAAATCAGAAATCATAACTGCCATAAAATCGTCAAAAAATAACAAAGCTGTTGGTTCCGATGAACTTCCATCTGAAATTGTAAATCTTATTAACGATAACGGCATTGATTTCTTAGTAAAAGTTTTTAACCACATCTACAATAAGAGCGAATATCCAGACAGTTGGTTAAAATCTACATTTGTGGCACTCCCAAAGAAAGCAAATGCTAGAATTTGCAAAGGTTTTAGATTAATAATACACAATTCGGATTTAAACAAACCATGGCTACTCGTGGAGCTTTATTCAGTGTCCATGTTCTTGTTCAAAACTGTAAGGATGTCAGGAAGGATGTTTTCATGTGCTTTATAGATTATGAAAAAGCTTTTGATAGAGTACAACACAATAAGCTAATAGATATTTTGAAAACATTGGGCGTCGATCACAAAATAATTAGATGCATCCAAAGCCTTTATGGAATCAGACGGCAGAAGTCCGTGTAGGAGATATTGTTACTCGCACTATTCCAATAAATAGAGGCGTTAGACAGGGTTGTATCTTTTTACCCTTATTATTTAATGTTTATTCAGAGCAAATATTTGGCGAAGCTATTGATGACATAGAACTGGGTATCAAAGTAAATGGCCAATATATAAACAATATTAGATATGCTGATGACACGACTTTAATTGCTGATAATTTACAAGATCTACAACATCTTTTCGATCAAGTCTGTCATTACAGTAAACAATATGGTCTCGATATAAACATTTCAAAGACTGAATTTATGATCGTTAGTAGAGGAAATAATACACTTTACGCAAGTTCATCTATGAATATAGATAACAAGCAAATAGAAAGTGTATACAGTTTAAAATACCTTCGATGTTGGCTCAATGACAGCTGGGACTGTGATAAGGAAGTGAAATGTCGCATATAAATTGCAAGAAGTGCTTTCTGCAGGTTCAGAAAGATTTCAAGTAGACGCGATATCAACATCAACCTAAGATTAAGGTTAACAAAATGTTACGTTTGGTCAGTCTTGCTGTATGGTGTAGAAACATGGACACTTAAAGTTGGTACCATGAACAGACTCGAAGCATTTGAAATGTGGTGCTATCGAAGAATCTTAAGTATAAAATGCGTCAAAAAACAGCATACCTCGGTCATATAATAAGAGGACCACAATATGAATTGCTATAGCTCATTATCCAAGGAAAGATTGAAGGAAGACGTGGAATCGGTCGAAAGCAATTATCATGGCTCAGAAATATAAGAAATTGGACTGGGTTACGAACAATGAATGATCTTATAAACACTGCTGGAAATAGAGATGATGATGTTTTAACTATAATTAGTAATATTAATTAAATGTACATTAAAAAAATGTATTTATGTAATATTTTAGAATATTTAAGTAATGCTCTTAAAAATATGTAATATGTCAAAAAAAAAAAAAACTAAAAGTATGTAATCGCTAAAATCCAGAAATCGATATGCAAATTAAGAAGAATACTTTAATGCAAATTTGCGAAAAATCTGGCTCACAAGTGAAAAAACTGATTACACCATTCAAATCAGCGTTGCCGCAATATTAAGGATCTATAGTAGGTACTCTTGTTTTATTTTTCTAGTTGCGCAGTGTTACTATTATAGTGCTCAAAATTAAATACACACATGCTTCTTTTATTGTATTATCATAATTTTATGAAAATATATTTCTTTTTCAATTTAATTTATATATGTGTTAACCTTTTTGGGATTATTAAATAAGCCTTTTTGGGAAATTTTCTTCTTGCTATTTTATTTTTCCCAAAAGTGTATTGGAACATGTGAAAATTAACTTTATGGAAATGTAAATAAAAAATTGAAAATTGTATCCTTCTATTTATGACTTAGCTCTATAAATTAAGTTGAAGAAGGATAAATGTGTTCTGCTGCCCTCATTAGTTCCCTATGGAGAGTGACAAGCAGAACAGGTCGTAAGTTGGCAGGTACGGTTCCTAGAACGAAATTTGTTATATATAAGAAAGCGGTGATTTTAACATCACATTGTCATAGAAAAAGTCAATTGACGCATTTTAGACACCTTGTGACACGTAAAGTGGTATGTCTAAAAATAGATTTTCACCAAATTTTTACACATTTTAATCTCTAAAAAGAGATTTTCACTAGAAAAATAATCAAAAAACAAGAATTTAAAAACTCGACATGGCTTACACTCACAAAAAAGTTAGTTCAGAATTCCGTTAGGCACCAATTCGGTTGAGCTGTTTTCGTTTATTTCTGTTATTTAACTAAAGTTATAAGTTATCCCATTTTACCACATGAATAAATTTAAACCGTGCTTCAACTTATATTTTCTTCTGATATTTGGTATTTTTTTTAAATGATTTAACACGGTGTCAACATTAGATATTATGCTGGATATAATATGTGCATCGGAATTACATTTTCTATGATCATAATGATGTTTAGGGTGAAGAATACGTATTCATATTTATATCATGTCTTCTCATAATTTTCTATCTCCCATTGAGTACAGACGTCCGTTCTTTCTTTCAATTTTTAAGTATGCG
This sequence comes from Delia radicum, assembly GCA_021234595.1. Lineage (NCBI taxonomy): Eukaryota > Metazoa > Arthropoda > Insecta > Diptera > Anthomyiidae > Delia > Delia radicum. The sequence continues at coordinate 24,239,049 of CM037854.1, read as the reverse complement.
CTTCAAAAATAAGTTTAAACTTTAATTGATTTATAAAAATTAAACAATTTTTAATACACTTTTTCTTATTGTAGAGATAATAGATATTATTTGGTTAAACCTTTATAATTACACCCTGAAAACAGTCTCAGTTGTGGTCACCGAATATGTTGAATACTGCGGTTGTCACAACTATCTTTAAATTTAATGTTGTTTCGATCGCCATGACTGAAAGTTTCGGCAGTGATAATTTATATATTTTGTTGTGAATGCCAAATTTTGTTGGCATTTTATTGTTATTTGAAAAAATAAAAAAAACATCATGTTTTTAAAGTTTATTTAAATATTTTTAAAAATAACTACAATAATTTAGAAAACAAATTTTTTAAGCATAAGCTTTAGCAAATATTCTTTAGAATCTATGTATTGTTTCAAGAACAGATGTATCAATATATGACATTATTTTGTTTCTTGTAAATCTGTATAGGATTGCAAGCACTTCTTGTTCGACAAGCTATTCAAGTTTTCAGAATTTTTCCAGAAAACATTTCTCAACAAAAAATTCTACAAAGAAGTCTTTAAGTTTGCGAACCTGTTGTACACTCAGGAAAGCTGGGAACGTCTGCATTAAAAATTTGTAGTTGTTTGGGTTGTAATACAGTTTCTATATTTTTAATATGAATGTCAGTCATTTGTAGAACAAATTTAATTTTTACTAACCTTGTAGTTCATTTAAAAAAACAAACCACAAAAAACTACTGTTTTATGATTTTACATTAATTTTTTTACTGTCGTTTTTTGTTATTTATAAAAATAAAAAACAATAAATGTTTGTTTATTTTTTACCAACATATGTGGTTATTTTTTATTACAATAGTTAGTAATTTTTTGAATAGTAAAAACAAATGACAAATGTCAGTTGAATTTAATGAAATATTAGTCGTCCTTTGTTCAAGTGAAATTTCATTTGTTTTTAACTACAATTGCCGCTATCTTTAGCAACATAATAACATTAGTGTATGATAAGAAAATGGGACATCTTCAAAAACCTTGTGACTCTGGTCCGCAAAGTTTCCCTATTGCTCCTCTTCTTTGTTTTTAATGTATTTTATTAAACAATAACACTTACTTGGATTTCTTGATTCCAATAATATAAAATCTTTAGTTGGAATTCGATGCTAAAAGAGAAGACTAAACACTCGGCATTATAAAGGGTGTTTTATATACAGGTATAGAACTTTAAGTTGGCCACACTTTTTTAACTGCCAGCCATTTTGTCAGCTGTCAAGTGATTATGTTTAGTTTGGTTTGGCATTTCAACATGAATAGACTGACGCCTGAACAACGCTTCCAAATTGTGCAAATTTATTTTGCAAATCATGGTTCTGTTCGAAATACGTATCGCGTTTTATGTCAATTTTACGGTCAACATAATCGTCCATCAGAGCAGTTAATTCGATTAACTATGGAACGTTTTCGCACCACATTTACTCTAAAGGATAATATGCATCCACAGAGACGTCGTACAGTGCGTACAGAATAAGTGATTGCTGATGTAGAGCGTAGCGTAGAGGAAGAGCCCAAGCAGTCTATCCGTCAATGGTTACAGTCTTTTTCGTTCATCAATTGAACAACCATGATCTGCAGGAGCTGTGGTTACAACAAGACGGCGCAACATGTCACAGCTCGTACCACAATTGATTTATTGAAGAAAACGTGTGGTAACCGCATAGTTTCACATTTCGAACCCGTGAATCGGACTCCAAGATCGTGCGATTTAACGCCACTGGACTATTTTCTGTGGGGATATGTGAAGTCGCTAGTTTACGCCTATAAGCTCTAAACGATTGACCACTTGTCGATATGCAGCCACAAATGTTGGAAAAAGTCATCGAAAATTGGACCTCCAGATTAGACTACATCCGAGACAGCCGTGGCGTGGCTGTCATATACTAGAAGTCATATTTAAATTTTAATGCCGGAAGGTGCGCCCAGGTAGGCTAGTTGGCAGCGTGCTGATTTATCAGTGCGGGGTTCGTGGGTTCGATTTCCACCAGAGGCACTGGTACGCGCCGAAGGCCATATTAGCTAGTGCTTCGTTAGGGTAATAGTATATTAATAAAATAAAAAAATAAATAATGCCAGAAGATTATCTTTCGAATAAAGTAAATTTCATGTCAATTTAAAAAAATTCATCTTTGTTTTATTCCTTTTCAAAGTTCTATACCTCTGTAAAAACACTCATTATATAATGATTTGAAAGTTTTGCATTTTTGATGTAACTTACATTAATAGCTTTAATTAAACAGCTTTAATATTCCAAAAAAAAAGAAAGTAATTTCAATATTTTTTTTAATTTTTTGAATTTATATTTTACTGTGATTGCTAAAAAATCTCAGATTACTACTCATTTGTTGGTTTTATTACTAATTAATTTTTTTGTTACTGTAGGATCTACCGATTATTCCCATAACTAATTTGTTCATAAAGTGTTGGTTAGCTTTCGTGATTGATTTGTTATACTTTTAACTAAATTCCAATCAATTAATTTCTAGATGTATATAAAAAGTACATTACGATATACAATAATACTAGTTGAAGGATATAGTTTTTTAACAACTTTTATCTCAATTGTACAACTGACGATTTATGATAAACTATGGTGCAATTTTCTTTATATTATTGTTGTTATTTAAAATATGTACAGAATTAAGATTTATTTTTGTGCATATTTTTGAAAACCGGATATAAAGAAACTCTAAACTAAAACTAATGCATTTGCTTGTTAGGTCTGGTGGCATATACATTATATTTAATCTGCAATTTTGTATTATTTATATGTATGTCACTATTTTCTTTTTGTTTTTAAATATTGAATAATATTGAAAAATAATCTTAGAATTTTTGTTAAACCAATAAGGAAAACATATTCATTATATTATATATCGTTAGATTTGTTTAACTTTTCCTGATACCACATCCATCCTTATTTAAATTTTCCTCCTATGGGTATAATTTGAATGTAATATTCTTCATATTTTCTTTGTATTATCAATACAAAAACTTTGTACTCAAAGAAATATTTTAAAATATTCATATATCAAAAATGAATTTAACTTTAACACTTGACCACAAAGAAAGGAATAAAAACGCATTTTCTTCGAGAAAAAAAAACTTTATAAGAAATTTATATTCAAATTGCTTTTAGCATAAATTTATAACTAAACTATTCATATTTATATGTTACAATGTAGAGCATTGTTCAAAATTATAGCACACTTACTTATCTGTATTTTGTTGTTTTATTAGAAGATGATAATTTTTGGGATTTTAAAATACATGTTTTTTTTTTGAGAATTTAAAACTGCAAATACTTAACTTTTAAGAAAAAAGAAATTCCAATTAAGTCAACTTACCTATAAAAGTAGCGTGTTAGAATTATAGCGCACTTTAAGAGAATCTTAAGAAAAAAAACTCCAAATATGGTGAACCAATTTGGTATTTTAAATTAAATCATTACTTAGCTTGTTTTTTAAAATATAAGAGAATTTTTACCATCAATTTCAGAAATTTGTGTTAAAATTTTCATGAAATATCTAAATTTCACTTGAAATATGTGATTTTTCCACAAATCCAAAAAAAAAATAATTGCTACAAGTGACAGTTACAGAAATTTTACTAAAATTTAGTAGCGCTTACTAATAGCATTGTTTTCAATTGTACTCTACAACACTGGGCACTGTGGTGTAATGGTTAGCGAGTTGGACTGTTACACAGATGGTCCCGGGTTCGATTCCCGGTGACGGCAACATCATCATGAGTTTTCTGTCCCTCATATGTATCGCAGCTCCCACCTTCGGTGTTCCCATAGCATTTAACCCCACCGAAGTAAAATAATGAATCAGTGCTATGAACCAAAAAGCTCCAATAAGTTTCGCCAACTCTCCATCAGGTGGCGAGCAACAACTGTTCTAAGACTTTTAAAATTACAGTGTTGCTATGTTTGAAACCCTTCATCTTTCCCCACCTTTCATTTATCCACTATCCAATTTCCAAAGAAATCAACACATTAATAAATAGGAAGAATTTCCTGAGTGTTGCTTCTCTTTAAAAAAAAAAAAAAAAATTTGTAATAGCTACTAATTTCATTGTCTTGCACTAATTTCATAAAAATTTAGTAAATTTTTTTTGCCGCTTTTAGCAAATCGGTTTGTAATTGCGTTTTACTACAATTTTACTAAAATTTAGTAGTGGGTACTAACTATTTCTACTAGTTTCGTTATACTACAGCTCAGCAGACATGTTTGGCTAAATTTTGCAAAAAATACCGCAAGGCACTAAATAGTTAAATTTCGCGTAATAACAGCAAAATTTCCCGTATCCAGACTTTTTTTCCTTAGTGTATAGCACAAGTTTTATAGGAAAGGTCATCAAATTGCAAGCGTGTTTCTTGAGCGTTAAGGAAATAAGTTAGTACAGTTGGCAAATATATGTTTTTAAATACGATTATTTCAAAAAGTAATAAACGGTGCGGAGGGAGGGTGGCGCCATTGGAATTATCGATTGTGAGGATTTGTCAGTCACGATGTCGCAGTGGTCGAGTGAGTATCGCGCGTTCTCTGTGGAGACATTTTTTAAGAGTAATGATTCGTCCACAATTTTGTTCAAAGTTCAGTATTCGGCGAATACGTGATGGACCGAGTGGATCCCATGGATTTTTTTTATGGGGCTTCCTCAAAGAGCAGGTATATAATGACAATCCCCAATCTCTTGTGGCTTTAAAGAAAAATATTCGTCGAAAAATCAGCTCAATTGTACCAAGTCTACTGCAGCGTGGAAGACATCTGTATGACATACTCTTTAAAAAATAAAGTCCGCATTTCCATTCTATCTTTCAATGCTCTTAATAAAACTTTGTGTCAATTGTTACGTTTATTATTTAAGTTTGAAAATATAAATCTGCTACCCTATCCTGTATCTTTATTTTTAAATTCTCAGTAAAATTGCGTCTTTAAACGCCAAAAATTATAAATTTCTAATAAGTCGTTAACGCGATATTGGAGCAACAAAATACGGGCAACAATGTGCGCTATAATTTTGGGCATTGCTTTATGAATATAATATTGTGCATATTAAACAAACATACAAATAGTGTATGTATTTATGTAATAAGTATGTTACCAAATCCTGAGGGTCTAATATAAATAAATTTGAAATTTCTTGAATTTTGAAAGCAGCAAAAAAGATATGAAAATCAAAAAAAAAAAAAAAAACTTAAAAAATAAACATAAACATATTTGCATATAAAATATTTTCTATTATGCTCGCATTATATTAAAAACAGAAAAAAACACAAAGAAATACAAAATGTTTACTCTAAACCCCTATGAGAATAAGAAAACAAAAAAATAAAAACCAAAAAAAAAAACTATATTGAATAAACCCAGCAAACATTTACTATTGAAACCGACTTAATATCGATTTGAAAACTAGTTTAATTCTTAAACTTTGCCTTTCAGCATAGCTCTGAGAGTTGTTATTTTCGACTTGAAAATCACAGTGTTCTCCATAAAAACGGCCGTTAGATATCAAGTGTATTTTCCAAATGTTTTTCGAGTCAACAAGAACAGGTAAAAAATAAATAACTTAAACAACATTAAAATGTTTTTGAAGTAATTTTCTAACCTATTTATATTTATTAGTAAGGCATTCTATAGTGCTTCCTAAAATGCCTTCTTTGAAGTAGTGAATAATGCATACAATGAAGCAATAAAGAATGCATAACATGAAGCATTAATGTTGTCAACATACAAAAAAACACTTCTCAGTGCCTAAGAGGGCATGAAATTATTGCTTAAAAGAGACATACCAAGTGGGACATCCCGAACAAAAATCATGCCTTCTTTATATGCTTTGAAAGCGCTTCGTAATTAAATAATGCCTTCCGGAAGCGCTTCTGGGTAAGCACTATTTTTTGCTGGAATAGTAGAGAAATACTTCTGATAATGATTTGAGAACTATAGCATTTATCAAATTATCCTCGAATCAAATTAAAAACGAATTTTGTTTTTACGATTTTTTTTTTTTTTTTATTAATTAATAACACAGGTCAACAGCAAAAAAAGGCTTGACTAACCACTATATAGATTTGATGCATCATGGCTGCCTAAGTACAAAAATGGTAAAATTTTTCAATTCTATGGATAATTTTTTTTTTAAAAATTTTTTAAGTAAAATTGACAATATTTTGAGACATTTCTCCACTTATGTTGTCATAACTCAAAACCAACTAGTCCGATTTTGTCAAATTAAATTTACAAAAATTAAGGTTTACAATATCTTTAAAGAACGTGTACAAATTTTTTTAATGCGAATTGTGAAACAAATTGTTAGCAAAAAAAAAAAAAAATGCTAAAAAAAAAAAAAATTTGAAAAACAAAAATCTGGAAAAAATCGAAAACTGCAAAAAATATTACTTTTTATTTTTTTGTAGTAAAGCTACATATCATGCGAATTAAACTAGATATGGATCATAATGCATGCTTTACATTTTTATTTACAATTAATTGAAGGTATCGCATATTTACAAGCACTGTAGAAAATTGTACCTACTATATAATGAAAATGCAGAACATAAAAACTCAGGTGCATTTTACGACACGCATTTTGGCAAAACCCCTTTGGGAAAAACCTCTATGACGTTTTTATGATTCTAATAATTAAAAAAAAATAAGTAATAAACAAAAGATTGTTTAATTTTTACGATTGCGGTAGGATAGTAATAAAACGCTCATAAATGTGCGTGTACGCTGAAGTGCTCTTATTTTCCGTTAGCTACCTGTAACGGATGATTTTTTTTTTTCATAAAAGTCCTTAAGGTTTTTTAGGATTCTTGGGAATAATAAAAAATTTGCAGCACACACAAACTGTGTCCACACAAAGGTTTATCCCAAATTATAGTATCAGTATTTATAAGATCTCCTTGACAATTTTTATTTCATTCAAGAAGTGTTTGCGATAACGCAAACATCATTTAATACCTACACAAAAATTAGAGTCATACAGCTTAGAAGTTTAAAAACAATTTTCAAATATTAATAAAAATGAGCCAGAAAGCCAGAACATTTTTATGTAAAAACGATCCAGATTTATTTTGTTATGTGTGCGGCCAATATATCACCGGGAAAAAACGGAAGTGCTTCTTAACTTCATTGCAAAAGTCATATCAAGATTGCTATAATATCTATCCGCACAATTTGAACCAGCATTGGACACCGAGTACTATATGCATTCCATGTCGATTGAATTTATCTATGAAGTCTTCTAACGTAAAGTAAGTATAAATTAATAGATTTGGAATATTTTATAATTACAACATTTCTTAATTAAAATTTGAATTCTTCATATTCCTGATTTCCTGAACCAAAGTAAAAGAAGAATACTCTGTAATTGCATTGGTCATGAAGAAGATAAAGTATGATGAACATAAGTGGGTAATTTGTGTTGATCTTAAGATGGTAAATTTCATCTTAGGCCAACAAAGCGGCTTTACAAAATATCCTTGTTTTATATGTTTATGGGACAGCAGAGCTAAAACAGAACATTGGAAGAGAAAACAATGGCCTTCTAGGGAAACACTAGTTCCAGGTACGCCAAATGTTATAAATGTGGCTCTAGTGCCCCGAGATCGCATCATATTACCCCCTCTTCACATTAAACTTGGTCTGATGAAACAATATGTTAAAGCACTTAACAAAGATAGTGAATGTTTCCAGTATATTTCAAGGAAGTTTCCCAATCTAAGTATGGAAAAGCTGAAAGCAGGCATATTTGATGGCCCACAAATTCGCAAATTGGTGAACGATACTGAATTTGGCAGTTCAATGTCAGAAATTGAGAAGAATGCATGGGATTCGTTTGTATGGGTTATTCAAAATTTCTTAGGAAATAACAAGGGTGATGATTACGTTGCGCACGTTGAAGAGATGTTAACTCACTTCCAGAATCTTGGATGCAACATGAGCATCAAAGTACACTACCTGCACAGTCACTTAGATCGTTTTCCTGAAAATCTAGGAGACTTGAGTGAAGAACAGGGCGAACGATTCCACCAAGATATCCGGACAATGGAGGAACGATACCAGGGTCGCTGGGATGCACACATGATGGCTGATTTTTGCTGGAGTATTCAGAGTAACACTTCGTTATTCAACAATAGTAGAAAATCGACTAAAAGAAAATTTCAGAGTTTGTAGTTTATAATACATATTTATTTATTTATTTTCTTGTTTTATTTATTATAATAAATGTGAATAATAAAATATAAATTTTCTACTATTTAATTTATTTATTTATTTACATTTAAGCTCGTCCAACACAAATGTCTTTCCGAAGAATAGAATCAGTATATTCTAGGTAGGGTTTTGCCAAAAAATACACGAATGTTACTATGTAATGCATTTTTGATGTGAAAATTTGTACATAGCATGGGGAAAATGTTTTCAAAATTCAATCAATCGAAAGAAGAACATTAACTACTCAATTTTATGTATATCAGACAAAAAACTAAAATTTGGTGAAAATGAGCGAATTCACTTAATTGTGAATAAATTCGAAAAAAATCAATCGATTTTTATGATCGATATCTCATTTTGTTCCTATTACATGTGGATTTGCGATAAAGCAATAAATCTGAACGATTTTTGCCGTTTTCGATTTTTTATGATTTTTTTAAAACAAAAAAATTTGCAATTTTCACGTAAAAAAAATATTTTTTCCCTCAATTTTTTATTATAACTCCGAAACTACTGAGCCGATTGAAACGCAATATATTAACGGATTAAAGGCTATGTAAATTTCAGTTTTTCTAAATTTATTTGAATAATATCGGACTAATTTTTTTTTTAGTTATCATTAATTATGTGGAGAAACGTCTAAAAAAATTTATAATTTTACTTAAAAATTTTTTAAAAAAAAACCTCTCCATAGAATTTCAAAATTGAACCATATTTGTACTACTGGGACCACAATACATCAAAATTGTATAGTGGTTTTCAAAGCCCCTAAAATTTTTTCAAAATTGTTGCCTTGTGTAATCATATAATTACAAATTATATAGTATTACCCTAACCGAGCACTAGCTACTATGGCCTTCGGCGCGTTGTAGCAAAAACAGACCAGTGCCTCTGGTAAGAATCGAACCCACGACCCCCGCACTGATACGCCAGCACGCTACCAACTAGCCTACCGTGGCTCACAAATTATTACGAAATTTTTATTTTTATTATGTGTTTTTTTTATTCTATTTTACATTTAAAAAAATAACAGTGTAATTAAGAAATAGTTGACAAAACATGACAAGGCCCAGCAAAAAAAAAATTGGATTTGGTAAGCAGTAACTACATTTGTATGCTTCCAAAATAGCGCTTCACCGCCTATAAAGCAATTAGGGAAGGCATTCTGTCGTGCTTCCCAGAATGCCTTCTTTGAAGCAGCGAATAATGCTTACAATGAAGCAATAAAGTATTCATACCATGAAGCACTAATGTTGTCAACATACAAAAAGCTCTTCTTAGTGCCTAAGAAGGCATGAATTTATTGCTTCTAAGAGCACATAAAAAAAGCGCTTTAAAAGAGATATATCAAGTGGGACATCGCACTGATAATAATCCATGCGTAAAAATACAAATAAATGTCAAAATAACCAAAAATTTTGTAAAATAAACGAAAATTTGTTCATTTTACAAAAGATTTCGTTGTTTTGACATTTTTTTCGTATTTTTAGCATGGATTATTATAAGTGCGCGAACAAAAATCATGCCTTCTTTATTTGCTTTGGAAGCGCTTCGTTATCAAATAATGCCTTCCGGAAACGCTTCTGGGTAAGCACTATTTTTTTTCATTCATTTCCTCTTGCAAAATATTATTTAAATAGAAAAAATTATATTTTTTCTAATCACGTTAGCATTGAAAAATATAGTAAATCATCGTGAATAGATATTTACGATATTGCAAAAATTTGTAGAATATTTAACAAAAATTCAAATAAAAATAGAAAGGAAATTCTCTAGATTGTCCATAACTCAGCCATGTGAAGAGACATTGGGCATTGGTAAAAAGCGGAATGAAGAGTAAAAAATAAGTCGGCGACAACGTCAACAATTTTTCTCAGAACTGAAATCACCATTACTGCCCCTATTGGGGTAATCCAGATAAAGTTAAAACGTTTTTACAAACAATAAGTTTATCTTAATTGTTAATAGAATGCATATTCATGTAATATTCCTTTCCATAAAATGTATGTTTTATTTAAATATAACATGTATTTCAAAAGCTATTGCGTTTCATTCGTTCACTAGTTATTTCGTGTGCAAACCTTAGTTCATTTTTGTAATAGACCTCTAAAATACATTTTATTTTTTCTTTTAATGAATTTACACTTTCACGAAATCTTTTTCAAAGTCGAGTCAAATCCAGTTACAAATCACCCTTGGTTGCATTAAAAAATTTGGGTGTCAAACTGGATTTTGGCTTAACAACAACAAGATTTTGTAAACAAAATAAATAAAATAACCTCAAACTTTTTTCAAACTTTTTTCTATAAAGTTTAATAATTTGCTGGCGGAAAACCAAATTTCCAGCGATTACGAAAGAAACAATGTTAATTTTTCAGAAAAATATGTTTTTTTATTGGGGATGACTTTTTAAAAGCACGATATTTCTTTTTGTTCTTCTGGTCAACATATTAATTTTGTTTGCAAACTTGATGATGAATTAAATTTTTCTTTCATTAAAAAATTCAATTTTACTGGCTTTAGTATTCGTTTTATTTAGTTTTCCTAAACAAATATTTTTTTTTTTTTTATTTTCATTTTTTTCCACAAGGTGCTGCCACATTTTGCAAATTTCTCTCTAAAATAGGAGAAAACACTTTGTTGTATTGATACAACCTAATTTTGACGTACTTTTAAACCCGATTGTCCGATAATCCAGTTATGAATTTGTATAGAAAACCTGGTTTGAAACTACGTTTCATAACCAGACTGTCACCAAAATAAATAAATTCACTATCTACAAAGAATATATATTTTTTTTATTTGTCGCGAAAGAATGGTATATAGCTTTTTAATAGCTCCTATAAAAGAAACAACCCGTGTAAAGCTAATATCATATCCATATTTAAATAATTCATAATTAAATATTGAATTTCTTATACAAACAACTTTTATATAGAGGAGAGACAAAAATACGGGCTATTCTCAAAAATATTTAAAATTTGGTATAATTTCATTTTTTTGAAAGTTTGTGGCACAGTAAAGGGATTTTATTTACACTACATTTAGGCACATTTACATTTATATATTCACATTTAGGCACATAAAAGCCGTTTGCGTGAATGAATTTTAACAAGGGTCTCAAAAGTTATGGCGATTTTAAAATTTAGATTTCTCAAATTTACATTTTTCAATTGATTTCAAAACAATTTCGCACATGTAAATGGTGATTTTTAGTAACGTGTTTTTTTTGGCAACACTACGTTTGGCAGCTCAGCTGTTTCCGTATAACATGTTACTGTTGAACATGTTCAGTTTGGTCTATAATTTGACCATGAATCGACTTAAAAACGAACAAAACTTGCAGATTATTGAATTTTGTTATCAAAATTCATGCTCGGTTAAGAAAGTGCATTGTGTACTAATTTCAATTTATGGTCAGGTTAAGCTACCTTCTTTCTAGGCTGCTATTCGAAATCTTGTGACTAAGTTTCGCACCAAATTTACATTATTGGGCATTAAACCACCAACACGGATACGTAGAGTTCGAACAGATTAAAATATCGCAGCAGTATCCGCCAGTGTTGTTGATGACCGTGCATTATCGATTCCGCGCCGTTCGCAGCAATTGGGCCTCTGCTACTCCACTACGTGGAAAATTTTGCGGAAGGATTTGGGTGCAAAGCCGTTTAAAATACAGCTGGTGCAAGAATTGAAGCCAAACACGACCTTCCACAACGGCTAACTTTTGGTGAATGGCTTTTGGTGAAAAGATCCACTAAAGAATCAACTTATATTTAAACAAAATCATATAGCTTCTTACAAATATACAAAAATATAAATAAGTAATAAAAAATTATGTTTTTCCGTTTTTTTCACCTCATTCTAATGTACTTATTTCGTTATTGAATTTTTTTATTTATTTATTAATAATCATATAATTACAAATTATATCCTATTACCCTAACCAAGCACTAGCTCCTATGGCTTTCGACTAGCTGTAGCGAAAAACAGACCAATGCCTCTGGTGGGAATCGAACCCACGACCCCCGCACTGATAAGCTAGCACGCTACCAACTAGCCTACTGGGGCGCATATTATTGAATTTATTTTGCACAAAAATATTGAAATTGTATTCCGTTTCATTGGAAGAAGAGTCGTTAATGCCAGCTTATCTTATGCCGCAGGAATAAATGTTTATAAATGACCAAAGATTTTAAAATATGTAAACATCGTCTCAAGAAAATGCTAACATGAACTGATAAATTACCCGTATGTCAGTACCGATTTTTCTAATATTAGCAATTTAGCAAGTTTTTACCAATTTTTTCAATTTTGACGATTTTTTCCAATGTTTTTTTTGTCGTTTTTCTGCAGTGTTTTTAATTACGACGATTATTTTAATTTTGACAATTTATATTAATTTCCACTATTTTTTTAATTTTTTTAATTTTGAGATTTAGTCCAATTTTAATGATTTTTTCAATTTCGGCAATTCCAATTTTAATTCAAATTTAACAGTATCTATTAAAATATTGTTTAAAATTTAAATTTTAATTGAAACTAAATCGATTAAAGAACTACAAAATGATTTAAATAATACTGCAATTACTTTAATAAGACTGAGTTAAATTCAACTTACAATAGTATTTGCAAATACGTACAAATTTTAATTGCAATTCGATTTTGGGTTTTTGTTCCTGCCCTCATTGTGTTTACATAATTTAGGCTTCAAATAAATTTATCACTTTTTATTGCTCATCATGGTCAAAACATTTTTGTTGCCAATGCTCGCTCATACTCATTATTTATTCAGGATTGGTTCTTGCTGCTATTTTTGTTATTCTATTCTATTTTTATTTTTTTTCGGTTTAACTTCCTGGTCACCAAAAATTTTTGTTATTGTAAATGAATCCAACCGGATATTGTTGAGTTGAGTATCGTTTTATGTCCAACATGTGTTTATTTTAAGTTGATTGTACACTGTGGTAGTATTCATACTCTGTGTGGCGATAACAAACCACTGATATGTATATTTTGGAAAGGGCCAACAAAAAAAAAAACTAATGTTTTTTTTTTTTTTGTTGTCAAAAAAATTGTACCTTGGAGACATGCTGTCAAATCAAGTGGAAACAAATGAATAGTACATACAAAAAAAAAAACAAATATATATATTTTAAGCTAATGCCAAAATGATGTTAAATATTTGAATTTTGCCTTTTAATGTAAATGTGTGGATTTCAGTTTGTATGTATATGTCAATATCAATTGTACGTAAGTGTATATTTATAAATACACTGCGTTGCATATCTATAATTACAAATGATTTTTGATATTTTCTCTAATATTATAAAAAAAAAACATTTAAAACTTATAGCTTGATCTCTTACTGTGTAAAATTTAAGAGATTACTTAATTGATTTAAGAGGAAAATTGTATGATAATATTTTGTTAGTTTTTCATAATTATAATTACATATAACGATAAATGAAGAAGAACTGCAAATAAAGAAAATTAAAGATTTATTTTAGTTTTTTATGCAATTTTAACCAATTTGCAATAAAATGCCTCGTGGTTTATATCTAAGTAATTTTGAAAAAGGAAAATTTCAGCCTGGCTTAAAGTTTTCTTTAATTAATAGAAAAATAATAAAAATGTGGTTATCCCAAATTTTGCAAAAATTCCGTGTGCTTATGGTTGAAATAAAACAGGCGACTAGAAATAAAACTTTTTCATCGCGACCGGCGTAAAATAATCAACTGTGTCAGCAGCTCAATGAATAATCACAATCATATAATCGATGAATGTAAGGTCAATGTGCTTTGATCAGGCATTAGTAGGCTCCCAAAAGGTTTCCTGAGAATTACTCGCTAAAAGCTGATGTCTGTGCCAAGGTTATTACCCCAATACAAAACTGCTCGACTTGAATTCGCTAAAAGGATTTCATAAACTAATTGGAGAAATGTAAGTCAATAACGGCTGTTGTTGTTAGGACTATTCACTCTATATTTTTTTTTTTTTTTCAGATGAGAAAAAGTTAAAACTGGATGTTTCATATATTTTTAACAGCTATTGGAGAGACTTACGTAGGGGATCACAATATTTCACAAAAAGAAAAATCAAAACGCTATTGAGAATATATGGGGAGTATTAAAAATTTTATTCATAACCCTATCTCGTTAGATCGCATGGGCTCTCTTTTGATATAAGTTGATTCGAAAAATAGGTCTATACAATTTTATATAACTCCATAAATTTTTTTGGAAATCCGCATTACTATTTTGTTTTATATTCCAAATAATAATGATCATTTAAATATAAATCAACTGATAAAAATTAAAATTACTCAAGTTCGAGGCCATACTCTATATATCTTTATTAGGATATTGTCCTAACAAATAATCTATAGAGTCTTTGTTTTCAAATTTATTAATTGACCGTTTTCAGGAATGTGTTGATAGAAATATTTCTTGAATTTTCTAGGTTCCCATAATCAGAACAACGTTTTGAAAATAAGTGACAATCATATGCAAAACATCAAACACTCATATAAATTAGTTTTCCCATTAAATGAGAACTAATATATGAGCTCGAAGGTATCGATTGTCACCATGTATGGAATATAAATTGAAAACTTGTTCGTTATATGTTCGCTCTACCTTTGGTAGATATAAAATACACGCTTTTTGTTTTTATTGTCCTCTTTATTTTTACTCTTGGGTTTTATTTTACTGACTGAAAAGTTAGACGTGCTTTCAGTTTATCTCATACACTGTTTTTCATAACTATAACATTGCGAAATAGAGACGGAGGAGATTAGAAAAATAAACAAAAATCTAAAAATAGAATATTTGTGTTGTTAGTGTTGTCACTTCTGAGTATAATATGTATACAATAACAGAAATTGTAATAGGAAAGAAAACTGCAATGAAGCTGCATTAGATTTGAGGCCATACTTGGATGTGATCGCTAAACGCTCATGACTTGGTATTGTTACGTTTGTAATGTAAGATGAACGCAGGTTTCATTCTTACAGCCGCAGATTGTTGAAAAATTTATCATATAGAGACAATCTGACAATTATAAGACACAAATAATAATACAATTTAAATGGAAAATCACTGATGAACCTGTCCATAAAAAGGCAGAAACTAGTCTAGTTTGATTTAAAAATTATTAGTGTTTATAATTTTTAGAGAAAAACGTTTATTATTCTTCTTAACCTCAACATTTCTAAATATAACTTCATTTTGTTTTCCAATTGTTTCTTAAACAACTGAACCGATCGCATAAGTACCTTCAACAGATTAATCATATATGTCTTAGCTTTCGATTAATGCAACAAAGAAAGTAGTTTTTGTATATATTTTTTAAATTATCTATTTGTTTCATAATTATAACGCCATTTTAAGAAAATTTAAAAAATTAGCGCTTAATGAAAATTTCTTTAATAAATAAATCATTATTAAAGGACATTTTTGTTTCTTTTATTTAACTATAGTCTCGGTTCAGTTTGTACTAAAAAACATGAATTTTCATGTTTTTCATAATTTCAATCCAATATCTGTATTTATAGAAAATTTCTCATAAATTCAACCAAATTAAATTTGAGACTTAATTTTTTTTTTGCAATGCTACTTATTCGATTGAAGACAAATAATGCTGATAGAAAAAGTTAATTAAACGCAACAAATATAGCATCCCGAGGAAAAAAATTATAAATGGTCTTATGCTTTTTCATCTAAAAATACATTATAACACAGTGCAACAGATAAATTGGTTCCTCTTTCGTACCCGGTTTTTTTTTAAGTGTATATCGAAACTAAAAAAAATCCGCAAAGGACTTGGCCAGATTACATCGAAATTTTTTTTTTTGGACACCCTAACATGGTTTTTTTAAAAAAGGAAAATTTTTATGGAATCCATATATCATAAACCGTTCGGAATTTTGTTTTTATGTCTTTGGCAAAGTTGTAGATCCAAACCAAAGCAAAAAAAATCTCATATGGACCGACCCAAAAAAATTGCATCCACTGCATCAAAATTGCAAAAAATTGGGAAAAAATGCTATTTTTTTATGATAATATGGAAATAGCCAAACTTTAAAATCCAATTTTAAAATCCTGTTTAGGAAGATGAGGTGTTGTAAAAACCCAGTTCCACCTAAAAACCGCAACACGAAGATAAAACACACATGACAATCACACCCACTCAGAAACATTTTTTAAGAAGTTTTTAAAAAGGGTGTTGTAAAAACCCAGTTCTACCTGCAAAGTGCAACACGAAGATAAAATACACTTGACAATTACACCCATTCAGAAACATTTTTTAAGAAGTTTTTAAAAAAGGGTGTTGTAAAAACCCAGTTCTACCTGCAAAGTGCAACACGAAGATAAAACACACTTGACAATCAGACTAGCACGCAGTATAAATAACAGTTCAAGTATCGTTTCATTGTCATTCAACAAGTGTATTCGAAAGTGAAAAGTCTAATTATATCCGTGTTTTGTGCAAAATTTTACAATTCAACTATTGCGCAATATGGAAAATAGCCGGTGTCCAAACATTGATTATTTTTGTTTAGTTTGTGGTCATATGGTGCCTACAAGTGTGCAAAGGAAAAGGTCTACTCCGGAATTTAAGCTAGCCTATGCATCTTATTTCGATGAGGTTGATCCCAGCGGTGAAGATTACACTCCAAATACAGTGTGTGGCACTTGTTACTTCCGCCTTTTGGATTGGTATCATCGACGAGGTAGAAATTTAAGTTTCATGAAGCCAATGGTGTGGATAAAAGACCCAAATTCACGCGACAAATCCCGGTGTTACTCATGTATCAATTACTCCCCTAAGTTAAATAAACATATGTTAAAATGCAAAACATATGTGGCCGCTTATACAGGCATAGTCCCGGTGTCAATGCCTGATGGTGTCAAACCACCTAAGCCTCCGAGTCCGGATGTTATGTCCACACGGTCATCCACTACGACTTTCACAAATCAATCAGATTTCCAAGATGCCGATTATGAGCCTGATATTGACGACGATAAACCAAAACCGCTCGTACAAAACGAAATGGACTATGTTGTGGCTAAGATGGGCTTATCACAGCGGAATGCAGAATTTCTAACCTCATTTTTGAAGCGCCGAAAGCTTACAGAGCATACCGTTAGTGCCTCATCATACCGGAGCCGTCAATGAGAGTTCCAAACATGTTACACCGTCGATGCAGCGAACACGTTTACCCACTGCATTGACATCGAAGGATTAGTGAATCGGTAGGGAATGGCGTATGCTGCTGATGACTGGCGATTGTTTATTGATGGCTCAGTATCAAGTTTAAAAGCTGTGCTGCTCCATAAAACTAACAACAAGCCTTCAATTCCATTAGCATATGGCACTAATATGAAGGAATGCTATGAAACTTTAGGTAATATATTGGAGAAAATCAAATATGAGGAGCACAAATGGAAAATTTGTTGCGATTTAAAAGTCGTGAACATAATGCAAGGTACTATTTTCTATTTGTATTTAGTAGTATCCTTTCTCAAGTGCTCTTCTTTCAGGAATAATTTCAAAAGGTGGCTTCCCTAGCTTCTTTTGCTTTATTTGCGATTGGGACTCACGATACCCGGGCAATCAGTATAAGCGCACAAACTGGAGTGCAAGAGATGCCGAAAACGTAAAACAACTTAAACTGAAAAATGAGCCGTTCATAAGGGAGACTAGTGATATATTACTTCCGCCGCTCCACATAAAACTAGGAATCGCTTCAAAGTTCATCAAAACTGCTGTTGGAAGTAGTGATGAAGTTTTTGATTGCTTGAAAACTATATTTCCGAAACTCAGCGATGCAAAAATTAAAGCTGGTAATTATGTAATTTTAATTATTTTTATATCTCTCAAAGCTGTAATTCAGAATGTTTTAGGAAAGGATCGAGCAGAGCCAGATAAAGCAAAGAAATTAGTGGCACCAATGCTGCAATATTTTGAAAATACAAATGTATCGATGACGCTGAAATTGCATTTTTTGCATCATCATATTGATGTTTTTTTAAAACAATTGCCCACCGAATCAGATGAGCAAGGGGAGCGATTCCACCAGGTCACAATGCCAATGGAAAAAAGATTCAAAGGCAAGAAGCTGGACGCAATGCTTGCAGAGGTTTGTTGGTGGAGCCACAAGGTGTGCCTGTGTGAGGATGGTGATATGGAAGACCCAGGAGACACTGGATTTAGAGATGTGCCTTTGGATCCTCTTTCTTCTTGTAGTAGTGCAGAGTCAGATCATGACCTTGAACCACCACCAAAAATATTTAAACCTTAACAGGCGTGAGTAGCAATGGTATGTTATTTATTTATTCTGTTAAAATTATATATTTTCTTATTTTAGTTCTGTTCGACAAACGTTACCTCGCGAACCCGCTTTGACTCCATCTTACCAAAAAGCGTTTTTATTAACAAAAATTCGGTAAATGAGAGCGTGATAAGAAAGTAATTGTGTTTCTCATTTTACCAGAAGTTACTATACTTTTTTCGGGTAAAATCGTAGCAGAATAAAATCATCGGCAGTTAATAATACACATGTTTTGCATTTGTATAAATAAACAAAAAAACTTAAACAAAAAATAAAAAAAAAATTATGAAATTGTTAATTGCGTTATAAAATAATTACTTTTATTAATAAAATAAATATATTCATTTTTTCAAAAACATATTAGCATTACAACAATAAAACGTTTAAATAGTAAATTTGAAAACAAGTAACAACAAAAACGGCATTAACCTATATAGTCTTTCTTTGTCGAAACGACAAACATTGGCTATGCAAAATAAGTGTGAGCAAAAAGATGTGCTTTCTAGGGTTAAGGAATGTTCGTATTAAGATGACATGTACTAGAGAGTTGTTTATATTGTTGTTAGATATAATTTAGCTGAAGAAAGATTTCTTAAATTCCCAGTATTTAAGCCATTTCAGGACAAAATCATGAAAAAATCATAAAAAAATAGAATTTTTTCCCAATTTTTTGCAATTTTGATGCAGTGGATGCAATTTTTTGGGTCGGTCCATATGAGAATTTTTTTGCTTTGGTTTGGATCTACAACTTTGCCAAAGACATAAAAACAAAATTCCGAACGGTTTATGATATATGGATTCCATAAAAATTTTCCTTTTTTAAAAAAATCATGTTTGGGTGCAAAAACTTAGGGTGTAAAAAAAAAAAAAAAATTCGATGTAATCTGGCCAAGTCCTATGCGGATTTTTTTTAGTTTCGATATACACTTCAAAAAAAAAAGGGTATGAAGGAGGAACCAAACGATAACCTTAAAAATGCTGCACTGTGTAATATACGATTGTATATGGTGGATGCATGCCATATAATCCATATATTATTATATATTTCTTATATGGTAAAGATATATTGTAAAATATTTACCTTTATAAAATAAGATATTAAGTATACTTATATGCTATACATAACAAAATATTATGATATATTGTCATATATAATAATAAATACTTATAACAAAATATGCAATTATATATGATGACATATAAGTCATATAATTTAAGATGTAATAATATATGCTGTCTAAAAAAATATCAATATATAATATATATGAAATTAAGATTAATAATTAGGTTTCTATGCGTTTATAACCCTATATGTACTTATATATACGCAGATGTCCAAATTAATTTTATTTTAATTTTTTTTTTGTATTTTTATGAAAAGATATAAGTATATGGCATGGCAAGAATCGTCAATTTCATCACAAAATATATCATTATATCCACCAAAAATTACTTATCTTTTTGGATCTTATACTTATCTTATTCATCACTCAGGATATTTTGGGATCCATGGGTAATTTATTTGTGGGATCTAATCGGATATTACTGGATATCACAATTTTGTAATAAACTTGGATAAGAAGAAATATCATACATACACTCAAAAAAAAAAGTTTGTAAAGTCAGCAAAAAATTTTGCTGAGTCAGCAAAATTTTAGTCAGGAGGATGCTAGCAAAAAAATTGCTAATGTTAGCAAAATCTTTTGCTGAAAATCAGCGAGCTGATTTTTAGCAACAAAATTTGTAGATTCAGCAAAAGTTTTGCTAACACTTTGTGGATTAGAAATAAAAAAAGCCTTGCTAAAAATTAATACATTTTTTGCTGAATTTTAGTAGACTGAAAAAACGCAAAAAGTTTGTAGAAAAATTGTAATTTAGTTAAAATTTTTGCTGAAAATCATAAAACATATTTTTGTGATTCTTTTAAAAATAATTTACAATAATTACGAAATATAAAAATTTTCATATTCATATATAGAAATAAATATATATAACATAACAAAAATTTTCTTTCAACTACTTACATCAATGGTTGTCTTAATGATGCTATCTTTTCAATGACGAAACTGCCGAAGATAATTCTAGAAACGATACGAATAAACAAACAAAAACAAACGAAACGAAAAAAAAACAACCCTTTTTTTGCAATAAGAAAAAGGAACCATACAAATCTACCTAAGATGAGTGTCTTTGTCTTTTGCTTTACTCTGTCTACATGTCTGTATATGTTTTTTTTATGGTTGATTTTTTTAATTGTCTTATTAGAGTTGTTCTTTTTAGTATCATTTTCCTCTTCTCTACTACATCTTGACATGCCGCGACATCTGCTTATCAGCACAATTTTTTTAGCAAAATTAATTAGTAAAACATTAGTATATTAGTAAAGCATTAGTATAAAACAGTTAAGTGCTGAATAAGTATAACAAAAATTTTAGCTCAAAACACGGTTTTAGCAAAAATATTTGCTAAAAAATAGTATTCCTGATTTACAAGACGCTTTACTAACTTTTCTACTAACTTATTTTTTTGAGTGTAGATATATTAAAAGAGATCTGATTTTGTATTTGAGATGTAACTTTTTTCGATAGGGATATTACTTTTTTTTGGCCAAATCTAATTCGGTTTTTTGGGCTATAAAGATTTTGGTCTTTAACATTTTTTTCTAACGATGTTTGGGCTTTTAAGATTTTCCTACATAAAATTCGTTTTTTTTTACTCATAAAATCGCTCATTTACTGTCATACGTCAAAAAATGCGATTTTTAATTTAATTATATCATGCTTTATATTTTGTAAAAATTTCATATTGATATCATGTATAATTTTCGAGATAAAGGATAATATATTTTATTTTTTCTTAAAAGTGGTTTCAAAGAGTATATACCTTATAGAGAAACTGTGCTACTCACAGGTCTCTCGATAATTAGCGAAGTCGTACACAACTCTCACTAAAGAAAAAATACATTAAAAACTCCTATTTATAAAAAAGGTGACCAAATAAATTTTCTCGTTTTCTGCAAAATCGTGTTTTTTGAGTTATGTCAGTCTTGCAGTAAATGCGCGAAATATTATTTATTCCCTTAAATTTAACTTTTTTTTTAAGCTGAAGCTTTTACATACTTTGCTTTTTTTACAATATATTAGCTTTAAATACATTGAATTTTGGCTTTTTTTTCTGATAATTAAACATAAAAGCGAAAGATTTTTTTATTAATTTCCACCATATATAAAAGTAATAGAAAAATATTTTTACAAAAATATTTATATAAAATTATATGTGATGCCAGATATAGGTAATTTTAAGTAAAATTTAATTTATTTGGCTTTATTGCATTATATTTTGCATTATATAGATCAAAACGATCAACATAAATATAACAAAATATATAATACAATATGCTTTTATATAGCGCTATATTAAAATATTTTGTAAAAAATTGTATGTGAAGTACATATATATCGTTACATATGGCCACATATATATTATATATAATTATATCTAGCTATATATGACCACATATAAACTTTTTCGTAGGTTTTTTTTTTTTGGTAAATATTATTAATTTTTCATTGGTTTTACATGTCCGAGTATGACGGTTAAACTCTTGTATTTTTTTCTAACTTAAGAAATTTAGTGAAATTTATTGAAATTAATGTATAGTTATAGTGTTGCAACGCAGTGTACATACATGGTCACATATGCTCAAAACATTTAGTCCATTTTTTTTCAGTTGCCTTTTTTATTTAATTTTTTTTCTGGTCAATGTCAACATTAATATATTTAGGTCTTTATATAAATTTTTATAAATGTTTAGGTTTTTCAACGTTGATATGTATATTAGAGACCCTCATTTTCAGGTTACGATTCTCCGATTCTGCATTAGAAAATAGTTTAAAACAGCTTCTAGTCTCGAGATAATAAGATTTTCATGTAATTATTTTGATGATTTTTTAACGAAATTTAATAAAAATTCCAAAAAATTTCCGATTTTTCATCCGTTCAAATTTTAAATACATATTTGGAAAGTGTTGAGATGCGCTAATAATGTCAATATAATAATGTTTCTTTAAATGTAATAATGTTTCAAATGGCACAAAAATCTTGTTTTAAATCTTATCAAGAATCTGAATTTTATGAATTTTTAATGCAGAACAATTGATTTTTTTTTTTATTTCACGCAATTATGACAAAAGTTGCAGTAACAAATTTTTTATTAAAAAAAATACTTTTTTTGGATTAAAATAAAACGGTTTAGCTCACGGGATGTTATCGCTAGAGCCGAAAAATGTTAGCACTCTTAATAAAATATAATAATTCTTCTTTTCAGGG
Source organism: Delia radicum (assembly GCA_021234595.1). Lineage (NCBI taxonomy): Eukaryota > Metazoa > Arthropoda > Insecta > Diptera > Anthomyiidae > Delia > Delia radicum. The sequence continues at coordinate 24,216,111 of CM037854.1, read as the reverse complement.
CTGTGCATCAGGCACTAATTTTTTTTTTTGAGGCACTCCAATGTATATATGAGCCTAAATGAATTATAATATATGAGGACGTAAATTATATAGAAATATAAAATATATAAATGTTTTGGTAATTTAAAAAACATTTCACTACATCAAACTGTGTCCTATTTAAAAATAGCTTTTATTTATTCAAGTTAAATAAATGTGATATAAAATGAATTTAAAAAATTTTCTACACTTTAAGGTGAAAAATTCGAATAAATAGTTAAATTTTGCAAAAAAAAAAAATTCAAAAGTTCACAAACCTTTTCCGTTTAAAAATTTTAAAATGTCTTTTTGACTCTTAGGTTTTATTTTCTTAAAAAAAAAACTTATAGTTAGTTAGTTCACGCAATACGCTAACCAATTTCAAATAAAATTGTAAATGTCAGACATTTTATTTTTTCGTTTCGTTTCTCAAATAATCTAAGGAATTTGTGTTCCTTTAAAAGATGCCATCATTTATACAACCATTGATCTAAGTAGTTGAAAGATAATTTATTTATGTCATATACAATTTTTTCTATATATATTCAGATATTACACTAATTCATGTTGTCAATTTGGGAGTATAAGCATTTTAATATTTTCCTTGAGGGAAACGAAGGAGCGATTGATCCAAAGTGACAAATGTGTGATATATGATTTGGGGGCACTTCACGAAACTAATGAAACCAAAATTGTGAAATGACCAATAACGCGACAAAACTTTCACTGGTTGGTACCAGATACATCACGTAACTGGAGAAAAAGTAACATAACATCAAAGTGTACTGAAGCAACTAGGGCCGTTGCAGTTGTTCAAACTGGTTCAAAACCGTTAGCCGTGGATGAAAATATTGGCAATCAGTGCCAAAGGATTCAGGCGCTTGACTGCTACACAGAAGACATACCACTGAAGGAATTTTATCTGTACCGACTATGTGACAGTAGAAATGAAGACGTAACACTCAACTGGTTTAAAAGAACTGAACAATCTCTAACCTACACTTGGTATCCAACTATTGTATGTGAATAAAGCGCATCATAAAAACGTGATAATTACTTGTAAAAAAGAGATAGGATTAAGAAGAAAAAGCATTCTAGTTGAGAAATGAATTGTGCATTGGTATTAGCTAGTTCTGTCTCTTCTGATCAAAACAATACTTGTGTGTACGTAGTGTGACCAAACTCCAATTTAGTCGCAGTCAACGCTGTGTCGATCGTGGCTCAACTCGTTAAGAGGTGAGATTACGATGCATAGCTTGATGCTAAGACCGTGAGTTCAAATCACAGTACGACACCAAAAAATAAAAAGTTTTTCATATAGAGCAAAATTAACAATATAAAATACTTTGTTCAATTGACACATAAATTAACCACTGACGAGTCCCAGGAGGGGGACGAAACTGCGGCAGTCTGGTGTATCCCTTGTGTCTGTAAAATTTTTCAATAAAAATGTTTTCTTCTTCTTCTTCCTGTAAAGAGACTAACTAAAGAAATATTCTACAGTAATTAATATAAAAAATTAATTACGATTGTCATTATCTGACGGTTGCAAAACACTTTCTAATATAAAATTGATTTTTTTTTTTTTTTTTTTTTTTTTTTAATTTAACCAATACTCAGGGGATGCCCCCTACTCATGCAGTGATTGGTTCCGGACGGGCTATTTAGCAACTCGTGCATAATATGACTTACGCTGAATAAAAAGTGACAGGTTACTTGCTAATTACTTTTCGCATGCTCGGCGACATATACCCATTAGACGACCAGTGCATTGGTACATCTTAAAACTATTTCAGTTAAATTACTCCTATTACAGGACACATTGCGCTTAATATGTGACTAGTTTTCCTTCAAAAATTGTTCTCCAGTTCTAAGATACGTACATATACACAAGTCACGTGATATTTTTTCCCCACTGGTTCTGTTGCATATCACATAAATCCTAAAATCACATAAATCCAGAAATTGGAGAATTTTTTGTCGTTTAAGGAACCATGCAAAGACGGTAATCCGTAATGCTAAACGTAGTGCGCATGCATGCTAAACTTTTTTGTAATAAAAGCTCAGGACAGATTTGGAATACACTTCGTGCTAACGGTCTTGCTGATAATGCATCAACCGTTGATAATGTTGATGTTGAGGATTTGAATTTGTATATTTCTTCTAATCAAGGTAATAACCCTATCGATGATAGTTTTTTAGATAATGTTCTGGATGAAAGTGGGTTTTCATTTCATAATGTTGATCTTTGTGAACTGATATCTGCTCTATACTAAATTAAATTGAATGCCGTTGGTTGTGATGAGCTCTCCTTAAAATATTTGAAATTGATTTTACCTTATGTCGGAAAATATATTCTTTATCTTGTCAATAATGTAATTACCAAATCAATCTTTCCATCTTGCTGGAAAACTGGTAGGATAGTACCTCTTAAAAAAGTTGGTGAGTCTAGTGACATGGATAATTTGCGTCCAATTTCTATACTTCCAGTACTTTCTAAAATTTTGGAGATCTTACTTAAGAACAAATTAGAGGATCACATTACTAATGTTTCTTTTTTTAGTGATTCTCAATATGGATTTAGATGTGGTAGAAACACCACGTCGCTTCTTTTAGGACTTACTGATACGATTAGAAGGTCTTTAAGTATTGGCCATGTCAATATTCTTTTATCCATTGACCTTCAGAAGGCTTTTGAAAAGATCGATCATAGTATATTAATTTCTAAACTATATAGTAATTTAGGTATTTCTGTTTCTTCTTGTAGGCTTATATCATCTTATCTCAGAAATAGAGGCCAATACGTATCTATTGGGAATAAAGTGGAGTACCACAGGGGTCCGTACTTGGACCATTGTTATTTAATATATATCTCAACGAGTTATTTAATTGTATTCATTTTTCTTCATGTGTTTTATTTGCATATGCAGATGATTTGTTTTTTTTTTATTTAGTGGCGAGAGGCAATTCTCGGATGTTTTGTAACAACAGTTAAATTACTGTGTCTCTAATATTACGGATTGGATGTTGGAAAACAAACTATATATTAATGCGGATAAGACAAAGGCTATGTTTTTTAGATCACCCTTACTGGATTTGGTAATAAATGTTAATCGTACTAATATTGAGTTTGTCGATCAAATCAAGTGTCTTGGTTTGTGGTTGGACAATAGTTTAAATTTCGAAAGACATGTAAATTATGTTATTTCTGGGGTCAACTACTCTTTGCGTAGGCTCTATAATGTTAATTTAATATTACCTATGAGAGTCAAGGTTATGCTCATACATTCTTTAATTATGCCTTTATTTTTATACGGCATTGAAGTTTATAGTGGACTTTTGGCTACATTATGAAAAGGCTTTCAGTGTTGTTTAATAGAGTAATCCGTTATCTATTTTGTTTAAGGAGACTTAACGTACCCATATGACGCCGTATGTTTCTAGATTCTTAGGTTGTCCATTTTCGAACTATGTTAAAGCAAGGACTATACTTTATTTTTATAAGATTAATCAGAATGATGGCCTTGTATATTTGAATTAATTTTTTGCTTTTGGCCATTCTACACGAAATCGTCAAATTCAAATCCCTAGATTAACCTCACTCTTAGAACGATCATTTCATGTGCGGGTAGCTCATATTGTTAATCACTTGCCTACAGAACTCAAGTCCTTAGAATTACCATTCTACACTTTTAAACGCAAAATTTTGATTTATGCTCAAGGTAATGAGTTATAATATTTTTGACATTTTAATGGAACGTGTGATTGTAATTATTCATAAAGTTTTAGTCACGTGACCATACCAGTGACTGGTCCATTTCCCGCAGGGTTGTTATGTATTGTCAAATTGTTTTTAAAATAATCATAGAAAAATATTTCGTATTTTAAGCGTTTGTTAAGTTCTTTTCAGTCCACTAATATGCAACAAAAATGTTGATGACTCAGCAACATTGTTTGCTGACTTTACTAACTTTTGTTTTAGTGTACTAAGTTTTTTAGTTTATCTCAATCTACTAAGCTCCAGCAAAAAATTTTGTTGATTTCAACAAGTCGATTTTAAATTGCATTGAGCTAAATTTTAGCAAAACATTTTACTGAATTTATGAATTTTTTGTCAAACATTAGCTAAATTGTTTTCAGCAAAACTCTTTTGCAGATATTAGCAATTTTTCAACAAGGATGCTCCTAGCAAAAAAATTCGTTTACTCAACTAACTTTTATGCTAACTTTACGTATTTTTTAGTGTAGCTCTAGCTGTGTTGAATTTAATCGTTTTTCAAATATTTTCACAAAATTCAATTCCATTTAACGGTGAAAAACCGCTATGAAAAAAACCGCGATAGTTTAGAAATTGTAAAATTTCGGTTTTATTTGTAGACCACTATACATCTTTTCACAAAACAGAGATATGGAAATTACTGTTTTTAGTGAATTTATCTCCCAATGCTAGTGACTCCGTTTTATATTAGTTAGGATATGAAAGGTGAAAACTTTAAATGGCTCTCAATTCTTTAGGTGAATACTTTTCAACCTCAAAGTTTGAAGTGTAGACTATCTAACCCTGTCCATCATTTCTCTGAAATGAGACGTTAACAGTTCCAACAGGTGTACAGTTTGTAGAATATTTTTAAAATAACTCATATATTTTTTTTATAATAATAAATGTTTTCACACATACAAAGTCATGCATGAAAATACGAAATTATTTTTAAGAAAGCTTTATTAAAATTAACAATTTTTCGTCTATTTTACAAAATTTTCTTGTCATTTTAAAATTTATTCGTATTTTTATGCGTTAAAATTTAGCAGTGTAATTTTCGTCCAATTTGTGCGTCATATTTATTTCTAGGCTAAAGTAGGTTAATGATATCCGATGAAGTCACAATGCCATATATGAGTAATGTCAAGGATTTTAGACAAATAAATGAAATAAAAAATTTAATTTTTTATAATATCGAATTTTGGGGGGAAATATTTAATGCTTCCATTTGGAAAATTTTTAAATGAATGTGGGTGGTGTTTTTTAATGGACATCGTAGTAATTACTATTAAGTGCAACCACAAATACCAAAACTTGATAGCGAAAAATTACTTGACTTTAGACGTCAAAAGGTTAAGACCACGATTGAAATTATGTTATCAGATGTTGGTTGATTTAAGGCGTTCTTCTGGTTGGGAAACTTTTTTTTAGATTTTTTTTTTTTATTTTTTTTTTAGCTTAGATATTCAAAAATATAAACCTAAAATGGTTTTTCGAAATTCGAAATAGTTTTTGAGATACAGTCATTTTTGAGATGCAATGTTTTTGCATAAATGAGGCATTCACAAAACACTAAAATACTTAAATGCATTTTTCTCGAAACCAGGTTTTGAAACTGGTACGCAGGGTTTTTCAAGTTCTACTGCACCGATTTTGGGGATATAACTCTTAATCGATGCGGATTTAACGCAGATATCGTCGCATGCCGAATTATCTTTAAAAAAATTGTTTACTATTTGTTTTGTACACTAGACTACCAAAAAATGGTCAAATATCGATTTTTCAGTTTCAAACGGCCACAATTTTTATAAATAAAATTTGTTTTTATGATGAAGCATCGGACGATAAAGGCATTCATACTAACCTATTCTCCGTTTTCCGCTTTGCTTTCAGATAACCGTGAGTCCCGGAAAGCTGCATACGAACAAAACATCTTTTTTTGCTAGACCCTAATTTGGAGGCCGTGAACTTTTTAAACAGCCCAGTTATTGACAAATTGTTAATTGAATTGTGCAAACAAATACAAAAAACAAAATTAAAAAATCTGTTACCGTTATCCTTCCAGAAGTTTTTAAAAAATAGCTAAGATTCAACCGTCCAAACAAGAAGACACCCTTAAAATAAATTAAGTGCATATTAGGGTTATAACTTTTTTTGCAAATTTTTTTCTTAGCACTAGGTTAATATATATTGTATTGACTATTTGACCACGAATTGTGGATATATGTCTAACTTTTACATTTTTGCTATTTTAGAAAACCTGCTGGACGGTTTTAACAAAACTTTTTGTGATCGACTCTAGAGAGATGTGGCTTTTTGGCAATACCTACAAATTGTTGCCTGATAGCCTCAAAGCATTGCAAGGCAAACTTAAAATCAAAATTAATTATTTTAGTTTTTTTTTTGGTTTTTTATTGTAGTTTTTCTAATGTCTAACATTTAGTTTTAAGTTTAAGTTCTATCAATACATTCCTGAAAGTGTCAAATAATAAATTTGAATCCAAAAAATTCTATAGATTATTTGTTAGGAGAATATCCTAATAAAGAAATATAGAGTATGGCATCAAACATGAATAGCTTTCATTATCATTGCACAAATAAAGTTTGAAAAAACATAATTTTTATTAAGGGATTATTGATAAAATTATCAATTTTATTTTTGTGTTGCTGAATCGGTTTCAATTTTACAATTTATTCTTTTATGTTGTATTGCTTCAAAATTACGATTCTTCTTAATAAAACACCGTTTCTTACGTTTTTTTAATCTATATATTTCGAACATCAGTTCATCATCAGGATCTAAGAAATGTTAACAATGTTTTTATTATATTTTATAAATTAAAAATAAAATGTAAAATTACCAAAAATTTATGTTTTATACAAATAGATTGAAAATCAAATTTGACTATTAGAATATAACATTTAAATTGCAGGTACATGAAGTTAACCAAATTGTTAAATATGAACAATTTGTATGTAACGACAAAAGTGATAAAAAAGATTATGTCAACACATATTGTAATTTAATTTATTTTTAAAAAAATATTGTCTTTTGTGATTTAAATATTATATTCTAATAGTCAAATTTGATTTTCAATCTATTTGTATAAAAGATAAATTTTTGGTAATTTAACATTTTATTTTTAATTTATAAAATATAATAAAAACATTGTTAACATTTCTTAGATCCTGATGATGAACTGATGTTCGAAATATATAGATTAAAAAAACGTAAGAAACGGTGTTTTATTAAGAAGAATCGTAATTTTGAAGCAATACAACATAAAAGAATAAATTGTATAATTTTTATTTTTTAATAAAAATTATATTAAACTTGTATAAAAGACGAAGTAATCCGGATAGGGACAAGCCTACAGCAGATTGTTTTCACAATTTGTTAAATAAGTTTTGGGAATTTAGCACATTTAATTACTATACATGCAAATCATGTTTATCCCGATGAAAATGAATTTAAAATAACAAATATGCAGGTGATTGTGCAAATTTAAATGTAACTGACACTAATAGAAAACATATGATTTTCTATTGTTGATTTACTTGAATAAACGTCACTACATTGCTAGGTCTGTCAAAAAACAGAGTAGTATTTGGAAGATGACAAAGCCAATTGTGATAATATTTTGTTGTTGTTTTTGTTATTTCTTTGATATTTTAAGTTTTGAATGACGCTCCTAGACGAGGACAAGAAATTCTCATTAAGTTTGTGATTTAACATAACAAATATCTCTAGAAATTCTAATAACAAAGTCCCCTGAAGGTTTCCTTGGGCAGGAATGAAATCCGGATAGGGATAAGCCTACAGCAGATTGTTTTCACAATTTGTTAAATAAGTATTGGGACTTTAGCACATTTAATTACTATACATGCAATTAATGTTTATCCCGATGAAAATGAATTTAAAAGAAGTACAGTCTAGTTTACTCCCCCTGTTTTGTTTATAAACAAAACAAAAAATAAAAAGGAGGAAAAAACAAAAAACGTGTATTTAATATCCACTTTACACATAACAAACAAGTTGTCAATTTATTCTTTGATCAATGGCTATAATCTTTAACTTCAAACCCATATATTAGTTCTCATGTAGTGAGTAAACTTGTTTATATGAATGTTTGATGTTTGGCATGAGATTGTTACCGTTTTCAAAACGTGGGATGGGAACCTAGAAAATTCCCGAAATAGATCTATCAACACATCCCTGAAAGAATCAAATAATAAATTTGAAAATAAAAAACTCTATAGATTATTTGTTAGGAGAATATCCTAATAAAGAAATATAGAGTATGGCTTCAAACTTGAATAATTTTCACAGTTATATTAGTTTTTTTGTTTTTATATACATCGAGTTTATTTTTATGTTATTTTCAATTTATAACGAGCTTTCAACCTTCGCATATTTACAAAAATAAAGCAAATCAAACATATTAGCTAGGTTGATACTAGTATTTCGATCTGGCTAAAGATCTCATCAGAACCCGAAGTTTTAGAAAAGTTAGAGCCTCCATAAGAGGCAGAACTTTAACAAAAAACCTATTAATGTAGCTAAATATCATACCTAAATATACGAAACGTTACCTTTTTACATAAGATTTTTTACACACGACAACCGGATAATTTATACAACAAACTCACAATTGGAAACTCTTTACGTACTTATAACATAATTCCACCTGATTATAAATATCTCTCCTCCTCTGTTTTGTGTCAATGCTGTAAACCTTTGGAATTCTTTACCCAATAATCTTAAAACCGATCCCCGTGTGATGAACTTTAAAATGGCAGTTACAAAACATTTTAATAGATACATTTTTTTTTGTTTAGGAATTATATTTATTATTAAATTTAAAATGTATTTAATGTTTTACAGTTTAATTCTTGTTTAAATTTATAGGTATTTATTTTTAAGCTTTAAATAATATATCTTAATAATTTATAATGTAAGAGATACTGTTAAGAGACTTATAGTCTTATTTGTGTCAAATATGAAAAAATAAAAAAAAAATAAATTCAATTTTGCTCCATTCTTGTCTTCTTAGTAATCAAGCACGTGGTTAGGTCTTTTTCTAACAAGCATCATGACGTTACTAAACTTTGAAGACCAAAAATGTTCTAATTTTCATTTAGTTTTAAGGTTATAACAAAATGGTTGATATTTTTAGATTGAGCATAATATAACAAAAAATACAAAAATTTAATCCATTCAGAAACAATAGTCGATTATATTTCTCCAAAAATCGCCAAAAGCAGCACAAACTAAATTTTTAAAAGTGCGCCTAAGCTATTTGGGTCATTTCGAAACAAAAACCTCCCGCATAAAGTGCATTTTCTAAAAAATACATTTTTAACACGTTTTCACCATTAAATTTGCAATAGTGGATTAAAAGTACTTCACAACATTTTTTTAATTAAATTTATTTTGCAAATTTTATTGCGAAACAATGCTATAATCGTTTTTATCAAATCCGCAAAATACGTCAAATTCGAAAACGTCTGTGTCCTTTCAGTTTGATAGGCATTGTAAACGTCGAAAACGGGTCTGGGCTTCTGTGGCGCTGACTTCAATGTACGCAAATGCTTCCGTCTTCCTCACCATAATACCGTACTACAGGCGGAGGTCACCGCGATTATGGAATACATTAAGCAGGTGAATATCATGGGCTTGACCGGTGATATTGTGATTTTCACGGATAGCCAAGCGGCTATCCGGGGTCTATCTACGGACTATGAGGGATCAGTGATGATACTCAGGTGTAAAGAGGAAATTAACGATTTCTCTGCACGGGAACGTATTGAGATTATATGGGTGCCGGGACACTGTGGTATAGCGGGGAACGAAATGGCTAATGAATTGGCTAGGGGAGGATCTTCCCTGGAATTAGTCACTTTGGAGAACGCTAAACCTTTTCGAGCTCTCAAGGCGGAGCTGGTGGACTGGGCTGACACCATGCATAGGACCATCTGGGAAAATGCGGGTGTTGGCAGGACTACAAATATTCTCTGGGGCAACCCGGACAAGGACAAGACAAGGGAAATTCTGAATCTCAGTAGGAAGGAACTGAGTCTTTTGATGGAAATCCTCTCGGGACACTCGACACTTAGGGCACATCTCTACCGTATTGGTAGGGCGGACTCCGAAGTGTGCGGGGCCTGTGGGGAAGACGAGGAGACCTTGGAACACTATCTCTGTGAATGCCCGGCATTTGCCGGGATCCGTGTCGAAATACTATCCAGTGACCCAATATCCACATTGGGGGATCTTAGGGGCATAGGATGGAAGAAGTTGAGGAGTTTCGTCAGTGCGACGGAGTTCCTGGAATAGTAAGGTGACATAGGACATAGAACCGATTGTTTAGAGCGCACAACAAGCCGACATTCTGGCTTAAGTGTAAGTCCTCAGGGACTTGAGTCGGATTAGGGAAGCATTTTCCCTTCTCCTAATCCTCTTTTCGACCTAACCCTAACCTAAACGTCGAATTACTAAACATTTTAGCGAAATATCAATTTTTAGTTTAATTAAGCAAAACAATTATATCAAACTTCAAAAAGTTTTATGCGGAAACTTTTTTAAACCCGGTTAAAAATAAAATTGAGTTTATTTACATATTTTTCTGAACTATGCGCCTAGGGTAGATAAAATTTGATAATTTCAAAATAATATCAAAAGTTATAACCCTAGGGCATATTTTTTATCATTACATATCACTTGTTGATCAAAATTGATTACTTATAATACATCTTTGTTTGTTTTACAAGTTAATATAAAAAATTAAAACCATGGCAATAATTTTATTTAATATGTCTCTGCGTTTAGGTATTAAACAAAACTTAAATATTTATTACAAATATAAAAATTTTAAATTAATTAAAAAAACCAATAGAATGATAAAATTTATAATAACATTTATTTAACTTATTAGTGCAAATGACAAATTTCATTAGGCAAATTGTTTTGAAGTTATAAAATTTATTGTGAACAAACTGTGGCCCACGAACTAAACAAACTTTTTATTTCAATTATAAAAAGCTGAACTATTTTGAATTTATTTTTATTTTAAAACTTTTATTAATTAAAAAATTTATTAATTCAAATGTTCACAATTATATTAATTTAGATGTTTTATTTTTTTTATGTTACAACAAATCGAAAATTTTGAAATACAGATCAAAGATAACTAAACAAATACAAACTTTTCAAATATTGTACATCACTGATAAACATCATTTGTTGAGTGTTAATTTAATTTTAATACACGTTTTTGTATTTTCATTTTTGTTTTTAATTAAATTAAAATTTGCATATAAACCAAACAAAATGCATACATATGTACGTATTATAACATATGACAGGTATATACAAATGAAAAATCGATAAACTGAACAGATTGAATTTAATAATATTAAGTAATTTAGATGTTTCATTAAACAAATAAATTAAAATAAATTATATATTTTTTTTTAAATTTTGTTATGTATACCCAGTTAAAAGTCAACATATATAGATCCATACATGAACACACATGTTTATATGAAGAATCATAAATCTTGATATGTGTGCAGTGACGAAAATTTAGGTAATATTTACATTTATAATCACACATGTCTATAAGAGTGTCCCTTAGAGTGTTCCATAAGTTTAAGTGTTGGAAATGTTAAAACATCCAAAAAAATCAGTTAGTAGAAAAGTTAGTAAAACATCTTGTAAATCAGGAAAACTATTTTTCAGCAAATTTTTTGCTACGATTCTGTTTTACACTAAAATTTTAGTTATACTTAGTCAGCACTTAACTGTTTTGAACTAATGTTTTACTAATAGTTTACAAATGTTTTACTAATTTATTTTGCTAAAAAATTGTGCTGATTAGCACATCAATAGCGTGAACGACAACCAGATTTAAAGTTATACGCAGAATGAATTAGATGTCAAGATGTAGTAGTGACGAGGAAAATTATGCTAAAAAGTATAACTCCAGTAAGACACATAAAAAAATCAAGCATGGAAGATTTTGTATCTGTTTTTCATACATAAGCAACTTAAATTTTGTGTTTTCACCGGCTTGTGAAAGTAATTGTCTATTAATTAAATAAAAGACAAAATAAAATATTTAAATTTAAAAAAGATTAAATGTGTATTTGTAGTCAAATTTGGTGGTCAAGTTGCAAACAAATATACAGCAGGTCGGCATTAGCGTTCCTTTAAAAGATAGCATCTTTGAGACAACCATTGATGTTAGTAGTTGAAAGATAATTTTGTTTATGTTATGTATAATTATTTCTATATATTTACAGATATTACATTAATTTATGTCGTCAATGTGGGAGTATGAAAATTTTCATATTTTGTAACGTATTGTAAATTATTTTAAAAATAATCACAAAAATTTATTTTATGATTTTCAGCAAAATAAATTAACTAAATAAAAATGTTCTACAAATTTGTTGAGTTTTTTTCATTCTACTAATATTCAGCAAAAATTTTATTAATGTTTAGCAATCCACTATGTTTTAGCTAGACTTTTGCTGAATCTACTAATTTTGTTTCATCAAAAGATTTTGCTGAAATTATCAATTTTTTTGCAAGCATCCTCCTGACTAAAATTTTGCTGCCTTAGCAAAATTTTTTGCTGACTTTACAAACTTTTTTATTTGAGTGTACGATACCCTATAATTTTTTTTATTTCACTTGAATATAACTCATATGTAATTATAGGCCTCTACGATAACGCTTACCCTAAGCGACTAGGCCTTAAAGAGCGAAAAATGGGTAAAAAATTATTTTTTTTTTCAGTTTTTGCAATTTTTTTTTAATATTGTAATAGTATTTATTATAAATGATAAATATTTCGACATCATGATAATATTATGTAATCAAAAAGGTATAAAAATCCAAAATCGCTTAATAACTAGCCCAGTAATAAATACTGCCCCAGACCACTAAGGTGCAAATTTTTACTTGACCGAAAAATTCGAGCACACATCTTAAAAATTTTTGAAATTGATTACTACAAAAGAATTTTTTTTTTCAAAATACTCAAAATTGTGAGATATGGAAGAAGTTTTTTTTTTTGATGTCGTTAACCTATCTTAAGATGATGTCAAAATCGGACAAAATTTTTGGGTTGCTTTTCAAATCTCTAATTTCAAATTTTAAAATGTTTTGTTCAACAAAAGTGAAAAAATTTATATTTTCAGTCCAGGGTCTTGTTTAAAACATCTTATAGAATGAAACTAAAAAAATTTAAAATCGTCATTTGGGTAGGGCAACGATTTGATTTTTACGGATTTCGAGGAAATTGCGTTTTTTGGTAATAACAAGGCTTATTTGTTGTCATAAAATATTTAAAATCAAAAATTAGCTACTTTTGGAACTTTTGAATTAACAGTAACTCAAGGTTGAAAAAAAAATTTGTTGAACATCATTAACCCATGTGGTCATGCGGCCCAAAATTACCAGACACTTATTTGTTTAAATTTACAAAAAATGTCAAAGATTTGCTTACTACTATTGAATTTTAAGAAACGTGATCTAAATTGAATTTTAAGGAATGTAAACTATTGAATTTTAAGAAACGTGATCTGTGTCAACAGTTTTGAACAAATTAAACGACGTTAACCCGTTCCGTGCCGCATTTAGATCAAGGGAGATACTGCGGGAATTTATATATATATATTTAAACAACAAATATTTAAGTTCTTTTTATACAAACCTGGCTACAGCTATTTTTTAAATTTCTAAAAAAATATTCTGAGCGAAATTAACCTTTTGGTGCTAAAGTGACCCTCTGTTGAAAAGGCTTTAAAAATACATTTTGTGCAGCAGATATATATTTTTGTTTTAACCTGAATGAAAATTTTACCAAAATTGTTATAAAAAGCAGGCAAACATCACAAGTAATGTTTTAAGAATACTTGACCTGTTATTATAGGAGCTGTTTCTTATTCAGAAATGGATTCTTCTATTCCTAAAGAACTGTTAAAAAAATTGCGCCAGAATTTATGGTATTTGTCAGCAGAAAATATAGCGTTAGGGAAGGCGTTGTCGTAGAGGCCAAATATTAAAAAAATAGCGGGTACCGTATCCACATTTCCGACATTTATACCTAAGGGACACTCTAATGTCTATGCATTTCCATACATGGTCATATGTATACATTAACGAAATCTGAGGCAATATTTATATATATGATCACATATAAACTCTAATGAACACATACAAATCTTATATGGTGGTATATGGTCATATACGACCTCGAATCACTTCATATATGAGCATGCATGAGTTTATATATGTTCATAAATAGATGCATATATGTTGATTTTTAACCGGGTACATACATACTTAAAATCCCTGTGGTCATACTTTTGGATAAGCTTATTAGCGATTTTATTTTTGTATGTTTAAATAAAAAGCAAAAAATTTAAAAAAATCAACCCATATGGCAGAATTTATTTAAAATAAAAAAATCTTTAAAATAATTATGTAACCATATAGAAAAATGCACAAATACTACAATGTCCAATAAAAGCAATGCTCTAGCAATTAACAAACAGGCAAATTTCATACGCCATGATGTACAATTTCATGTCGCACACCTAGTTCAATAGTGACTTAACTCAAAATTTTTAATTTTTCAGAAATCGAAAAAATATTTTCAACTTTATGCCAATTGAAACATAAAGAAAGAAATAACTGTTTTTTAGGAACAGTTAACAACAACAAAATACACTGATATATTTTATAGATAAACAAGTGTATTGTGCATAGTTTAGGCATATAAACCCAAAAAATTAAAATTTTGAGTTGAGTCACTTTTGAACTAGGTGTGCGATGTGCTTGTTGTTTTTTGTACACTGAGGCGTATGAAAATTCCCTTTATATTAATTGCTGCAGCAGCGCATGATAAAATAAAAATAAATTTTTTCCAAATTTTGAATTTTGAGAATTTTTTAATAATAATACACTTTTTTTTTATTTTACATAGGAGTTGTACTTCTGAGATTATGTATGCAAGAACAAAAAACACCGTGTATTGAATAAAACTAGTTTTAATCACACAAAAACTCGACCTGACGATAGATCAGTGGGCTAAAGCGCTCTGTCTAACGTGTAGTGCGAGTGCATGTGTCATTAGAAATCAGTTTATCTATACCACGGTCAGTGATTGCAAATAATAACATAACAAATATTACATTGTTCAAAAAAAAAAATTGGTCACTGACGAACGTTCAATACCAGAAACTGCGCAGTCTGATTCAGAAAATTGAAAATTTACAATGTAGTTATGATTTTCAGAAAATACACTCATTCTTCTCTACCACGCCTTTCACAAGTAAATCCTGTTCTTTTTTAAATTAAGTTTGAAAATTTTTTAAAATGCCTATTGCTATTTTTATAATCGAAGTTAGTAATTAAAAAAAATAAATTGAACAAATAATAATTAGTGTTTGTGTGTAGAGCAACGACTTTCCAGGACATTTTATGAAACTTTAATATTTTGATATATTTTGTTAGAATAGTGTTCTACCATCAATAACATCAAAAGCACCAAATTGGCATCGCTGTTTTAGTCCAACAGACACTTTAACAAATTTTATAAGAACGTGTCTATTATTAAAAGTAAAGTCAACGTATTACGAAATATTAATCAGCGATACAAAAAATTTAATAAACATTTAACTAAAATCAACTTAAAATCAAACAATATTTTCACTTGTTAACAATGTGCTACAAAATTAGCGAAATTTAATATACTTGAAATGCGACCTCCTAGGTGTTGTAAAGGTTGTTTTTTTATAGAGATATAGAACTTTGAAGAGGAATAACACAAAGATGAGTTTTTTTAATTGACATGAAATTTACTTAATTCGAATGATAATCTTCTGGTATTACAATTTATTTTTATTTTTTTTTTATTATTAATTAATAATCATATAATTATATACTATTACCCTAACCGAGCACTAGCTACTATAGCTTTCGGAGCGTTGTAGCAAAAACAGACCAGTGCCTCTGGTGGGAATCGAACCCACGATCCCCGCTTTGGTAAGCCAGCCCTCTACCAACTAGCATACCGGGACGCACTTATAATTTAAATATGATTTCTGGCATATGACCGCCACGGCTGGCTCGGACGTATTCTAATCTGGAGGTCAAATTTTCGATGACTTTTTTTAACATTTGTGGCCATATATTGGTAATAACGCGGCGAATATTGTCAATCGTTTCGGTCTTATCGGCGTAGATTAGCGACTTCACATATACACACATGAAGTTCTATGTGGAGGCTTAAATGTAGCCGGAATTAATATAAGATTATTACTACATGCAGATGACATAGTTATAATGGCAGATAATATAAAAATACTTCAAACTATGATAAACAATTTAGAAACATATTGTAAAGCATGGAACCTTGAGGTGAATCTGTCTACATCAGAAGTTATGGCATTCAGAAATGGTGGCAGAAATTCTAATGAAGAAAAGTGGGTTTTTAATGGCAACAATATTAAGATTGCGTCTAGCTTCTACTACTTAGGAATTACCCTTACTCCAAAAATGTTATTCAAACAACACATTGAAAATCGAAATAATGCTGCCAAGAACAATATTAACGCCACTTGGAATACATACTTAAGCAAAAGAGATATTTCCTTACGTGCTATGTGGCAACTTTTTCAAGCGGTTTGCAGGTCTATTCAAACCTATGGAGCTCAAGTATGGGGACATTCACTCTTTGAAGAAGTTGACAAACTTCAACGGTTTTTTGTTAAAAATATATTAAATATACCATCGTTTACTCCAACATATGTTCTTATGTTAGAAACTCATATGCAAGATGCTCATCTATATACGCTTGATTTACATCTAAGATACATTGGTCGAACCATTTTTGAATATGGAAGAAATAGATTAAGCTGACGCTAAGTTTAATGCAGAGGAATCTGTCATGGGTTGCGAACTTGAAATCACTATGTGAACAATCAAATATGAATTGGGAATTCGAAAGCTGTTCAAAATATAAATGAGACGAAAAATGTAATCAGCTACTGACAAACTTAAGAATATCAAACAAGTTGAAATACATTCAAAGAGCATTCGAAACTGATAGATTTTATAAACAACTGGACTTCGCAAAAGGTCAAAACTATATGGTAGAAAAATACAATCAAAACCAGATTATGTGGATCTTTCAATCACGATGTGATTTAATAGAATTAAATGGAACAAGATTTTCAACTAGATCAAATCTATGCTCTTTATGCAACCTCAAAGAAATAGAGTATATACAACATTTTATCGGACGATGTCCAATATTAAAATCATTCAGATACCAATACTTTGGATATATATGGTTATTAGATGATTTAATAATAGCAATCCTTAATGGGGAATATTCGGATTGGGATTGTTTGGTAAAATATATTATCAATGCTCTTAAATATCGAAAAAGTTTAATTGAAGAATTTAATTATTAAACTAATGAGAAAAACAAACTTTAATTATATAATTATAAATCAAATATATATATATTTTTTTTTTTTATGAAATATGAAAAAAGTATTAATGGAAAACTAAAAATCACTCATCCGACTGACTACTAATGTCAAAGTCGTAAGTTCTTTTTTTTTTACTTAATAATAATGTACTAATATTAAACATATTCTTTGTAAACTTTATACATTATAATATATGAAATAAAGAACAACTACTACTACTACTATACGCACAGAAAATAGTCTAGCGGCGCTAAATCGCACGATCTTGGAGGACAATTCACGGGTCCGAAACATGAAACTATGCGGTTACCAAACGTTTCCTTCAATAAATCAATTATGGCTCGAGCTGTATGACATGTTGCGCCGTCTTGTTGAAAACACAGCTCCTGCACATCATGGTTGTTATATTGATGAACGAAAAAAATCAGTAATCAGTAAAAATCAGCATCGTTTTTAAAGAAGTAAGGACCAGTGATTCCACCAGCCCATAAAGCACACCAATTAGTCATTTTTTCCGGATGTAACGGTGTCTCAACATACACTTGAGGATTATCATCACTCCAAATACGGCAGATTTTTTTATTGACATATCAATTGAACTAAAAGCGAGCTTCATCGCTAAACAGAATTCGCAAAATTCGTGCGCGATACTTATTTCAAACACAACCATGATTTCTAAAATAAATTTGCACAATTTGGAAGAGTTGCTCCGGCGTCAGTCTATTCATGTTGAAATGCCAAACCAACCTAAGCATAAATCACTTGACAGATGACAAAATGGCCGCCAGTTAAAAAAATGTTGCCAACTTAAAGTTATATACCTGTATAAAAAACACACTTTATAATACGAACTATAAACCAAATTAGAATTCCAAGGGTTTAAATATTTTAATCTTTTTAATGAAAATATTTAAGAAGTTATAAACTTAATTTTAAGAAGCTAAAATTGTTAAACTAAATTTAAGTAAGTTGCGTATTTTTTATTTAGTTTTTTACATACAATTTTAAATTTCTTAACTTATACAGGGTGTCCGCCGGGAAGGTGTATTACTTTGTTTCTTTATAATTTTTGATTAAATGAAAGAGAATGGATCTTATATTGATAAATGTTTTATTTAATGTGGGCAATTATGTATGGAATACAATATCAGATAAATGTTCTCCTCTGTTAGCCTCACAAATGCGAGCCCTTTTCAGAACATTTTTCATTACATTCTTAAACATTTCACGCGGTATTTCATTAATTTCATCACGAATATTTTGCTCAAGCGTTTCCGGTTTGTTTGCATAAACCTTGCTTTTCAGATATCCCCACAAAAAGAAGTCCGGAGCAGTCAAATCAGGTGCCCGTGGAGGCCAATCAACATCACCATTTCTTGAAATTACTTGTTGTAGAAAGAGGTCTTGCAGTTATTCCATTGTAATCCTGGCTGTATGCGATGTGGCACCGTCTTGTTGATACCACATGTTAATCAAGCCCAATCATATCACGATATCGCTCCCCATTCACAGTTACCGTTACGCCGTTTTCATTTTCAAAGAAGTAAGGTCCAATGATTCCTCCTGACCAAATTGCACATCAGACTGTCACTTTTAATGGATGCAAAGGTGACTGATGAATAATTTGAGGGTTTTCCATTGCCCAGAACCGACTATTCTGTTTATTCACATGTCCATTCAAATGAAAATGTGCCTCGCCACTCATTATGATTTTTTCATGAAAATCGGGATTGTCATCGGCGAGCTGTAACATCCTATTGGCATATGTACGGCGGCGTAAATGGTCTTGTGGAAGAAGCTCTTGTGTCAACTGAATCTTAATTGGAAACAAATGGAAAAAGTAGCCAAAGTTGTTCTTTGAAGAATAAGCTCCTGAGCATGGCGTCGAATTGAGGTTGATGGATTGTTTTGAACACTTTCTTGAGCAGCAGTAATGTTTTCAGCCGATCTTGCAGTACGTTTTAGTCCATGCTTGGGCCTATCACGTACGGACCCTCTTTCTTCGAAATCATTCACTACACGATAAATAGTGTGTTTTGTTGTCACGTTGTTCCTCCCAAAAATTTCACGTAAATTTCTTATCGTCCCAGTAATCGATGATCGATTTTGATAAAAATGTTTTAACGATTAAAACACGTTGGTTTATCGAATATTTTTCCATAACAAATTTGCCACGTGTCTACTTTACGACTGCCAAATATGAACTGTCAAGACTAATGTTTACCAAAATGGCAGCAAAACAAAGTATACCTTTCCGGTGGACACCCTGTTGTTTAATAAATTCATAGAATTTAAGATTATTTTACTAGAAATAAAATAAAAAATTTCTAACATTTTTTAAGAATATTAGCCCAATTTAAGAAAGGAAAACTAAGAAAAAATACTTATTGTCTTTGAGTTCATAAGAAATTAATATGAACTAAAATCTAATAAAGTTGCATTATTGGTATCGTATGCAATTTGATTTAGTTTTAGGAAAATTTTAGCAACTCAATTTTAGTAAGTTGGAAATCTAATTTTAGTTTATACTTTTTTTTGAGTGTTTTTTGGTACCAAGAGCGGCGAATCCACTTAATTGTCCAGAACTGAAACCAATCGATATATATGGGGCTCTGATAAAAAAAATCCTGATGAACACAAAGCAAGTCGCCAAAGATGCTAAAACTATTAAAACTGAACAGTCACTTCACAGCAAGCATGTCACTGCAGAAACAATAAAAACCATAAATAGTAGAATTTTAGAAAAATTAAAAATATTAATTAAGTACAATGACGACAACATCAATTTAGAAAAATAATATGTATGAGTTTTCTATCATTTATACCCAACTTCGGTGTTCCCATCGCACTTAACCCCACCGAAGTAAAATAATGAATCAGGGCTATGAAACAAAAAGCTACAATAAATTCGCCAACTCTTCATCAGGTGGCGAGCAACAATCGTTCTAAGACTGATCTACTCGCGCAAGTACAGTGTTGCCATGTTTGAAGCCCTTCATCTTTCACCACCTTTCATCTCTCCACTATCCAACCTTACATAAATATGAATTTTAATGAGTTATCTATATGCATATAAGTGTATGAATAATAAGCTTTAACCAGAAGGAAAAATAATGAACCTGAAATACATTTAAAAAAAAATGGGAATTTAAAAAATTATATTATTTTTTAATATAATTTTAATAATTTTTTCTAAAACATGGTCTAGACGGGAATCGATCCCAGGTCGTCAGATTAACAGGCGACTGCTCTACACCCTTAGCCACCAAGGCATATAATATTGGTATTTTAAAATATAAACTTCTATATAAATTAGTTCATCATAAACCAAAACTACACCTCAGTCTATATTTTACAAGAATACGAATTATAATGAGTCTAAAAATAGATTTCCATAAACATGTTGTATCATTATATATTGTCTGTAAGTACCCAGGAAAAAATTACACATTCCAAAAAGAAGGTGATGCCCACACTTGCTTACATATCTCATTACCAAATTAAGTAACTGCAATACCAAACTCATTCCAACGACAGAGTCAAAAAAGCAAGTAGTATTGTAATCAATTCTTTAAATTTAAACCAGAAAGCATGAACTCAATAACAAAATAATTATTTACTTAAAAGAAAATAACAATGTTATTAACTTATATGTATAACTTTTTGTACTCAAGAAGTAATCATATACTTTTTCTTAATAAAAGGATAATGTCCTGGTAGTAGTTCCTAATTTTAAAAAAAAGAAGTTATTCAATTTTAAAGAATTTATCTCATATATTTTTTCAAACAAATTTTTATTTGCAGGAAAATAATATCAAAAACAGAAATTGCATGTTGCTTAAATTTTGTTAAACTGTGGTTAGGTATAAATTAGGGAAGCGCTCGTGAGCAGAAAATTGTGAGTGGAAGTTGAAATTACTGACGTTATCGTGAGTGAGTGTAAAAAAAATTTCGAGGGTGAATGTGCGGGAGTCATATTTTTGTTTTTCAATTTTAAATTGTTCTTTTTTTTTGAAAAATTTATCCAAAACTATGAGCAACCCATGTTACCATAACAATTCGATGTTTCACTTTTAAGGATTTTATTTCCGCATGAGTGTAGATCGTTAAATTTAAGTGACCTAGGAGAATCACGTGTGAGTAAAAGTTGACTTTACTTATAGAACTACTTCTTTTTTTTAAATGTAAGTACTTCTTATTTTTTCTAGGGAACTATTTATTTATTTTTTTTTTTTTTTGTGTAAGTACTTCGTAGTTTTACAATGGAACTATTTCTTTATTAAAAAATGTATGTAGTTCTTAAAAATATTAAGTAAATGGTTCTTCGGTAAAAAAAATAATCAATTCTAAAGAATCAATTATTTTAGTCTCACGCCATGTTAAAAGAATCGAGTAGGTAATCTAGTAAGGAATGCGTTCTGCCCAAAATGCTTGATTGCAAACCCGCTTACCTTTTTGGAAATTTTTTGCTGGGTAATAATATGAATAACCTATTATTATTTTCACCACTTATTTTTTGTATGAGAGTAGTGCATTTTATGTTTCTTACCTATTATTTTGTTATTTAAAGCCGTGCGCCTTAGTAGGCTAGTTGGTAGCGTGCTGGCTTATCGGGGGGTTGTGGGTTCGATTTCCACCAGAGGCACTGGTCTGTTTCGCTACAACGCGCCGAAGGCCATAGTAGCTAGTGCTCGGTTAGGGTAATAGTATATAATTTGTAATTATATGATTATTAATTAATAAAATAAAAAAAATATTATTTAAAGCTATGCAAAAGGTAATAAGTACTCATTACAAAGTAATGCATAAAATAATAAGTAGTCGTTAACATGGTTTACTGGGAAACTAATAACTTTTTAATGTTGTTTATAAAATATCAATTTTTATAAAATACCATTATTTAATACTCCGTTATATTAAATTGGTTGATTAAATCAAAAGCTATATTGATTTATTCCTAAACTAGTTTGACTGATCTTAGTCTTTGAGTATACGTATTTAAAAAAATGAATTTTTAATAAAAAATACGCTTAAAAAAGTCGATTTCTTCCATTTGGAAACATTTTGCCCTAAAGCTGTTTGGTGTGATGACAAATTTCTCTTGGGGGACATCCTAGCAAACACTAATCGAATTTTAATATAAATTATATAAATTGGGTTTCATTTTTTTTTTTTTTTTTTTTTGAACTAATAATAAATTGACACATTTATTAAATTATGGTAACATATTTTTTTTTACTACTTTATTACATTATAATAGTGGATGTTTTGAGAAAATTATATATAAAAACGTTCTATAAAACTAATAAATTTAACAACAACGATTTATATATTTATCCTGCATTTTATACGTTGTTAGAAGAAAAACATTTATTTTTTTTTAATAATACTTTATTGCTCTAAAACATTTTTTTTTTTTTTGTTCTGCCAATAATAACAAAATTAAGTTTTTATAAAATTTTATGGCAATATTAGAGTAGAAAAATATATGAAGAAAAAGAAATAAATAAATATTTGGCAAAAGGTTGAACATTATATTACATGAACATGCCGCAATGGCAATTTTAAAACAAATAATATAAAAAAAAAAAAAATACTTGGATAGAAAAAATTTACAACCGACAAACTTCAACATGGCAAGTGGCAAAAATTCCACATATTATGACACACTGCATAAATGTATGACTGAATGAATGGAATAGTTAGTCCGATTGTTGGTTATTTGTATGTATAGCTTTGTTGAATCTATGGCGTCTCATTTATCGTATTCACAACTGTATATCTATCTTTACACATACATTTAGACTGCACAGTGTTTCAGAATGGACATTTTCGAATTTTAAATTAGATACACCAAATATTTTCCAAACTGTTTTTTTTTTTTTTAATGCGAAAACATCTGTTTTATTATAATCATAAATTCACGTGTTCACCGTAACGTATGAGCGATATTTCTTATGAATTAATATTAATCATGCGTATGAGTAATATTAATTAATTTGCATTTATATCTCACATTTAAATATTTGAAAACTTGAAAGTTTCTAAAAATTACTGTTGTACTGTTATTTTTACACATTAAATGTGCATACGAGGGCGGGTCAATAAGTCGGTGACTTTTTGATACACTTAGTGCAACGTTTCTCCAATTTTTGTATCCCTTCAAAAAAATATGATATTTCGAGGCCCATAAAATTGGCATTTCGTGGCCATATGGGGTCGTTTTTTTTTATCCTCGTTACATCGGTCCAATAAGTAGGCATAATATTCGCCGTTTATTGTTGTTCCCCTTTTGAAGGTAATCGATGTGGATTATCATGCGTGCATCACAAAAAACTGTTGCCATCGCCATATTGGCCACGATTACGTTTATGGTCAATTGAGAGCAAACGCGGCACCCATCTTGCAGACAGCTTTCTTAAACCAAACTGATCTTTTAAAATCGAAACCACACTGCCATATGAAATGCCTATGGCATCAACAATCTCACGCAATTTTAATTTTCCATCGAGCAACACCATATCGTGGATTTTTAAAAATTTTCGGGTGTATTGACCACAATTGGCCGTCCCGAACGTTTATCGTTATTTATACTAGTGCAACCATAACGAAAGTCAGTAAACCACTTTTTTACCATTGAAATCGATGGTGCAGAGTCCCTATAGTATTTATCAAGCTTTTCCTTGGTTTGATTAACGTTTTTTTTCGCAAAAAATAATGTTTAATGAGCACCCGAAATTCACTTTTTCCATTTTTAAAAAAATCCACGAGGTTGTATGTTTTGAACAGCTGTTAAACGCAAAGTAAATAATGGAACTTGCACAAAATTTGACAGTAATCTATTAACAGGTGGTACTTGATGGGAGCAGTGTTGCATTTCATATAACTACGAGGTACGAGTAAAACCAAATTTCTTTTATATGCTGATGATTTAAAAGTATTTTATAAAATTTCCACATTTCTTGATGTTTTTGATTTACAAGCGGATTTAAATAATCTTCTTGTATGGTGCAATTTAAATAGGCTTTATTTAAATCTTAGTAAATGCCTCCATATGTCGTTTTTTAGGTCATTAAATCCAATTCATGCTACTTTTTATATTGGTGATTATAATTTGGAATCTGTGGATTCAACTCTTGATCTGGGTGTTGTTTTTGACTCAAAGTTGTCGTTTGGGCTTCATGTGGACTATATTGTTCCAAAAGCTTACTCTATGTTAGCTTTCCTGAAAAGAAATTGTGCTGACTTTTCCGATCCAACTACATTAAAGCTAATTTATTCTGCCTTTGTCAGATCAAAACTGGAGTATGCTGCCATAATATGGGCTCCTCATTGTGGTACTCACATCGCTCGTATTGAAAGGGTGCAAAGGAAATTTGTCAAATTTGCAACCTCGTCGTTTAGGTTTACTGATCCTATACCCTCTTATAGATCTAGAGGCCTACTAATAGGTTTAGAAACCCTTGAATTTCGTAGGTTACTGCAATCTGCTTTATTCGTTTTTGATATTATAAGTGGTGCTATTGATTGTTCTGAGTTGCTTTCCCGTATTAATTTTCATGTTCCACCAAGAAGATTAAGGTTTAATTCTATTTTTGATGTACCACTACATCGTACCAATTATGGGCTTAATAGCATTTTAACCCGTACTTTTATTCAAATGAATGAGATTAATAATAAACAGCTAATTACTTTAAAGCAACAAATTGAGTTTTGGACATCAAAAACTAGCTTTAAACAACAATTATATTCCATTATGATGGATTTAGGTATTTAAATAAATAATGTAAATATTAAGATTATTATAAAATTGTTATATCATAGTCTGTAAGGATTTATGTATCCATAGACTGAATAAATTGAAATTGAAATTGAAATTGAAATTGAAATTGAATTGAAATTGAAATTGAAATTGAAATTGAAATTGAAATGAAATTGAAATTGAAATTGAATTGAAATTGAAATTGAAATTGAATTGAAATTGAATTGAAATTGAAATTGAAATGAAATTGAAATTGAAATTTGAAAATTGAAATTGAATTGAAATTGAAATTGAAATTGAAATTGAAACTTGAACTTGAAATTGAAATTGAAATTGAAATTGAAATTGAAATCGAAATTGAAATTGAAATTTGAAATTGAAAATTGAAAATTGAAATTGAAAATGAAATGAAATGAAATTGAAATTGAAATGAATTGAAATTGAAATTGAAATTGAAATTGAAATTGAAATTGAAATTGAAATTGAAATGAAATTGAATTGAAATTGAAATTGAAATTGAAATTGAAATTGAAATTGAAATTGAAATTGAAATTGAAATTGAAATTGAAATTGAAATTGAAATTGAAATTGAAATTGAAATTGAAATTGAAATTGAAATTGAAATTGAAATTGAAATTGAAATTTGAAATTGAAATTGAAATTGAAATTGAAATTGAAATTGAACTTGAAATTGAAATGAAATTGAAATTGAAATTGAATTGAAATTGAAATTGAAATTGAAATTGAAATTGAAATTGAAATTGAAATTGAATTGAAATTGAAATTGAAATTGAAATTGACATTGAAATTGAAATTGAAATTGAATTGAAATTGAAATTGAAATTGAAATTGAAATTGAAATTGAAATTGAAATTTGAAATTGAAATTGAAATTGAAATGAATTGAAATTGAAATTGAAATTGAAATTGAAATTGAAATTGAAATTGAAATTGAAATTGAATTGAAATTGAAATTGAAATTGAAATTGAAATTGAAATTGAAATTGAAATTGAAATTGAAATTGAAATTGAAATTGAAATTGAAATTGAAATTGAAATTGAAATTGAAATTGAAATTGAAATTGAAATTGAAATTGAAATTGAAATTGAAATTGAAATTGAAATTGAAATTGAAATTGAAATGAAATTGAAATTGAAATTGAATTGAAATTGAAATTGAAATTGAAATTGAAATTGAAATTGAAATTGAAATTGAAATTGAAATTGAAATTGAAATTGAAATTGAAATTGAAATTGAAATTGAAATTGAAATTGAAATTGAAATTGAAATTGAATTGAAATTGAAATTGAAATTGAAATTGAAATTGAATGAATTGAAATTGAAATTGAAATTGAAATGAAATTGAAATTGAAATTGAAATTGAAATTGAAATTGAAATTGAAATTGAAATTGAAATTGAAATTGAAATTGAAATTGAAATTGAAATTGAAATTGAAATTGAAATTGAAATTGAAATTGAAATTGAAATTGAAATTGAAATTGAAATTGAATTGAAATTGAAATTGAAATTGAAATTGAAATTGAAATTGAATTGAAATTGAAATTGAAATTGAAATTGAAATTGAAATTGAAATTGAAATTGAAATTGAAATTGAAATTGAAATTGAATTGAATTGAAATTGAATGCTTGAAATTGAAAAGTCACGGACTTATTGATCCGCCCTCGTATATTGTGTTTTTAGTTAAACATCATGTTGTTTTTATTGTGTCTCTATTGAACAATTGTAAATCCTTTTTTTTTGTTCTGGATTATAATATTATATTCTGTACTACGGGTACTATAAATTTTTATTTTGGAATATTCACAATACGACAAAAACCAATTTTTTATATTGTTTACACAATTCATATTTTATGTATTTGTTTATATATGAATTTTCTTATTTGCACATACAAACATATTTGTAACTCATTTTCAATAAGGTGGTGCTTATTTCTTTTTATCAATATGCCTAGTAAAAGGAGAAACGTATTTTGGAAGCATAAGGAAGTTGATTAAGAGCTTTAGATATTATGGAATTTCTTTTCCATTCTTCTCCGAGTAATCCTCAGTACAAATTAAATTAGAAAAATAAACAAAAAAATCTAAAAATAGAATATTTGTGTTTGTTATTGTTGTTGTTGTCACTTCTGAGTATAATATACAATAACAAAAAAGCTAATAGGATAGAAAACTGCAATTTAGCTGCATTACATACGAGGACATACTTGGATGTGATCGCTAAAAGGTAATAACTTGGTATCGTTACGTTTGTAATGTAAGAAGAGCGCAGGTTTGATTCTTACAGCCGCAGGTTGTTGAAAGTATAAAGACAATCTGACAATTATAAGATACAAATCATAATACAATTTAAATGGAAAATCACTGATGAGGCTTATCCATAAAATGAGGCCGAAACTAGTCTAGTCTGATATAAAAATTAATAGTGTTTATAGTTTTTAGAGAAAAACGTTTGTTCTCCTTCTTAACCTCAACATTTCTAAAAAAAAAGAAATAATATATCATTTCTATTTTGGTAAGTATGAAACAATGATATGTAAATCGAAGAAAATCAATCAATACATTAAATTTTACACTCATAATAATCAATTCATAAAAATACAAAGTGTTTGCCAAAACTACAAATATTTCTTAACTGAACATGTAAAAAAAGACAAAAATAGCTCATAGTCGTGCGCCCCGGTAGGCTAGTTGGTAGCGTTCAGGCTTATCAGTGTGGGTGTCGTGGGTTCGATTCCCACCAGAAACACTGGTCTGTTTTCGCTACAACGCGACAAAAGCCGTAGTAGCTAGTGCTCGGTTAAGGTAGTAGAATATAATTTGTAATTATATGATTATTATTTAATAAAATAAAAAAAAAAGCTCATAGTGTTCGGGTAATCAACTAAAAATGAAAAAACATTTGCAAAAACCATGGCGGATTAGAATGTGGCTGAATATTACCTAGTCGCTTAGGTCGAAAGTGCATCACTACCTCTAGCGCAAATCCTCACAATATTTGTATCTTCTTTCTCTTATATTTACTAACAATTAGCGTTTCCCATTTATAATAGTAACATTTTAATTATGATCTCAAACCTGACAATTCAAAATGAAATGCAATTTTAAGAGTTTAACAATACATGCCAAATAATTATATAATTAATTCATATATAAAATTAATTTCTTCCAAACATTTTAATGTAATGTCATATATAGTTGTGACTTATCGTATCCTGATCACTATATAATTGTATATTTCATTTAGAATAAAATAAAATTAATTGAATTAGATATGACATTATATATACCTAGTCGGCTCCTTCTTATTGTTACAAACGTTGAATTTTTGACGGGACAACCCTGAGTTAGATTAAGATTTTTGAAAAAAAAAAAATTATTTAATTTTTCAATTCCGATTTTCAAAAAGGACATATTTTCATAAAAAATTTTTTTTTGAAAACCTTGAAAAAATGTAAACAAATTAAATCCAAGAAAAAGTATTTAAAAAAATTCTGCAAATTCGGCGCTACGAAATAACCCCCAATGAAATAACCCCCAACGGCCAAAAATGAAATAACCCCCAAAAAATTGTGTAAAATTGTTTGGGGGTTTTTTCATTTTTTTGGAGATTATTTCATCTTACGGTTTGGAAATTATTTCATTATGAAGCAACCCCCAATGAAATAAAGCCCAAAATTTAAATTCTTTGGAGATTATTTCATATGCAATTATTTTGGGGGTTATTTCATATTTTTTAGGGGATATTTCATTTTGCTAAAAGTGAAATTTTTTTAATATTTGTTAGTTTTTCTGCGTGGCGGCCTGCGGCCGCTCTTAGGGGTTTTCTCCTCCATGGGACGCGGCAGGTGGCTTCGCTGAATAAAGTTTCCCTGCGCGCGTCTCATTATCTTCCCTAGTGTGATGCGCGCAGGAGGAGAAAAGATCGGCCGCAGGCCGCCACGCAGAAAAACTGAACAGTGTAACAAAAGAATCAAAAATATGAAAACAAAAAATAAAAAAAATTTGGGACATATTTCATTTCTTTGGAGCTTATTTCATTGGGGGTTATTTCATTTCTTCCTTTGTGAGCTATTTCATTACGAAACAATCCCCAAATTTTGGGAGTTATTTCATTTTCACCTTTGGGGAATATTTCATTTCTTTTGGGTATTATTTAATTTTTTTTTTGTTGGGACTTATTTCATTTTTTTGGGATTTATTTCATTGGGGGTTATTTCATTTTGTCGTTTGGGTGTTATTTCATTGGGGGTTATTTCGTAGCGCCTGCAAATTCGCATGCAAAACTAAGTGCCACCTTTTCATCAATATAAACACACATTCCCTTAAATTTGTAGTTTTGACCTTTTTTCTCAATTTTTGGTTTCTGTTGGTGTCACTTGTAAAAAAAGTGCTACAATTTTTACTATTCATTTTTATTATTTTTGGTAGATGTGCGATTGCTGTTATATATGAGTTTGTATAAAATTAAAATATAAATTTTATTCAGTTTTTTTTTTTTTTATTTCACTTCAAGTCCTTCTAAAGTGTCGAAGCGTGTATATGAATTGATATTTTGCCAAAAACTGTTAAAACCTTCTTGTGTTTATTTATTTGGTTATTGTTGTATGTTGTAAATAAACATGTTGTTGTAGAAAAGAGGATTTTTAGAAATAGAAAATTTGTTACATTTAGAAATTTTCACATTTAGAGAAAATTAAATTTTGTTGTCGTAATAAAAATGTAGTGCTACTTAAATAAATGTGAACATATAAATATTTTTGTCACAATATATATTTTGTAATGGCCTCTACCTAAATAAAGGGATTTTAAACTATTTTTATTATTTATTTAAACTAAGATATATGCTGAATATGACACTTGTATTACGTTATGTATAGGGACATTTTTTAAAGTAATGAGCACAAAAAAAAGGACATTATCAAATTTACATCTTCTGCTTTTTGTAAATTTTGGTATAAACATTCTCCTAGTTAACATCCTAGTTAATGAAAATTATTCAAGTTCGAGGCCATACTCCATATTTCTTTATTAGGATATTGTCCAAACAAAGAGTCTATAGAGTTTTTTGTTTTCAAATTTATTATTTGACCCTTTCAGGAATGTGTTGATAGATCTATTTCGGGAATTTTCTATGTTCCCATCATCAGAACACGTTTTGGAAGCGGTAACAATCCCATGCCAAACATCAAACATTCATATAAACTAGTTTACTCACTACATGAGAACTAATATATGAGCTTGAAGTTAAAGATTATAACCATTGATCAAAAAATAAATTGAAAACTTGTTTTTTATGTGCAAGGTTCACCTCTGGTGGATATTTAATATACGTTTTTTGTTTTTTTCCTCCTTTTTATATTTTGTTTAGTTTATAAACAACACAGGGGGAGTAAACTAGACTGTACTTTGTTTTATACAAGTTTGATATAATTTTTATTAAAAATAAAAATTATGTTTTTTTCGACGTTTAATTGTGCAATGAAAATGAAAATTATTCAAGTTCGAGGCCATACTATATATTGCTTTATTAGGATATTGACGTTGTGATTAATTTTTTCTAAATTCGTTATAGTTCGCGTTTAGTCGCTGACCAAATTTGGGGGTTCCAGCAAAACCATACACTACCAAATAATGGGTAAATAGTGTTTAGCCATAGAGCTCCACGCATTACAATACACCTTACTTCACTGATAAATTTTACAAGCGATGAGCGTTAAAGTAATGCGTGGACTTATTACCTTATAATGGGTAAAGTTAGTGATTACATACATAATTATCGGGTTGGTAAAAATAATGTGTTTATAAATAGATTTTCATAAAAAAAATAATTATAAAGTTATTATAAATATTTTCTATATTCAAATAAATAACGTGGTCGCGCTGAGATTCGATCCAGGGCTCTCTGATTGTTAGCCATCGTCACCTATGCAGTGCCTCAAATGTAAATGGATTGCTGTGCTTCTAGTTTTCTTTTGAGATGTTAAAAATATATGCTTTAAACCTCATGCTTAAAAAAATCATAAAATAATATGTCTAAATATAGATTTTAAGAAAAATATTTTAAATATTACTTTACATAAATATTGCATACATTATCTAATTGATGATCGGTAAGTTATTATTTTACGTTTTGAAATAATGTCAAATGTAATTGGGCATCATTACAAGGTAACCCATGAGTTTACAATTATTGGTAACTCATTACTTTATGTTTCAAAATAATGTTAATATAAGGACTATACATTACAATGTAATGGTAACTCATTACTCTATGTTTTAAAATAATGCTGAAGGCAAGGAGTATTGATTACAAAGTAATGCATTATGTAACTCATTATCAGTAACTCATTTATTTATTTTTTTTGGAAAATAAGATACGGGTATGGAGTATACATTACATGTTAATGCATTACTTTATCGCACCCATTACAAAAGTTTTCCTTGGGTTTTTAACAAATTTGTAAGAAGTATACAATGTTTGAATTACCATATCTTTTAAACGCGTTAACAGAAAATAAAAAACTTGGTGTCATTTTAAAGATCAAAGCCTTTTCTTTAAACAGTGTAGCAGAAAAATTAGTTTTTTTAATATCCTTAATTCGCGAATATCTAAAAAAACGAGTGTTTCCAATTATTCCACCTAGACGGTTAACCGGTTAAGGCATTATTCGAAATATCGCTAAAATAGAATTGTTGAATTAATAGAATGTATGAAGAATTATCTGCACATCAGTAATGAATATCTTCATAGCTTTAATGCTATGAAACTCGTTAATTGAAACTTTTCAGAGAATCTATGAAACAGGTTTCATTAAAGTTTATGTTTATGAACTCTTTGTAGAAATCTTCATGAAGCTTATGAATCCTTCCAACAATGAAGCGTTATATATAGAATTTATGAACTTTGAGAAAATAACCCTTTACTTACAACTTTTGCTATATTTTTACATACTAAAACACATTTAGGGCCATTATAACAACTTGCCAATAGCTAAAGTTCGGATGTTATCTGACAGATTATTAGTTTTTCGTTATTATAAGTATACTTTAAGCTAAAAGTGACCCATAAGCTAAAGGGAAGACAGTGTTGCCTTTAACTTTAAACGTAACTTTTATGTGTTTAAATTTGCCACATTTTCTGCTCTATAAAGAAAAAGAAGAAAATACCGAATTTCACAACCGAATTTCACAAATTATTGTTTGTTTGTAAACAAATAAATAAAAGTACGTTGCCACTACGTATTTTTATAAACCAATTCATAAACCAATAATCGATTTTTAGTTTGTTGCTGCCACATTATCAAAAATATTAATTTTATATTGAATTTTTATTGTTGATCTATATAAATTGTGTGTGAGTTGTTGGTTAGTTCGTAAATTATCACAAATAAAATTATAATTTTTCTGTTAATATGGAAAAATATTCATGATCTTTAACCGAACTAACCAACAACTCACATATTAATTTTATTTTATTCAGAAGTTGTAATGACGAAAAACATTATAGCTCACTTTTTTCCTCACTTTAGCTAAAGTTACCTTTTACTAACAATTACTTTAAAGGCAAGTTGTAATAATGGCCCTTATTCATTTATAATTTGCCTAAAAATATGCTCAATAAAATATTGATTTTTTTTTTAAACTGACACATACATTGACTTAAATAAAGTTGTGTGCGGATAAATGTAAACATCTATACATTTAATATTGTCATTTGATAGAGAAATGTGTCATTTGAATTAATTGTCATATTGATTTTATACTAGACATAGGAGCTAAATAAGTATAAGTACCCAGTATAAGTACCCAGCAAAAATTAGTGCTTACACAGAAGCGGTTCTGGAAGGCATTATTTAGTTACCTTGCGCTTCCGAAACAATTGCAGAAGACATGATTTTTGTTCGCGATGTTCCACCTCCCACCTAGTCTCTTTTTAACGGGTGAAAAGCGCTTCCTTCATGTGTTCTAAGAAGTAATAATTGCATGCCTTCTTAGGAAATGAAAAGCGATTTGATGTATATTGACAACATTAATGATTCATTGAATGCATGATTTACTGCTTGAAAAAAATGCACGTAGGAAAGCGCAACTAAATGCCTTTCCAATCGCTTTATTGCACTATTTTGGAAGTATACAAATGTAGTTACTGCTTACCTAATCGATGTTATTTTTTGCTGGGTAAGGTTTTGTGGTTGTGTGTGTGTTTAGATGTAAATATTGAGTGAGCCAATAGGTGAATGATTGAATGCATTATGGCCAAAAATTTCTGTAAATGACTTGTGAAAAATTTTGTTCAAAATTGGTCTTTAGTTTCATTATTTGTATGTATTAGTAAATTCGAAGAAGATTGATTGCTGCATTTACTTCATACACATTTAACCTTTTAACTGGCTTATTAATATCAAAATATGCAAAACATATTTTACAAAATTTGCCATTACTTTTGAACAAACAGTCCAAAATTAAGATGAAGTGGTTCAAATGAAAGACAAGATTTTTTCCTATTAAGAGCATAAAATATAAAATTTTCATTATTTTTTTTACTTAAATATCAATCTTGTGTAAAGTTAGCTATTAAGTTTTTTTTTGACTGCAGCAGCATATGCGGCAAAACCAGTGAACCGGTTAATACTATGCTATATTAATCTATATATATAAAATTAAATTTCGGTTTGTTTGTTTGTTTGTTTGATATACAAATTCTTATTTTTTAACGGAATTCTGTGAACTTTGGTACACCCGATGATGTTAGGTCGCCATATAATTTTTTACAGGCCACTTCTACGCCCACTTTTTATATAAATATATGAATTTGTTATTTAACAATGAAATTTGTATTTTCAAATATATTTCGATCAAATTTGGTGCACATGTTCTTTGTACCTCAGTCCAGGTCACTCTATACTCTATATTGGCCACGCCTACTGGTAAGCCTGCTTTTTTTAATTTGTGAGTTTATTATTTTTCTTTAGATCATTTTTTTTCTCTCGGGAACTTGCTAAAAACTGCACACATGATCCTCAAACCCCAGGCTAGTTCACCACATACCTTCATTGACCACGCCTACTTTTACAAATTCTTTTTTAAATTCATTTTTTTTTTTATAAAAATAAAAAACATTTTATTCTCACTGGAACATGCTCAAAACATTAACATTACTCATACTCCAGATAAGATCTCCACATACTGTAACAAGCCTCCTCCAACTTTTTTTATGTATATATTTTTAAATGTGTTTTGATTTTTAACTGATTTCTCTCGAACTTACTTCACGTGACACTCATATCCCATTCAACGTCGCCTTCTATTGTTTTCGACCACGCCCACTTTTTTTTAATTTTTATATATGCTTTAGGTGTTTGTTATTCACATTTTCATTTTTCAACTTTACCACGGGCAAAGTTGCATATTTTTATTGATCAGTCCCATTTTTATGTAAAATTACCAAAGCCCACATTAGTTGTATGATTAACAAATTTTGACATTCTTATGGATTTCGTTCAAATTTAGCATTCATAATTTTTCCACATTGGGCAAGGTCACCAAATACTTATCATAGACCGCGACCATTTAAAGGCCAACTGTTTTTTAAATTTATAAATGCAAGGCCCTTTACGGATTTTCGCGATATAAATTGTTACTCTTCAAAATATGTTGCTTAAATTTGACAATTTATACAATTTATAGAGTACAGAATCGATGTTAGACAAATAAATTTTTTATTTTTCTACAGATTCCGCTCAAATTTTAAAACTAAATTTCAAATTTCACAATATTATAAAAACGGGACACACATGCAATGTGTAGATCAATGATAGTGTAAACCAGGATTGGCAGATATATTTGCGCCGCGCCTGGGATCGAGCAAGCACACTAAAGAGCCTGCGTGGGATATCGCAAAAACGTGGCCGCCTAGGAGGTAGTGGTTCTATTTAACCACACAATGACAAAATTTATTTTATTATTTATTTTTATGAACTTTTTAGGTATTTCAATTTAGAACATAAATATAATAGAAAACAAATATTTTTTAGCTGTTTTGAAAATTACTAAATTTTCCAAACTACACTACAGGTGGCTCAAGTTATTTTCAAAACATTTAAAAACTCTAATTTAGGGTCCATTTCACTACAGACCAAAAGGAGTATAATTTATAAGAAATTTGAACCTGACATTCGATTCTACGCCAAAAATTATAAAAAAAAAAATTTTTTCTCGTTTAGTTTTTTTTTAACAAACAATAAAAATGTATTACCAACTGAGAATAATGGCACAAAAAATGTTGATATATCACGAACCTCTAGAAGATATTAAGTATCAATTTTGTAAAAAAAAAATAATAAATTGGTTTTTTAAGCAAACACGATGAAAAAGCACCTTTAGCTTAGAAAAATGCCACAAAAAGTTTTGATATATCGCAGCCCTTTAAAAAGTTGTTAATAAATAAAATATTGCATTTTAGTAAAGACAACATTTTGGAAATTTAATAACTTTCAACTGGGTAGATTGTGTGTAATAGAAAGGTTGTTTATAAGTTTGTTGAAAAAATTTTATTTTTTCCGACCTATCTATTACCTAAATGGAGGTGTAAAATCGGAAGGTGAATTCAAATTTTATATTGTATTAATACCGGCTTTTTTTGCTCTGAAGGAAAATAGCCCCTACATCAGCGATTTTCGACGCCGCGCACCACTGGAAGGAGTTGAAATTAAAAAAAAAAAATAACGCCATTTCTTTTATTGATGCCAAAACATTTTAAAAAGTGATGATATCCCAAAAACATTCTGACGAACTATAACATTTATACTCTTAATTGAAATACCTTAAAAATTCATAAAAAAAATAAAAAATTAAACAAATTTTATTAATATGCGTTTGAATGAAACTACTGTGTTGAAATGTTGCGCTATGCCATACCGGCTCGTTGTCGTGCATGGTCGGTCACAAGCGCTGAGCAAACAGATCCGCATCAATAAAAAAATCGGTATCATTTTGAGTCTTAAGGAATGCAACAAAAATAATTTATTTTTTATTTTTTATGTTGTTATTAAAGTTTTTGAGTCCCGGGCAAAACTGGGTACAAACAGGTAGTGTATATATATAAAACATAAGTACATTGAAAGCACTTTAATTGCTGTATTTTAAATATCATAATTAAGGGTTGATTGTAACTATTGTTCTGAGTCTATATTAATATATTTAATAACTCAATTATTGAGTTATAATATTTTCTGTAATTATAACTAACACATGTTTAAATAAAAGAATTTTACTTTTTGAATTCACTTTGTATTGTTTTTCCAGTTGGTTTTAATAATTGAATTACTTTCGTATATATAAAATTGGATCCTTTGAACAAAGAGACATTTGGGCTTGTATCAAAAATTTTTAAACTCTTTGGAACTTTTTCAATAACGTAGAAGGCGTAGAAGGTTTACCGAAATTATAGTTTTTGAAGGAAAAAAAACAACAAGTTTGATATAATTTTTATTAAAATTAAAAATTATGTTTTTTTTCGACCCTTAATTGTGCAATGAAAATTAAAATTATTCAAGTTCGAGGCCATACTCTATATTTATTTATTAGGATATTGTTCTAACAAATAATCTATAGAGTTTTTGTTTTCCAATTTTTTATTTGACCCTTTCAGGAATGTGTTGATAGTTCTATTTCGGGAATTTTCTAGGTTCCCATCATCAAAATACGTTTTGAATGAGGTAACACTCACATGCAAAACATCAAACATTCATATAAACTAGTTTCCACACTAAATGAGAACTAATATATATATGAGCTCAAAGTTAAAGATTATCACCATTGATCAAAAAATAAATTGAAAACTTGTTTTTTGTGTGTATGTCTACCTTTGGTAAATATTCAATACACGTTTTTGTTTATTTTCCTTTATATTTGTACATTTGTTTTTAAAAACAAAATGTACAGGGGGGGTAGTAAACAAGACCATACTTTGTCTTTTATACAAGTTTCCATTCTGATGATGTGAACCTAGAAAATTCCCGAAATAGATCTATCAACACATTCCTGAAAGGGTAAAACAATAAATATAAAACAAAACCTCTATAGATTATTTGCTAGGACAATATCCTAATAAAGAAATATAGAGTATGGCCTCGAACCCGTATTGTGTTATTTACCAGATTAGAAGTAAAACACAAAATTGGAAGAATGGAACTAATTCAAAATATTTTTAACTAATAAACATTTTTCTACATTGGTCCTCTGAAGATTTTTGGTGACGGTGATTTTCGGTAACGACCTTTCAGTAGATAAAGTCTGCATTAAATTAGTGGATGAAGAAATTTTTTAATTAATAAATAAATATTGCACGGTTTTTTGTTAAACAAAAAACAAATGATCTTGAACTTGAATAATCTTGCTCACATTATAACTTTTTAAAAACGTTTTATTATAAATATTGTAGACTGCAAAATTTTACTGTAATAGGTTTGGCTATATTTCTAATTGTTATCGTCGCACAAAGTTGAAAAATTTTCTAAATGTTTCTTTTTAATTTATAGCCTCTGTATATTTACAAAAACTAAGGCCATCAAACATATTGGCTAGGTTGATAATAGTTTTTCGATTTGGCTAAAAATCTCACCAGAACCCGAAGCTTTAGAAAAGCTAGAGCCTCCATAATTGGCGGAGCTTTAAAAAAAAGCATATTAATCATAAAGTTTTCTCCATTCTTGTCCTTTTAGTAATCAAACACGTGGCTAGGGTCTTTTCCTAACAAGCATCATGATATTAATAAACGTTGCAGACCAAAAATGTTCTATTTATATACAAAATGTTTAGTTTTTACTCTGGCTCGTTAACATTTTTTACAGTTTTATATATATCGAGATTATTTTTATGTTATTTTTAATTTAAAACAAGCTTTCAACATCCGTATAATTATCAAATATAATCAAAAATTTGAGCTGCCAAAAGATCTCATCAGAGACACATTCGCTGTTTAGTTTTTTTCTAAAAAAGTTTTGGTCTGGTACATAAATAATATTGCGCTAAATTCATCGAAATTACCATTATTTGTACCTTTTGCCAAAGCTTTTACACAAACCCTGTGAACATTAAAAAATTTGAAGAAATAAAGAGGTTATGGTCCAAATGAAATTCAGTTAGTTTTAAAAACCATCATATGAAGAAACTGAACTTACAAGAGAAGTCTCCAGTTGGGTTCTCTCCTCTCTTAAATTTGGATATGTGATAAAAGATTAAAAGGTGGGGACAAAGCTAAGAAATTGTTGTGTGGAAATATACCTGAAACTAATGAAATCCAGATTTTTTTGAAAGCAACTTTGATGTACTCGAGAAACAAACATCTGAAACTAATAAAATCCAGTTTTTTTGAAAGCCACTTTGATGTACTCGATAAACAAATATTTTGATAACAATAATGCCTATATAGTATGTAAGGGCTGCCATTTATTTAAAATATTTAAAATATAGGTTTAAAAGCTCTTCGGAAAAAGTCACATAAGATCCGAAGAATTACGAATATGTGGAAAATCTCAGACACCCCCGCTTAAATTTAATAGGCATTAATATACATATTTTGTATGTACATACATATACAAACTTTAATATTACGCATCAAAGATACATTTAGAAAAATTTCCTTTATTTTTCAACATCTCTGATTCTCAACTTTAAACTTTTACATGTTGTGAAATAAATTTCGTAAACATTAATTATGGGTTTTTTGAAATAATCGCAAATTAAGGAAATTTTAACAATTTAATTATCCTTTTGGCGAAAAAATGTATGTTTGCGCAACACCGTTCAAAGAAGAGGATTTGATCTAAACAGTTTTATTTTCTGTTGACGCATTCAAAAGATATGATTGTTCAAACTTTGTATTTTGTGAATTTTCGTATTATAAATAATAATATCCGAAACATAGTACACCTAATTGTATCATATGAGGTCTTAGTGTTTTATACTTGCTAGTATTTAAATTTTAGAGAATCCTTACAACTTGTTCCAAAAAATATTAAGCTTGAAAAATATTCAAAAATACCAAATTCTTCAAGATGAAAAAAAGCGTTTTTTCGAATAACTCGGAACCCGACATCTTCTTAAAACCGGGTTTCAAAAACCGAAGAAATAGAAAAAACCGGTTACATATAATAATAGACTAATTCGGAAACCGTTTTTGACTACTTTATTTCCCCCGTTTCTTCCTTTTTCCTCTTCTTTTCCATTTTTATATCTTCTTTGCCTTTTGTCTTTCTTTTCCTTTCTTTTACAATTTTTCCTTTTTTTTTTCCTTTTTGCTTTCTCGACTTTTGCAGAGATATGGAAGGGAGATTTCCCTATTCTACTCCTTGAGCCGCCCATGGTAGCGGAAGTTTTTCGCCAAAACAGATACCAAATAAAGATTTCAATGATCTTAATACTAAAATCGAAAAGACATCAACAACTTTTAACAAACAACATTCAATTTTATCTAACAAATTTAATTTTAATAATCTTAAAAAGTATCTTTATATAAAATTTTTAGTTTTGCAAACTTAAAAGTATTTAGTATGATTTTCTGCAAATAAGTAACCCTAAGCCCAATTTAATAGTAGTTAGTCCATCTATAATTCTTTAACAAAACTCCAGTTTTAATATCACTTAAAACATATTTGTTTTTAATAACAAAAATACTTTAAAGTTATCAGACATGTAATGTTTACTAGTAAAAGCTTTTGTATTTGGTATCTCACTTGCTGAAAATTTCTCTGAAACAATTCGAAATAGGTAGAAAGATTTAAAAATTGGGTAATTTTTGAGCCCATTTTTTAACCCCTAACCATAAGATTGGACCACTAATCATATATCCAAATTTCAGTAAGAACGGAGAAAACTCATCCCTTTGTTAGTTAGAAAATTAATTTTCCCGTCAACTGCCCAGCCAGAATAATACAACTTTTTTTTTTGAATTACCCGCGTTATGCCAACGGTGGGAAGTTCATTTAAACCAACGGTTGGCCACTGTTATCAATCGGGTAACAGGACAATACTGTCAAGATTGTTAATATTTTTTGTTTTTCAATTAAAAATTTAATTTTCAAAATTTTTTAAAAATTTGAACTTTAAACCGCCATATCTTACGCGCCCCTTGCCCTTACGGCGGTTCACATAAATTCCCTAATTATTTACTTGTTATAGTGATTTTTTTTAAGGCACATTAAAAAAAAATTAACTTCAATTATAAATATTTTTGAGAATAGCCCATACCTAAATCATATTGTATTGTGTTTATTTATTATCAAACATTTTAATCAAAATTAAAGAAAAATATTTGTTAGCAAACACAGACATAGAAAGACTTCCTTGTTGCCGGAAAAACCACATCAAAGGTAAACTATAAAAAAGAAAATTTCTTCAGATAAAAGTAAACTTTCATAAAGATAGATTTTAAGATCAAACAAAAAACTTTTAAATTAATTATATATAATAGTGGTTAGGAAAAAGGAGTAAAAAATTAAATACAAAACCGTAAAATTCTTGTAAGAAACTAAATGTAGATTTTTTTTAATAAAAATTCAGTTAAAAAGCTGTGTTGCTGTATGTAGCAGGTGTTAAATTTAAACAGTTCATATTTAGCTACAAAATGCTATGAAAGCTTGTAAATGTCTTTTTTAATTTAGAAACAAATGTCTTAATTAACATAATTAAATTACGTATTTTTACAAAAATATAATTAACCAATTTACATAAAAACTGTCATCAATCTTAATTTTGACGTGAGTGCACTTTTTTTCTGGTCTTATTGTGTCGTTGTAAAAACAATCAATATAAAGTGCAATTTTTAAAAAAAATAAGACATTTTACAAAAAGGGATTTCTGCAACAACTGTATGCACAATTTTAATAAATATAATTTATTTCATAAAAAAAAATAATTAATAAGAAAAAAAACTAATGTGATGCCTCATTTATTCGCTTATATTTTATTTATTAAATTTTTTATGATGTTCAAAGTTATTTCTTTTTTGAATGTTTAACGCATTACACTAACACGAAAAACTACTTATGGTAGGTACCAAAAACCATACTTTTACATTAGGGTGTTCCAAATAAAAATTAAGAATACCACTCAATCCATGCCTATTATAGATCTAAAGGGTGTCCCAAGAAGAACGCAATTTTTAAATCTGGCAACATTCGAAGTGTCATTGTTTGACATTTGACCAATTGTTATTGTTTGCTAGTAGAAGGTACGAGGTTAGTAAAAATGGAGCGCTACACGAATGAACAACGCATTCTCATTGTGAAATTGTTTTACCAAAATGGTGAAAGTTTTGCGGCTAATTTTGCCGATAAAATCATCTTCAGTGACGAGGCCCATTTTCATCTTGATGGCTTCGTCAATAGGCAGAATTGTCGCATTTGGGGTGAGGAAAATCCTCGAGTGATTCACGAGAAGCAAATGCATCCTCAACGTGTCACTGTGTGGTGTGGTTTTTGGGCTGGAGGAATCATTGGACCTTTTTTTTATGAAAATGAGGCAGGTCAAGCGCAAACAGTCAATGGTGTTCGGTATCGTGAAATGATAACCAGTTTTTTCTTGCCTAGAATTGAAGAAATGAATGTGGAGGGCATATGGTTCCAACAAGACGGCGCCACATGTCATACAGCCAGAGAAACAATTCAATTGCTGCATCAGTCATTTCCCGGTCGTGTTATTTCGCGTTTTGGAGATCAGAATTGGCCGCCTAGATCGTGCGATTTAACACCACTAGATTTTTTTCTTTGGGGTTTTTTGAAGTCGATGGTTTACGCGAATAAGCCGACGACGACTCAAGCCTTAAAAGAGGAAATTGGACGCTGCATTAATGAAATACCGCAGCATTCATGCAAAACGGTCATTGAAAATTTCATTAAAAGTTCGCGTGCATGCCAGCAAAGCCGCGGCGGCCATCTGCACGATATATTGTTCCATACATAACCTCATTCTGTCTACTTCACGATATAATAAAGTTTCACGATTTTTTTTTTTAATATCTGTGTTTTATTTAAAATTTATAAATTGCGCTCTTCTTGGGACACCCTTTACATGGGGGGGAAATAAGTAAAACATTTTTTAAGTAAATCGTGGGGTGGTAAGCCCCCACTATGTTACTACTTTGAGGTTATACGGAAGGGATTCCGCGAAACCGTTTAACAATCATGGAGGGACTGAATGGATTGCAGGGTGTCTAGGGCGTTATGGCCCGCATTGAACGCAGGAGCAACCAAGGATCTTTTGGGACTGGACAGGGAGGGTCTCAGGACCCTTGCGGGGTTCCTGACCCGTCATTGTTCTGTCAGGGCTTTCACAAGCAGATGGGACAGGAACATACCGGATTTTTGCAGGTTGTGCAAGGACGTTGAGGAACTGGAGACAGTTTAGCATATAATGTGCCACTGTTCTAGGTTGCAGGGTCTCAGACAGAAATGGCTAGGAGATAGATTTCACGACGAACTTGGGTGTGTCGATAGATGCAATCCAGTAGATTTGCTGAGATTTGTCAGGGAGATAGGACGGCTGTTTCTAGCAAGGGGAGTATATATCCTTAATATCTTTCTTTATATCTATCTTTCAATCTATCTTGCTGTCTATTTCTATTCTTTCTTACTGTTTTTCACTGAAGGGATTCACAATGGACCGTATTGGTCTCCGAGTGGAGACTAACCTAACATAGCTATATTTGTAGATTTGCTGAGATTTGTCAGGGAGATAGGACGGCTGTTTCTAGCAAGGGGAGTATATATCCTTTATATCTATCTTTCAATCTATCTTGCTGTCTATTTCTATTCTTTCTTACTGTTTTTCACTGAAGGGATTCACAATGGACCGTATTGTTCTCCGAGTGGAGACTAACCTAACCTAACCTAGCTATATTTGTTTTCAGTTTCGAGACCGTATATAAAACATGCTCGTGCATGTCCTAATATTTTTGTTATTAAAAAACAAAGTTTTCGAATACCACATCTTTACATGAAGTTTTTGTTGGTTTCAGTTAAAATAAACATATAATAATGCATATTTAACTTCATCGAGGTGGTGTCTGGGCTTTTTTTTAATGTTCCGAAACGTTCGGCTTTAACATGACTTTTCCCAAAAAACTTTTATAAACCATATTTTAAGTATTTCAAATAAGTGTCAGCCTTGTTAGTATTTTCTACAGTACTTCAATACTGCGTACAAAAAAGTTTAAATTCTTTAAATTTTAGACATGTTTTCATACAAAAATGTTCTAATTTTAAACACCTAAAAGTGCGATTGCGCACCTAAAAAAAATTACGTCTCTAATATTTTGTTTATCCTCAACAACACTTATTTATTTATTTTAAGTCTACGGAATAAATCCTTACAGACTATGAACATAATAATTACAAAATTATAAACTAATATAAGTACAATATTTTTTTTTTTTTTTTTTTTTTTAAATAGTAGAATTTAAAAACAAAATGATGTTGCGTTTAATAATATTAACATTTTTTAGAAAAATCTAACAAATTATAAAGATTATTAAAATCATTACACATTCTTATAAACGGATCAGCATCAGCATACATTTGACGATAGAATGTAGTATATAATGGAGTATAATTACGTGTTGATCTTGGAGGAACGAAAAGTACAAAATTTTCTAACAGGAAATCGGAGCATATATCACCATTAATCAAATTTAATAAAAATGTAACGTTTAGCATTGTCCTTCCACTTTTCAGAGTGGGAAGCTTAACGAGGTTTAGTTTGGTTGTATATGAAGGTAGATTACACAGGTCAACAGCAAAAAAAGGCTTGACTAAGCACTATATAGATTTGATGCATCATGGCTGCCTAAGTACAAAAATGGTAAAATTTTTCAATTCTATGGATAATTTTTTTTTTAAAAATTTTTTAAGTCAAATTGACAATATTTTGAAACATTTCTCCACTTAGGTTGTCATAACTCAAAAACAACTAGTCCGATTTTGTCAAATTAAATTTACAAAAATTAGGGTTTACAATATCTTTAAAGAACGTGTACAAATTTTTTTAATGCGATCAATAGTTTCAAAGTTATGAAACAAATTGTTAGCAAAAAAAAAAAAAAAATGCTAAAAAAAAAAAAAAATTTGAAAAACAAAAATCTGGAAAAAATCGAAAACTGCAAAAAATATTACTTTTTATTTTTTTGTAGTAAAGCTACATATCATGCGAATTAAACTAGATATGGATCATAAAAATCGATGCATGCTTTACATTTTTATTTACAATTAATGGAAGGTATCGCATATTTACAAGCACTGTAGAAAATTGTACCTACTATATAATGAAAATGCAGAACATAAAAACTCAGGTGCATTTTACGACACGCATTTTGGCAAAACCCCTTTGGGAAAAACCTCATGTGCTTTCATCTTCACCAGGACACTCAACCTCAAGTATGTCTTACAAATCAGATATGTCAGATCCAGCACTACCATCTACAGCTGAAAATGACGAGTTCATCCCACACAAACATTTCTCGCCGAGAC
The DNA here is from genome assembly GCA_021234595.1 of Delia radicum. Lineage (NCBI taxonomy): Eukaryota > Metazoa > Arthropoda > Insecta > Diptera > Anthomyiidae > Delia > Delia radicum. The sequence goes on along the minus strand of CM037854.1, from coordinate 24,171,511 downwards.
CATGGAATCAAGATCAGCTTAATGATGTAATTAGAGACCTTGGATTGTCGAAAAGATCTTCTGAATTACTTGCGTCCCGGATGAAAGAAACAGGTCTCATAACTAAAGAAACTAAAGTTTCGTATTACCGTACTCGAGAAAAAGACTTACTTCATTATTTTGCTGAAGAGGATGACTTTGTGTACTGCACAGATATTTCTGGTTTGATGACTGCCATGGGCTTACAGAGATATGATTCAAACGAATGGCGTTTATTTATCGACTCATCAAAACGCAGCTTGAAGTGTGTCCTTTTGCATAATGGAAATAAATTTCACTCCTTGCCGATCGCACATTCAACCAAAGTAAAAGAAGAATACTCTGTAATTGCATTGGTCATGAAGAAGATAAAGTATGATGAACATAAGTGGGTAGTTTGTGTTGATCTTAAGATGGTAAATTTCCTCTTAGGCCAACAAAGCGGCTTTACAAAATATCCTTGTTTTATATGTTTATGGGACAGCAGAGCTAAAACAGAACATTGGAAGAGAAAACAATGGCCTTCTAGGGAAACACTAGTTCCAGGTACGCCAAATGTTATAAATGTGGCTCTAGTGCCCCGAGATCGCATCATATTACCCCCTCTTCACATTAAACTTGGTCTGATGAAACAATATGTTAAAGCACTTAACAAAGATAGTGAATGTTTCCAGTATATTTCAAGGAAGTTTCCCAATCTAAGTATGGAAAAGCTGAAAGCAGGCATATTTGATGGCCCACAAATTCGCAAATTGGTGAACGATACTGAATTTGGCAGTTCAATGTCAGAAATTGAGAAGAATGCATGGGATTCGTTTGTATGGGTTATTCAAAATTTCTTAGGAAATAACAAGGGTGATGATTACGTTGCGCACGTTGAAGAGATGTTAACTCACTTCCAGAATCTTGGATGCAACATGAGCATCAAAGTACACTACCTGCACAGTCACTTAGATCGTTTTCCTGAAAATCTAGGAGACTTGAGTGAAGAACAGGGCGAACGATTCCACCAAGATATCCGGACAATGGAGGAACGATACCAGGGTCGCTGGGATGCACACATGATGGCTGATTTTTGCTGGAGTATTCAGAGTAACACTTCGTTATTCAACAATAGTAGAAAATCGACTAAAAGAAAATTTCAGAGTTTGTAGTTTATAATACATATTTATTTATTTATTTTCTTGTTTTATTTATTATAATAAATGTGAATAATAAAATATAAATTTCCTACTATTTAATTTATTTATTTATTTACCTTTAAGCTCATCCAACACAAATGTCTTTCCGAAGAATAGAATTAGTATATTCTAGGTAGGGTTTTGCCAAAAAATACACGAATGTTACTATGTAATGCATTTTTGATGTGAAAATTTGTACATAGCATGGGGAAAATGTTTTCAAAATTCAATCAATCGAAAGAAGAACATTAACTACTCAATTTGATGTATATCAGACAAAAAACTAAAATTTGGTGAAAATGAGCGAATTCACTTAATTGTGAATAAATTCGAAAAAAATCAATCGATTTTTATGATCGATATCTCATTTTGTTCCTATTACATGTGGCTTTGCGATAAAGCAATAAATCTGAACGATTTTTACCGTTTTCGATTTTTTATGATTTTTTTAAAACAAAAAAATTAGCTATTTTCACGTAAAAAAAATATTTTTTCCCTCAATTTTTTATTATAACTCCGAAACTACTGAGCCGATTGAAACGCAATATATTAACGGATTAAAGGCTATGTAAATTTCAGTTTTTCTAAATTTATTTGAATAATATCGGACTAATTTTTTTTTAGTTATCATTAATTATGTGGAGAAACGTCTAAAAAAATTTATAATTTTAATTAAAAATTTTTAAAAAAAAAAACCTCTCCATAGAATTTCAAAATTGAACCATATTTGTACTACTGGGACCACAATACATCAAAATTGTATAGTGGTTTTCAAAGCCCCTAAAATTTTTTCAAAATTGTTGCCTTGTGTTATTAATGGTATTAGGGTAGGTGCTTCGTAAGCAGAACAGCAAAAATTGTTTTTGCACTGATTCAATTTTTCCAATTTGAACAATGGATAATGGATCCCAAATCACAGATCCATATTCCAAAATTGGTCTCACGAGCGATGTATATAATTGTTTTGTTACATTGGAATCTGTAAATTCCTTAGCCCATCGTTTTATAAAAGCTAAGGTGCCACGAGCTTTATTAATCGTCAATAAAATATGATGTTTAAAATCCAATTTTGGGTCTAAGAGAATACCCAAATATAGAATATTATCTACTAATTCCAACTGAAAACCACCCAAAGAGTAAAGACCAAAAGATTCTGTCCTTCTACAGAAGCGCATATGTTTACATTTTTTCAAATTTAGTTCCATAAAATTAGAGCAGCACCATTCGTAAAAACTATTTAAATCCTGCTGTAGATAAATCTGATCGGAATTTTTATTAAAGCCACGAAAAATTTTAACGTCATCAGCATACATAAGAACGTTTGAAAACTTTATTACCGATGGTAAATCGTTAATAAAAAGAGAAAATAAAATTGGTCCAATATGGCTACCTTGAGGAACCCCAGATGTTACAATAATATTTTTCGACGTTGTGTTATTAAAATTAACCTTCTGATTTCTGTCTTTTAAGTATGACTTTATCCAGCTTAAACAATTTCCAGCGAAACCCATCATATCTAGTTTTTTGAGTAAAAGATTATGGTTAACTTTATCAAAAGCTTTACTGAAATCAGTGTAAATGACATCAGTGTTTTCGCCTTTAAGGAAACCACGATTTACCAAAGTTGTTAATTGTAATAGATTAGTTGTTGGTGAGCACCCCTTACGAAAACCATGCTGAAGAGGAGATATTATAGTGGAAATTTGATGACACAGAGAATCAGTTAAACATTTTTCGAATAGCTTTGGAATCGCGCTGAGTTTTGCTATTCCTCTATAATTAATAACATTTGACTTATTTCCAGATTTAAATAATGGAATTAAGAAAGAGTCCTTCCATAATTTTGGGAAATAACCATTTTTAATGGAGATATTAAACATTATGCTCAACGGATACGCCAAAGCCTCTGCACAGTTGATTAAGATGCAACTGGGAACACCATCAGGCCCACAAGTGGTTGAGTTTTTATCCGAGTTTCATTAAAATCTGAGGATTCACCTCTGTATAGTTTCCTTGTCAGTAAATTTTTGTAACTGTAAAAATGAGTGAATTTTAAAAGTAAATGAATTAAAAATTGATATATGGGGAACTTCAAAAAAAAAAAAAAAATTACTGCTTCTATCACATTAAACTTTTTTTAGTACAGAACAACATTTGGATAAAAATGGTTTAAGAAAAAAATGTTTATTCTTCTTCTTAACCTCAATATTTATATGTCAATCTGGTAACGTTGTGAAATAGAGACAGAGATTAGACGGAGATTATAAAAATAAACAAAACTCTAAAAATAGAATATTTGTGCTTGTTATTGTTGTCTTTTCTGAGTATAGTATACAATAACAGATGTGCTAATGGGAAAGAAAACTGCAATTTAGCTGCATTACATTCGAAGCCATACTTGGTTGTGATCGCTAAACGGTCATGACTTGGTATTGTTACGTTTGTAATGTAAGAAGAGCGCAGGTTTGATTCTTACAGCCTCAGGTTGTTGAAAAATTTATCATATAGAGACAAACTCACAATTATAAATACACAAATAATAATACAATTTAAAAATGGAAAATCACTGACGACGATTGTCCATAAAAAGGCAGAAACAAGTCTAGTCTGATTTTAAAATTAATAGTGTTTATAATATTTAGAGATACACGTTTATTCTTCTTCTTAACCTCAATATTTCTAAAACAAAAAAAAAATGGTTTTTATTGTAGAAAAACTCAAACTTTTAGTGAATAATAACTTTTGATTGCGTTGTTAGGAAAAAATTTTAAAATTTCACAATCAGAGAGACAAAGTTATTGCAATTTGCAGATTTTTCATTTCGAAAAACTTTTAAAAATCTGAAGTTGCTAATAATTGTTTGGAAAGCGTTTTTTATACCCTTCACATATTGTGATGAGGGTATTTATCAGTTTGTCATTTCGATTGTGACGCATCGCGATATAGGTCTAATACCAAATAAAATATATATATTTTTGATTCCTATTCATCTTTAAGATGATTTAGCGATGCCTGTCTGTCTGTTGAAAAAGCGATTACGGCTCAAAAACGCAATACGTACTGATTATTTTTTAGCTAGATTGATGTACATTTTCCCGAAAAGTTTGGAATGGTAAATGAGCAGAATCGGTTAAGTTATGTTATGAGTGAATATGTGAATGTATCTCTAAGCTTTCCATACAAATGAGTGCACAATATTACAGTTTCATTATAGCGTCTGATGTATAAAATAATATGCCATACTTTTTCCCTGGACGCTTGGAGGATAATAATATTTTAAATTCACCTAAAATTTTTATTTCACCTAAAATTTTTTTTCACAACAACATTTTTTGTTTACCACAAAAATTGTTTTTTTTCTCAAAAATGTTTTTTCAGTACACATTTTTTTTTTTTACATTTAAAAAATGTTTCACCCCAAAATTTAGTTCTCACCTCTGTTATATTTTTTTTTTTTAATATTTTGTTTTTGTTTCATTTGTACGTGTTCATTGTGGAGGGTATAAATATAAAAATTGTGTTTTTAATCAAATGTGATTTTTGCATGAAAAAATATATTAAATATGGAAATTTTTTAAAGGAAAAAAATGTATTTTTGATCTTATAAATAAGATTTGAATATATTTTTGATTGAAATTTCGTTGTGATATTTTCTAGTAATAAGCAAATGAAAATGTTTACAATTTTCTAGCAGACTCTACGGAAAGGCCTCCAAATGAAATGGTACGACTTTTAAAAATAAAACATATGAATAATTTTTTTATAGCTTTGAATACCATCGACGATGATTATATAAAAGTTAAAGTTTATACACAACTTTTCTGAAATTGTAAATTTCTTTGTAAATTTGTTGTGCTATAAAAATCATTAAAATTACATTGCAATCTATCATTTCTGAGAAAAAACATTATAATCCCCTCATTGGTATTTTAGTCAGTATTTTTGTAGAAATTAAACTTAAATAACTTTTAAATCGCCCACGATTAGGGTTGAAATTTGTTTTGAAATAAAAAAAAAAAACAAGAAACCAATACAGCACAGTGGGATATATCATAAAATTTTTGTAAATAATTCGACCATATTTAGCGGTGCGATTGCAATGAAATTTAGAGAAGGCGTAAGTGACGTAATATCGAGCTTAGGTTTTGATGTTCAACTTCCCAGAGTCCCGGGTGCCGCTATATGACCCCCAAAGTAGGGCACTTTTTGCATGAATATTTTGAGTGGTCGCCATATTTTTGTTTCTTATTCGATTTTAAAAAATTAACGCATTTGTAATCTGGTAGTAGTTACTAACAAAAATCACGCTAACTTGTGTGGGTTATCTTCTACTCAGCTCCAGATTTTTGAAAAATAGTAGTAATTTAACCAAATAAATTATTTATTAAACAAAAAAAAAATATTGTATCTTGTTCACTCAAAATTACGTTTGTTTACTTTCAGGACAGTATGCAGTATTTGTACATTTAAAAATAAAATATTTATCTGATGGCAAAAAAATGTTGGCGCTTTTTGGGGAAAAATTGTTGCAGACACCGGGAGGTCTGTAAGTTTCAACATAAAAATTTTAGCTAGATATGCAAAATAAGGCATTCAAAATAATATACAATCGTAAAAAAAGTTATTTAACTAAAGTTATCAGTTATCTCATTTAACCACATGAACAAATTGAAGTTGGACTTGAACTAATTTTCCCTTCAAATATTTAATTTTTTAAATGATTTTAAGAATTTGTATGAAATGTGTGTGCGCTAGTGGCTATGTGTGCGTGCATTTCCATAATAAACATTGTGCTTGTTTTTTAGATATGTATACATTTTTTACATAGAAACAACAACAAGGTCTTGAAAGTAAAAACATGCTTGTGCTTCAGTTAGAAAAAAAACCGAGAAGAAAGCAAGACAAAATGTTGTCGGAAAAAATATTGAATTAGTATTTATTTATTATAATAAATAACATTAACTCAATATTTTTTATTATTATTTAGCTCTTAGAAAGATTATTTATAATAAGCCTCCTTTTTCATAACCCTCTCTTTACGAATTAAATTAAAAAAAAAAAATGTGCATTTAAAAATGTGAAAATAATCCAAAACTACAATTTGCCACTTTGCAATTGTTTTTCGTTAAATGTTGAGTAAATACATGCGAAATTTTTTCATTTTATTAAAATTTGAATATTTTTGTATAATAATATTTTACATTAATGTGATTTTAATAACTTTTAATTTTTTTATCACGGTAGACCTTTTGGTGGAATTACCCATATACACATTAGCTTGGTCCTTATATTGCACTTTGTCGATTTATGCTGCTCCCAACACCCAAAAATGTGAAACTATGTCTAAAAAGTAAATTCTGAAAATTTGAACAATATCGATTAACCCTACGATGCTGCTCAAATTGGTAAATTAAAATTTAATGAATATATCAAAACCTAAATTTATTTTTATATTTACATTTGCCCAAAGATACTCTGATAACAAATATAAAGTTTTTGCGATATCGTTAACCCTTGTTATTCCGGTACCAACATACAGCATAAATCGACAAAGTGCAATATAAGGACCACCCTAATACACATGGATTATATATTATTTTTCTTTTTCATTCTTTTAATTTTTTCATAAAGTTCTTCATGGCATTTTGAAGCAAAGACAGACAAGAATGATCTAAGAAAATAAACGCAGTGTAAAAAGCCAATTCCGAAACAAGTAAAAATGTTGCTGTGTAAAATATAATTAAACTGATAAAACAGTCGGGTTAGTTAAAATAAAAAGTATATTTTCTTAAATATGTGAATATGGTTAAATATTGTTTTGCTCTTTTTATAATTTGAAACAATTCTACATGAAAAAGTAAAACGATATTAAGTGTATTTATATATTGTTTTAATTTGTGTAAATTATTCGAGAATAAAATTAAATGTTTTCATTGAATACCTAATTGGCAAAATGAGAGTTATTTCAACTGCATTTAAACTAAACAAAAATTCTTCTAATTTTTGTATATCGACTTAACTTTTTACCTATTCTTAACAAACTAGCATTTAGCAGAAAATGTGTTCTGATTTCAACAGATTTATATTCATTTCCATTTAACAGCTTTTCTGCCAAATTATTGTACTTTAACTAACTTTTATACCTAAAATATAGGTCACCTAAATCAAGAAGAACGTAATTCTCAACTTCATTGAAAGTTCTGCTGGCGCAAATTTAGGTACGTTTTTCTGCTGTCACAGCTGATTTTTAAACTATTAGTACGGGCTTTTTTTATTAGTGTACAACTTACCACTATGCTTTCCCTGTTCAAGGATATAATTAAGACTATTTTACCAGTTTATGGACTACATGAATACCAAGTTTTGGTATTTGTTTTCAAATGTATTAATAATGTTGGCCACCATATTGCTAATTTACTGCAAGACTGACATAACTCAAAAAAACACGATTTTACAGAAAACGAGTTTAAAGTTTTCAATCCATATCTGCCTCTCTCGACCCTTTCTCTATTTTTTGGTCACGTTTTTTTTAAATAGGCGGGTTTCATGTATTTTTCTCTTAGTGGAAGTTGTGTGCGAATTCGATAATTATCGAGAGACCCGTGAGTAGCACTGTTTCTCTATGAAGAACCCTCTTTAAAGAAAAAATAAAATATATTATCCTCTATCTCGAAAAGTATACACGGTATTAATATGAAATTTTTACACAATATAAAGCATGATATTACTAATAAATCTGCATTATTAACTAAAAAATCGCATTTTTTGACTTATGGCAGTCTTGAAGTAAATGAACGATATGATAGCTGTTGTGCAAAACCAAGCACCCTTTAACACACGAAATGAGACGTATTTAAGAACTCCCATCTGTAGATTATAAAAAACCAAACAACGTATTGATTACATTGGAACAATTTACCTACGAGTTTATTTAAAGAACTATTAATTGAAATTCAACTTTCAATTTCAGCTCATTTGAATGCTTCTGTTATAACTTTTGAAGTTTATAGACCTAATTATTGTTATTATGAACTTATAAATTGAAAGTAGTTTTAACTAATAATGTAATACTTTAATTTAATTTTTAATAGCTTATTTGTACATTTAAGAAGTAAATAATTATTGCCAACTTTCCTCATAAAATAGGGCGCTGGGGCTTATTATGAAATGATTGTAAGATAAATTTGTACAAATAAATTTCAAAAAAAAAATGAAAAAAAACATCACTTATAAGGCGCTGCGGCATATAAGTCGCTGGAGCTTAATATGAAATGATTTTAAGATAATTTTATACAAATAATTTTCAAAAAATAATTAAATTTTACTTCACTTATGTCTGTTCTAAATTTCATTGTAATCGGACCGCTAAAGCCCGATTACTAAATATCCCATTATCTACAAACTGCAACTTTAACCCACACATTTTTTGTTATTCGCCATATAAATTTTCAATTTAACTGTTTGTTAAATTTTAACTGGACATTCAATAATCAGGCCTAAGTAAGAAATGGCCAAATTTTTTCCAAAAATTTTTTGATATATCCTACTGTGCACAGTATTGAACAAACATTCCCACAAATAAGTAAGTTAGTAAATAAACAAAAAAACGTATTTTTCAACAAATAATCGCTAAGATCTTAATAAAAAGTTTTCTTGTTTTTTTTTTGTTATTTTCTTGTTATCGAATGGTTGGCAAACTCACATATGGAAATCTTTGTTATTTTTTTTTTTGTTGTACTTACTACTTCTAAAAGTTAAGCTCTAGTTTATACACTGTAAGAAATTTTAGAGATTTGTAAACAGGAGAGCAAGGATGGGGTTTTGTAAACCATAAACTAGAAATATTATTTACAGTGTTGGTTTTAAAGGGTTGTTAAAGTTTTACTGTGATTTTCAGTTTCTTTTTTTAAGGAAAATATTTGTGTTTGGGTTTGAGGAGTGTATAAATGTTTTTATGGTACGAGTATTAGGTTGGAACTTATTTTTCGAAATTTGTGGCAAATAAAAATGTTTAAACTTGGATAAAATATTTCGCTGATATATGCAGTAAGACAATGTCTCTAATCTTTTATTTTTCTGCGTTTAACCAGCACTCAGCGGATGCCCCCTAAAAATGCAGTGTATTCTGTTGATATCAGGAAAATAGATTTTGGGGAGGAGGAAAGATTGTGTAGGAAGACCTTTGAGGAAACTTCAAATGAGAAACGAATTTTTTCTGTAATGCGCTGTGCGATAGAATGGACAATCGACAACAAACGGATTTGATCTACTACATAAGCCGGTGTTGCAAACGAAAACTCGGACTCTGGGGATAACTTAACTTATATCAGTAGCAACCTTACATGGTAGTATAGATAAAATAGTATTCCACAACAAACATCAGAGCGGTATAGTTTCATATCCAATGCCCATATATGTTAGTTGTATTCTTTTTTTTTTTGCTAGGACACAGGTGATTAAATAGCAATTAAATCAAATGGGGTAAAGTGGTTCTTACACTGATTTCAAAACCCAATTCACTTGAACGCTACTTTCAACACTTGTCAATGAAATTCTGAATTTTGTCTCTGACCTCAACAAGGTGTGGCCTACACACAGAAAAAACAATTAATAAGTTTCAGCAATTATCGTCTTGTTACTTCATCAATATTGATGAAACCTTTAATAACAACAATAATTATAATGACCATATTATGGTCTCTATGAACTTTATTCTACACAAAAATAATGAAATTTCTATTAATACAAAATATTCTTTACTATACAAGTGCAAAATTTAACAAATATGATCAAATTGATTTTGTTTTTTATGAAATGTTTCATAAATACTATGAAACTTTAAATTGGATAAAAATCTATGAAACATGTCATAAATAAGATGAAGCATTTCCTTTGAGTGTAAAATAGAAGTAAAATTAATGACAAAGATTACATAGTGTTGAAAGTTTGACCAACCAATGATCATAAAGAAGATGTTCATAACATAGATAATAATAAGAGAACCGTGCGGTACCCTAGAATTTAGCTGAGATCACATTTATAACAATACGTATATTGCGATCTCTTAGAAAATTCGAAAAAACGAGAGAAGTCATTACCGAAACCAATAGTAATAAGCTTCTTTAATACAATAGCGCAGTGGCACACACTAACGTATGCCTTGGAAAAATCTATCTTTGTTCTCACTAAATCTGTAAATGGAACGACTGCAACGTTCCGAAATAAACGCTAACAGATCTTTGGCAGAACGGCTTCTTCAAAAGCCATACTATCGATCATTTATAAGTTAATTTAACTCTACACAGAGAGAATTTCTTGGACGAGTTGTAATGAAACTTTTTCACTCAACTAATGAAGTTGTTTTCACAACGTGAATGAAAATTTTCTTTAACTGTATGAAAAAAGTTTCACTGTTTTAATGAAACTATTTTTAATGCACATGTTTTTATTAATAACATGAAATGTTTCATAAATTTTTATGAAAAACTGCATTGATTTTATGAAAAGTTTCAATGGACTATTTCCAGTGACATTTTATAGATCTATTTCAAAAATTCATTGATATCATGCAGAGAATTCTCTCAGAGTAGATAACACTTGGCGGCAAGAGATTTTATTCTTAATAAAACCAACGGAAAATAAAAAAAGACGTTAAGTAAACCAAAACCCCAAAGGGTTTTAAAAAATTAACTCGAATTTAATTTGTATAACCTTCAGAGTTTGCGTATTTTTGACCGTTTTTTTTTTTCATTCCGGGTGAAAATTAAAATTTTGTAAGATTATTTACTGCACATGAAAATATATTTCTACACATATGTATATGATTATCTACAAGCCCATTTATAGTCCTATATGTGCACATATTGTCCCATTTTTGCCTGTGTAGTTTCTTTCATTAAAACACATATAAAAAATCTAAAAATTCGCCTTAAAAAACCACAACTTTTAAAGACCATTCAAATCAAATCCTAGCTAAGTTTTCAAAACCCATTGGGTGTTTGATCTACTGGTAGTTTCTTTCAGGACACAATCGGTGACCCGAAATTTGTTTAAAAAGATGGTGATTTGATTATAAAGATGGTGATTTACTTTCACCTTCGAGAGTGCAGAGCTTGTTGCAATTGGGCGGTAATTTTTGCAACATTCCAGCATGAGAGGAACAAAGCTGTACGGTACGATGGGCTAAAAAAGGTAAGCATCCAGCCAAGCTTAGTTATTCACGTTGACGTGATGGAAAAATTTGGAAAACTGATTTGGAATCAGTGAGACAAAATTTGTTGGTATATCACGGTTCAAACCAAATCAACTTTTTCTAATATTGTGACTGTGTGAAATCTTTGAAATATGGCCTTTCATTAAGGCTTTCATTTTTGCTTCATTTTATAAAGCAATAATGAAGCATTAAACGTTTTTACTGTTTCTCATTTTCTGTTATTGTTATTCTTGTTATTGCGTTTAAACGAAGCTCTTCAATACGCACATTCCGAGTTTTTTATTTTTTTATATAGATTTTACTTTTAATAATTTAAAAATATCAGCTGTTCCACCGAAGGCTGGCCAAAGAAGAATATTTTTTTACCTTCGTTCTTTCGATTTCAATTAAATAATGCATTTAAAAACTTTAAATGGCTCCATCACTTAAAGATTGTCGTTTTTAGTTTTTCAAATATGGAAAAATCCACGGTTACCTGCGCAATTTCGTTTTTTTGAAAAATGAGAAACGTGTATATTTGAATATTCGTATTTTATTTAATATTCGTCAGATTATCACCATTTAAATTGTATCGAAATGGTATACTCCCCAACTTTTTTACTGCATAACGAAGTTTTTTCAGCGTTAAAAAGAAATGTAGCTTTTATGCAATTTCTTTTTTAAATTCACTTATTTCGAATTTGGCCTCGAGAGTGAAAAAAGATGCATATATATTTGTAAAATATGGAATTGTTACAAAAAAACAAGACTTTCGTTTTGTTTTTGTGTCCCGGGTTTTATCTATTATTAACGATTTATTGGAAAAAAGAGCTTGCTTCGTGTTTCCCTAGAAAAACAACAATTTGTTATTTCTTTTTAATTTTTCAAAATTAAAAAGATTAAATGTAAAGTTTTATTGAAATCGGAAAATCCATGGTCATGTTTTGGCCGATATATTTTAACCTCCGTTCAAGTAAATATTTTTTTTCAAGTAAATATAGTTTTAAAAAATTTGTATTAAAATTCCCTAAAATAATAAGAAAGTGTTAAAAACTGATTGCTTATTTCACAACTTTTTGGAAATCACAACAAAAATCGATGTAAACACTTAATGAAATTATGCCTTTCATTTCTGCTCTTTAATGCAATGCATCTTACGAAGCCGTATGAAAAGCATTAACAATGCACTAAACGCTCTTTATTGCTTCCTATTTTCTGCAGAGGTTAATAATTCTTTAAACACAAAAATTGTCCGATTTATTTTTGAGTGGTTAAAAATTGGGTAAAAATTTGTTCTAAACTTTTCTGCATAAGCGCCTACCTATGATGATTTCAGTATCTGTGTTTGTAGTTTCATTCATCTCTTTTGCCATTTTTGTGTTGTTTTCGGTTGTTTGTTCTACGCTTTAACAATAGCATATTCTTATCGCAACTGTGCAGTTTGCAGCTAATTTTGAAGAGATTTAAAAAGTTTTCCAGTTAATGTTTTTTTTTTTTTTTTTCTTTTTTACTTTCACTATATTTGTAATCGTGCTCTGCCACCAGCAGCATGAGCGAAGTACTAGAAAACAATTTTTGATTTATATATTTTCTGTACTTTCCACAAGTTCGTAGGAAAAAACAAATGGATTTTTGAGAATTTTACTTATACAACATGAATTTGTATACTGGTTTTGAGCAGCAAAGTGTGTGTTTATTAATTTCAAATATTATCCATTTTTAGAGATGGGAAAAGGGTAAATACGCAATTTGTAAACAACAAGTAAAAAGGGTAATTCGGGTTAAAATGGGTAAATACCCGGGTATTTAACAACGATTTGGGATTTGACTCTGTTGTAGAAAATTTGGCGAACAAACACAACAAACAAAATGGACTTAAATTAAAAGGCCTTAATATTCAATTTTTTAAATAAAAATACTAATACTTTTAAATAAAAATACTTAACCTTTCAGTTTACACCAGGGCCTGGCCAGGCCCTTTTTGTTTTTTGTCGTGTATTTTTTATACTTCCTAAGAAGCTATAGAAATCGTATACCATGATATCCTCAAGGATACATTTTAGAACAGTTTAGTGCAAATTTAATTCTTTTTTGTTTTGCTAGGGGGTGTAAAGTTAAGGGTTTTAAAAACACTGGTCATATCTTTACCACCAGGGTCAACAACATTTTCTTAATATTTTAACAGGTATTGCAACATTTTCTTCCGAAATTTTGAAAAAATTACTTCCAATTTTTAAAACAAAGCAAACGTGGCTTTTCAAAAATATTTTTATTTTTTTTCAACTAAAAAAACTAAGTAGGCTGTGAATTGCAAGAAAAATTTATTTGAACTAACAATGTGCATGAGCTGCAAAGAAAATAATCAGTTCATTTGAAATTGTAATTCGAAATAGTGGTTATGTATATAGTTTTTGTTTTGTTGATATTTTTTGAAAAATAGACAGAAATAATGAATGGATAGAAGAAGTTGTCTTGGTCTAGCAGTCGTATTCACACAAAACCTTTATATTAACCCTAACCATACTAAAACGGGTACCCCGGTACCCGAACGTACTTTGAAGTCAAAATTTTCTTAAACTAAATAAAATACAAATTTGAGGCTCCACAAGTTCCTTCAGATAACCATTTTCTCAAGTTTTTTCCCATCTAAAGCACTCTTGATTCTTTTGGATTGACTCTGGAGCCACCCAAAGTCGAATAGTCCGTTCCCTCCTGATAAGGGTACCCGGGTACCCTTATATAACTTTTTACATTTTGTATGAAAAAAGTAAAAGTTATAGTATTTTTTTGTTTATTGGTTATTTAATTCAAAAAATATTTTACATCAAACTTTGTACATGTATAAAAAATAAATAAAACTGTTTACTAATATTGTTGCATAAAAGAAAAAATAAAAAAAATTAACATCTAGTGCAGCGTGGAGCAATAGTTTTACTATGCGTATTGCACATTGGCGTTTACAGCCATCGCATATTTTGCGTGTTTTTCGATCAGATTTTGGATCAGTAGTCACGCAAAGGTAGCAGCGACCCTTTATTGGCAACCGTCCAGTTTTATCTCTTTTGGTTGTATCTGATGGGACCGCAGCATCCTGTAAAACTTCTTTAGGGATGGTTTTATTTGTCATAAGCTCTAGACCTGCCCGGACGTTATAGTGTCGTGTTATTTGATTATCATTAGCTCCTTTGTTCATATTTTTAGTTGCCAACTCCACGCCAAGTGATGTTAAAAATCCTCGACGAGAGCTTCGTTTTATTTTTGCGCTTGGATCGAGGCTGGAGTATACAGAAAATGCACCCAATGCAGCCACGTCAATCATGTTGAAAAAACTGCCAATGGCCATCTATTTGTTTTGCGTTTGGTGGTATATTTAGACACCATCTGGTCCATAACATCTACTCCGCCTTTTGTTTTATTATAGAAGTCATTAATCTCCTATTTTCCATTAATAGCTGGCTTCCCTCGAGTATAATGCATTGTTGACAGAAGGAAAACACACTTCTTCTTCTTGGTCACAACAGACAAAAGTGTGCCGTTTTTGTTGAAACCATATATTGTACCTATATCGTCCGTTGGGTTTGGACGTAGCTCTTTTGGAATATAGGCTTTGTTTTGTCGAAGGGTACCGACGAGACTTATTCCTCTAACTTGTAGCCGATTGGCCAAAGGAAGTGAAGAAAAAAATTGACCGTTGTTACATTTATTCCAGATTGTTTGTAGAAATCCACCAGATCTAGAACGATGTTTTCTCCTACATTTACCTGTCGTTGACCACCAGGTGGCTTGCCTGTGTAAAAGATTCCATTCAAAGGATAGCTATTGGCTGTGTTACACAACCAAAATATTTTTATTCCGTATTTAGCTGGCTTTGAGTGAATATATCGAGTGAAACTGGTTCTACCTCTAAATGGAAATAACTGTTCGTCTACTGTCACATTTTCATCTGGAAAATAATTTAAACGTAGATTCTGCATCAACATATTCATATCGGAGATAGGAGCAGCTTTGTCTGTTTGTTTGCGTGTCGCTCTTGTGAAAGCATTGTCAAAACGTATTACGCGTAGTATTTGCTGAAATCTATCGTGACTTAACGATGCTTTGTATAAAGGATGACTGTAATTCCCCCATAGAATTGAAGGAGGATCATCGTTGTCACCATTTATACCCATGACCAGTAAAATTCCAATAAAAGCATCAAGTTCTTCCATTGAAATCAACCGAAACTGGCGAGGTTTCAATTTTAAAACTGCAATATCCGCTGCATTTTTCTGATTGAAATCCAGTGCTATTTCATTGCCTTTTTTAATCTCTCTCAGGATCTCATTTTTTATATTTGCTGACAAAAATTCATCGAATATTTCTTTTGCAGTCATCACTTTATTAAATTTGCGATGTGGTCCACCTATGTACATAAACAATAAAATATATTATAACATATGGTGTTTATAGAATAAAACCAACCTTTTTTGCGCATAACATTTTGGGATGGAGTTTTAGCATTTAGTATCTCTTGGGAATACCATTCAGTCTGATCACTTGCTATATATTATGAAGCAGTATCTGAAACTTCGCCACGCAATTCTAATTCCTCGTTGTCTTCTTCCTCTGGAGTCTCAACCACACCTTCCATTTCTATATACGAGGCTTCATCTGCATCAAGAAACCATTCATGTTCGGTGGGAATTGTCATGTCGTCGTCCTCTACTTCCATTTCACATAAGATATCAATATCATCTGCAGTTGATCTAATACAAATGCGTAAAATAAATGAATGTAGTTAAAAATAAAAAAAAAATATAAAGAAAACTTACGCGGAGATGTTAAGATATCCATTTCGCCATGGTAAATGATCTAAAGACTTCGATGATGATATATTTGCCCTTATTTTGGGGGCTTGCCCAGCAGCACTTGGTGTAACTTGAGATGATGGTCCCGCATCAGAAGATATTGGTTCAGACACATTCATTTCCATAACAAGTGCATTACGTTTACGCGACATCGAAAAAATTTATAAAACCAAAAAAGCAAAGACACACAACCGTACGCATCAACACCAAACAAAACTGAGAATGCAAAAATATAATCGAAACGATGCATACCCACAGTACAATTGTAAATAACATATAAATACAAATAGGGAATTCCCCGTTTTAAAATGCATAGCGTTGTATTTATATGGCATAAATTTAAATAATAACGTACAAATAAACACACACGGGTACCCGGGTACCTTTGTCAGGAGTCTACGTGTGTAAATGTTGTCAGTACGGTTAGGGTTAACTTATACGTTTTCATAAAAAGTCTTTTAGTTTTGTACCGGGTCTGGCTAGAACCTGGTATTATGAATGTGACAAATCAACTTGGTGTAAACATAAGGGTTAATACAAAAAAATCACAACTTATTAGTGTGTTTCTTCCTCAAAGAAACACATTAATTTTCAGTTATTGACATTTAAAGTGTTTTTTTTATACATATGCAAATATCTTCGGTATTTCCCAGTATATGGGTAAGTACCTGGTAGAATACCATCTCTTTCCATTTTGTTTGTGAATATAAAATCATTTTAAAAATTTTGTTATTTTCGTCAATGGCAATGATCTAAGCCAAGATTTATGCCAATTTTGATCAGTTGTGTTGTTTACACTGATAGAATTTTCCTCCATATTATTAATAAATCGATTGCATAAAAATAGATTCATGGATTTAAAGAATAATTTCATTAACTGAATAAAAGCTTATTAATTTTGTTAATTTTTTCAATAAATTTTGTTTATGATTTTATCACAATTTCATAAAAAAATTCATTACATCAATAAACATTTTTTAAATATTTTTTTGACTTGTAATAGCTAAAAAATTGCTCAGTGTAATTATGCGATTATTTTTCCCATATAGTACATTTCGGGTTAAAAAAAAATAATCGCTTAAGGTAAACGGATTATATAGTTAACCAGAATTATCCAAACCTCTGAAATTAATGAATTTGAGGCGGTCTTAAGTAATTTCCTGTATAAAGTGTGGATGTGAAAGGGCTAGAAAATTCTGACAATTTTTTTTTAAATTTACATAAATGCTTTTGTAAAAAGTCAAGAAATTTTTCTTATTTTTCTTTCCTTTTAATCAAATTTTTTCTTATTTTTCTTTCCTTTATCAAACTTTCGTTAAAATTGATTTAATGAAACATTTTTTTTTTAACTTTTTTATGAAAAAATTCATTGCATTAATGAATGAATGCATTAATACTACGAACACATTTCTATATATAACATTAAGTACAAAAATTATTCATTATTATTTTATTAGAATTACCGCAATTTTTAGTTTATTTCGGACTTCTTCTTATTCGCATTTTATTTTATAAAAGTGCGCAGTATTAATGAATTCTTTCATTGATGCAATGAATTTTTTGATAAAAAAAGTTTCCATAGAAATGTTTCATGGAATCAATTTAACGTGTTTCATAAAATCAGTTTTAATGAAAGGCTTCATTGTCACAATGAAAATTTTATAAAGCCTATCATTTTTTTTTTCATAAATTCTAGCAAAAACGTTATAAAAGTTTAATGTGTTTAATGAACAAAATTCATAGTTTGTAAGCAATATTTGCATTGGTATTTAATATTTTTACTTTTAATGATTTATTTAGTATAGCTTTAATAAAGTTTAGTCATTAAGGAACTATTTTTAGTATAATCACTGGTTCATATTATTTGCGAAGTCTGGAAGAGATACTAAGTATACAAATATTTCTATTAAAAAAAAATTAGGAATCTAATAAATTCTAAAGTACCTCCCACATCTTAGATTTATAATAAACGATACAAAAATAAAAAAAAAAATATTGTAGTGCACAAGAATCACAAAACTCAACTTTGCATTCATTAAATATCTATTGACTTTTTACAAACCACTTATGTCGAGTTAAGAAAACTGTTTACGAATTTTGTAGTCACTTAACATTTCACATCGCCACTTAATACAGTAAATGATAAGAGATCGACTCAAATCATTTTATTTCAAAGTTCTGGTTAATTTTGTTTGACAAAATAATTTATTTCATTTGCAATATTGGGCATTTTAATTCATCGAATATATTTTTTGTCCAAAATGCACTACAAAGAAAACAGATCTAAAAATTACATTAAACAATTATTTTTTGCATATAAAAATTACAATTTTATTGCAGAAAATATAAAAATTTTTCATTAATTTAATGAATTTTTTCAGTTCATAACTTATGAAAAAATCATAACCAAGTTTAATGAAAAAACTAAAAAATTATTAAATTTTCACTCAGTTATTGAAATTTTTCTTTAAATCAGTGAATACAATTTAATGAAATCGATTCATTAATACTATGAAAGAAAATTCTATCAGTGCACTCATAGACATTTTCAAGTAGTATTAATGAATACAAAAGTCCACAAAGAAATGTTTCATGGAATCAGTGGAACATATTTCATTAAATTTCATTTTAATTCATCTATTATATTGACAGAATGAAAATTTCATAAAATATATAAAATTGTTTGTTTTAATGCATAAAAAGTTTCATATATTTAACAAATTAAACTAATTTTTATGAAATATTCTCATTATTTTTTATTACAAAAAATGTTTTTTATTTTTTTCTAAAACAGACTTTTTAAAGATTTTGAGATATTAGCCACACCTAGAGAATTATACGCATGATATCAATGAATTTTTGCATTCTATCTACGAAGTATCGCTGTAACTCGTCCATTGAAAGTTTTCATTAAATTAATGCAGTTTTTCATAAAATTTTATAAAAAAATTCATTTTATTTATTAAAATTTCATTAAAAAGAGTTTCATAAAAATAATAAATCTTTTTTCATGCGGTGAAAGAAATTTTTCATTCAATTTGTGGAAAAAACTTCATTAGTTTAGTAAAAAACTTTATCAAAACTCTTCCAAAAAACCCTCTGTGCAAAAAGAATTTGTTCTTCAATTAAAAATAAAAATCTGTTGATTTTTTACAAAAGCAATTAAGAAACTGATTTAAGAAATTTGTAGTCATATCACATCAACGCATTATACAATAAATTTTGTAAGATCGCCTCAAATCAATTTTTTTTTTCAAAGTTTTATTTCCTTCTGTTTAACAAAAAACTGTTTTTCATTTGTAATGTTAGGCGTTTAACTTCAGGGATATTTTTTTAATCCAAAATGAACTACATAGAAAAGAAAAAAATATTACATATACAAGTTAACATTTTGATTGAAAAAAAAATTTGAAATTTAAAAATTTTTCATTGATTTAATGCATTTGTTTATGAAATCATGAAATAATCATACAAATTTTTAATGAGAACGTTAACAATATTAATGAATTTTTCCCTGTTACTTACAATTTAGAAAAATTTAAAACAAATATCCACAAACACTACTCCCTCTTTCCTCCCTCCCATACCCTATTTTCCTGATCAATACAATGCACTGCATGAGTAGGGGGCATTCCCTGAGTATTGGTTAAATTAAAAAAAAAAAAAATCAAACCGATTCATTAATATGAAACAAAAATTCTATCAGTGTGGTGTGCTTAGTAGTTAAAATATTTTTAACTTATACAAATTTGACTATTTAAGTGAATTGTATCCTTTTAAACAAAAAGTATTTAATAAAAAGAAAAATTTAAAAAAAAATTGGGTTAAAAAAATTTTTATCAGAGAACTCCACTCATTGTAAGTTAACAATATTTTTGTTTTGTAATCTCTAGTCTCTCGTTCCAGTTACAAAATTACAAAATTTTTCAATAACTTTTTTTCAACTTTCATAAATATTTTTTTTTTCCAAAAACGTACTTTATTGTTGATTTAAAAAGTTTTTTTTTGCTAACTTTTTACTTTATTAACAAAAAAAAAAATGATTTCCCCAATGCATATCAGACAAATGAATAGTGATTGAAATAAAGTCACATGATATTCAATGGATAAACTACATTCAAACTATAACAAAACAATGCACTATGGGGATTTGATTAGGAATTGTTGGCCAAAATTAAATTTTTAATATATATTTTTTTTTGGCTATCCTGCTTTTTATCAGGCGCTCTCAAAACAAAATACTAGTTGGTCACCTCCATAATTATAAAAGATTTAATTCTATTTTCTGTTAAGGGGGCTGGGACCCCAAATAGACCAAAAACCGCTACGCATGGTCACATACAAATGTGGGTACTGTAATGAAAGGAAATTTAATAAGGATTTCAGAAATTATATTATCTCTAGGATCTATGATATGTAGCGCCCTCTACACTCGTTTACAATTTTTTTCCTGCAGCGCTATTTTCGAATACACTTACAAATACATCGAAATTAGAAAACATTAAATATGTTTGATAAAATCGCACAATGAAAAAACTTTACTCAGCGAAACTGCTACACTGCGTATCACATAGGATAAAACCCCTAAGCCCGGCCAAAGCCACTAAACGGTCTATCATATAGGAGAAACCCCATAAGTCCCGTCGAAGGAAAGGTCACGCAGAAAAACTTTACTCTGTGAAGCCACTTAACTGCCTACCACATTGGAGAAACTCCTAAGCCCGGCCGGAGGCCGGTCACGTAGACAACATTTACTCAGCGAAGCCTATCACATAGGAGAATACCCCTAAGTGCGGCCGAAGTCCACTCACGCAGAAAAACTTTACTCAACGAAGCCACTACACTGCCTATCACATAGAAGATAGCCCATAAGTCTGGCCGAAGCCCGGTGACGCTGTTATCTTTCCTCAGCGAAGCCTGTCATAGGACGGACTGGAGAAGAACATCCTCAAGCTAATAAATGTTGTACTATCACCTCCACGCAGTTATCCCTGGGTAAGGCCAACGATAGCAACTAAAAAGTCATATTTTCATGTAAAATGCATTATGTAAACAGTAAATTTTGCAAAAATAACTAAAACAAAAAAAAACACTAAAAAGAATACCTCTCAATTTTTGTGCTTAAAATAGCTCCATATCATGAATCATAAAAATAATCTGGAGGAAATTCCCTTTCATTTGAGTGCCCAAACTTACATGTGTCTACGCATGCCGGGCCCCCAGGGCATAAAAACCGAAGATAGAAACAAATTTACTTTTTTAATTCCAGACCGGTCATGTTTTCTTTTCGGAACGTCCAATAAAGTGCAGTTATGCCCTCTTGTAATGACATTATAAAGCAAAGTATTTAAAAGTGGGCTGGCACATTTTTTTTTTTTGCTCCAACACTTCTTACCGCTAGTAATGCCCTGAATTTGAATCAAAATATACCTCCCAGTTCCAAGATAAGTACTGGTTTTTTTGTCGTGTACACGGTAGGTACCTCGTCACCGGTAGGTCTAGTGGCTGAAATTGCGGACATAAGTAAGCAACTTTTTTTAAATTGTGAGGACAAATGTTATTACAATATTACCGTACTTAAAACTACTATTGTAAAACTTATAAAATTTATTTCAATTATTTCCATACTTCCACACTTTTTTACAGTATAAAGAAATTCTTTCTAGGTAAGATGTAGTTGACCGCTAAACCATGCGGACATAGGGAAATGACATTAGGATTTTAAAAAATGGTTAATGTGTATGTTTTTTTTTGTTTGTTTTATTTATAACACTATACAACAAAATTGGAGTAATGATCTTGGGTGTCGATGATTTCTATATCATACAAATCTATTAGGGTTCTATAGTGATACCCCCCAACCCCCTCCCACCACCACAACAAATGGTTTGGGACTATGTGCGTACAGTAGAGTGGGGCGATTAGTATGGAAGGAAAAAAATCTTAATGGGGGCTTCGCGTTTCTGATTCTTGGGATTGTACTGAGCAAAAAAGTCCACTAGACAATACGTCTACGGTGAAAATCGAGCTTCACATTTTGACCTTACGGCAAAAAAGCCCTATTTTGAAATTAAAAATTAACCCCTTAAACCCCACCCACAAATATGACTAATGCATTAATCTGCTAGAGAATCTTCCAAAGAAGAGATTGATACCATAATATTGGATAAGCTCTTCCTACTTCCTGAGATATGTTCATCCAACACATTGTTACTTTCACAAAATACGGCTAAAAAGTGAAAATGTGGAAGCTCGATTTTCACCGTAGACGTATGGTCTAGTGGACTTTTTTGCTCAATACAATCCCAAGAATCAGAAACGCGAAGCACCCATTAAGATGTTCAAATCGCCCCATCCTAGAGTACAGTCAACTTTTTATTTTTTTAAATTTTTTTAACCAACACTGTATTTTATAAAACACTTAAAATAGTATAAGAGTTTTTCTGGGCTTATACATGTTCACGTTCATGTTCACATGTTCACATGTTCATGTTTTCACATGTTCACAATAAAAGCTTATGAGGATATTCTTTTTTTTTTTTTGGAACTGTTGAATGGTTGAATGTAAAAATACGTTTCTGCTGATGTTTATAGATTGGCTAAATTTTTTAGGATTGTTTTATCTACATACATTTAATTTTACAATCGTTAACAGAAGTTCTAATAATGGTCGATCATGTCAATTTTTGATACGGAGCCTAAAAACATACCGCCGAATAACCTTGCCGAATTTCGGACCGATACCACATCACTTATGGGTTTGCCCAAAAAATCATTAAAAACACTCCCATAGTGCAAAATTAGAAAAAACTAAAAATATATATTGAAATCGAAATAAAACGAATTGAATTGTCACAGTTTGCAATTTGAAAGCCCTAAAACATTAGAAACAGTTGTAACAGAACAACCAAACTCATTCCCATAAAAATAACCCCCTCACACACACACTATAAAATGCGACTTATCCTACCACAAAAATCTGTACAAATAAATACATACATACAATTGAAATGAATGGAATTAACCCAACCAACCAAACAACCAGTCATCTAAAAACTTTATTTTTTTGTAATTTATATTTTTTGTGTTGCCTGGTTCGTTTATACTCACATACACATGCAAACACATAGTTGATTAAAACATCGACCAAAGTTCAAATCAAATCAATACACCGGAGACAGTTAGTGTGGTAGTATAAAAGAGAGAAATAATTGTCAGCAATAGTCAAATACATTTACACTCACATATACAGTAGTGAGTCAATGTTTGTCTTATGTCTTCCGATTTTTATGGGTGCTCAATCTTAATTTGAATGCTTATGGGGTAAAATAAAGTCATTCGAGGTCATACATGTCGATATACCACCATATTGGATTAATATATGCTCATATGCTCATAGGAGTTCATATGTTATCATACATGCAAATATTACCTCAATTGTCATTTATGTACGCATATGACCCTGTATGGAAATGTATGGACATGAGTGTTTAAATATGTGTGATTATATATTACCTCAATTTTCGTTAATGCACAGGCATGAACCCAAATGAACATATATGAACACATATGAATCGTGTATGGGTGCATGTGGACATGTATAAGGCATGTGTGCTCATGTATGGATCCATATATGTCGAGTTTTAACAGTGTATGCAACAATATACAAAATATGCAACAAAAAATTACAAAATATGCATTAAGACATGCAACTATAGCAAAATATGCAAAACTATACATTTACACCTAATAAGCAAAAGCAAATAAATGTCATTTTGTTGTAAATTCTTTGTTTCCGAAGAGTATTTGGTCAAAATCGATTTTAGGATACTGACTACAAACATGCATTTGCCTGAAAGTCGTTGCCCTGTGCATGACTAATTTCACTTTTATGTAAAACGTAGAGTATAAGCACAATGTCCTTTTAAAAATGTCAAAAATTTGGTCCATTAAACATTAAATTGCACAAAACTATAGAACTCCAATGAAAATGCTTTCTACTAAAATATTTTAACCATTTAAAAAAATTGTTGATTGTATTTTCACATTCTCTCCTTTTGTAATTTGTTAAATCACACATTGTACATTTTCTATGTTGGAAAAATATCTCTCTGATATTGATGTTTTTTAACTGTAATAATATATATTTTTTTTCGTTTATCAAAAAGCATTACTTAAGTTTCATTAGTTTTTTCATAAAAAGTGTGTACATGAGTAGATATTGTTTAAAACAGAGAAGGGGAGTGCGATTCAGAAACTCTTTACTTCAAATTACCAATTTCTGAAATGTTCTTTCAAGTACTTTTGGCCGTTTATCGTTTTCTATGTGTGCAAAACTTTACTTAAAAGTATGTAAAAGAATTTCAAATAAATAAAACTATTGTTAACAAAATTTTTTCAGGACAGGTCTAAAACAAAAATACACCTAGACCTCGATAACGACGCATTATTTTGTTACATGAATTCATAGAAAATATTATACTTTTAAGTAAATTTGAAGTAGATATTCTCTTGGTCAAATTGCAGGGATTAGATTTATTTTAATTTTTCATTACCAGGGCAGCGACTTGCATACGCTAACATATCGAAAGTATGCGCTTAAAATATGCAGTAAAAAGTTCAAAATATATAAATTTTGTCCAATCATTATTTTTAAATTTATACAGTTTTGAAAAATTAACGATTCTTACCAATTTATTTCAGACTCAAACAACGAAAAACCGAGATAGCCCAACAATACAACTGGAAGGCATAGGGTAACACGGCATGACAGGGGAAAAATTAATGAAGATCTGACCTTCAGTTATTATATACAATTTAGACATGCTAATTTCAATGGTAAACTTAACTTTTTTCGCGCTTTTGTTGAAGAAAACATTTTAAAATTTGAAATTAGAGATTTCAAAAGCAACCCAAAAATTTTAACCGTTTTTGACATTACCTTAAATACAGGCTAACGCCATCCAAAAACAAAAACTTCTTCCATATCTTACAATTTAGAGTGTTTTGAATAAAAAATTTCTATTATAGTAATCAATTTCAAAAACTTAGGATATGTGCTAAAATTTGTCGGTCAAATAATAATTGGCACATTAGTGGTCTGGGGCAGTATTTATTACTGGGCTAGTTATTAACCGATTTTGGATTTTTATACCTTTCTGAATACACAATATTATCATTATGTCGAGTAATTTATCATTTGAAATAAAAATTATTACAATATTTAAAAAAAATTTCAAAAACTGAAAAAAATCATTTTTTCCCCATATAAACGCATGTTTCGCTCTTTAAGGCCTGGTAGCTTAGGATAGGCGTTGTCGTAGAAGCCTATAATTACACATGAGTTACATTCAAGTCAAACATAAAAAATTAGTGGGTACCGATTTAAAATTTCCAACATTTAAACTTGGGCAACACTCTAAGGGACACTCTAAAATATAATCATAAACGATTATAATTATATATGATTATATGTATATTAGGGTGGGGCGATTACTATGGAAGGAAAAAAATCTTAATGGGCGCTTCTCGTTTCTGATTCTTGGTATTGTACTGAGCTTCCAGATTTTAACTTTACGGCAAAAAAGCCCTATTTTGAAATCAAAAATTAGCCCCTTAAACCCCAGACATTGATGCATTAATCTGCTAGAGAGTCTTCCAAAGAAGAGATTGATACCATAATCTTGGATAAGCTCCTCCTACTTCCTGAGATATGTCAATCCCGGGCATTGTTACTTTCACCAAATACGGCTAAAAATGTCCACTTTTCAAATTAAAAATTAACCCGTTAAACGCGGGCTATGATGATGTTTTATGCATTAATCTGCTAGATAATCTTCCAAAGAAGAGATTGATAACATGATCTTAGATAAGATCCTCCTACTTCCTGAGATATGTCCATCCCACACATTGTTACTTTCACAAAATACGGCTAAAAAGTCAATATCTGGAAGCTCGATTTTCACCGTAGACGTATGCTCAGTACAATTCCAAGAATCAGAAACGCGAAGCGCCTATTAAGATGTTCAAATCGCGCCACCCTAATGTATATAGTATATCATATAACTAAACATCACATAATTATATTGAAACTTTTTTCGTCGGGTTCTTAAAAATTATGGACTAAATTTCAGCAATTTCGGGAAATGATAGTTGTTGTCCTCCCCAAGTCATAATCAAAATCATAAATTTAGTTTACCCTTTATAGTAGTGAATTTTTTTTTTTTTTATAAACTCGACAGCCTTTGCTATTCTTCTTGAAAAATTAATAAAGGTATTACTTTAAGTAATAAAAATCGCCTATTGCGTAAAAAAAGCATCATGTCAAAGTCTTGTTTTCCTTTAAGATTTATCTTGAGAAATTTAACAAGCTTTTAAAAGATTTAGAGACTTTTAACACGAAAAAGTATTTACGGCAAAACCTACACTAAAATAAAGAAGTCAGTGAAGTCTGCATCATTTTTGCTGGTAGGATCAATACACAAAAATTGCTAATATCAGCAAACAATTTGCTACATTCAGCAACATTTTTGCTGAATTTACTATTTTTTCACTTTTTAGCAATTTTACTGCAAGGACTATTATTGACTATTATTTTAGGTGTACTTAAGCACTAAATTTTCCATCTCTGGTTAATGTGTAATAGTTATTGGTATGTTCGTAGTAGTGGTGATAAGTTGTTCCCTGAGGCAACGGAAAATAAGTGACTTTCCAGTAAAAATAATATTGACTAAGGTGTACTATGCCGTATAATAAACCCAGCAAAATTTTTAAAAATCGCTGATTCTTCATGTATTCTAAAACAGGTTCTTTGAAACAGGTCCAAAAGTCATTCCTGGATGGACAAATTTATTAGTTGTGGAAATATAACCTAAAGCTAATAAGACAAACTGGAATAAAAACGAACTGCTTTTGTAAAACATAAAGTATTACTCGTGCCAATGCAATAAAACTGTTGTATAGATTTTAATTGTTAACTGGGTATTAATATGAATCTGTGGTGAGGTTGAATGGCTGTTGTAATATGTAGTATTGTTAGTAAACGGAAATATATAAACTTTTTCCACTTGATTTATATGACTTTACTAAAAAGGATTTATTATGTTTACTTAAATATGTCCTTTATATTTTTATTTAAGCTTGTTAAAAGTGGAAATGTATTTCAACCTGCATGTAAAATGTTTAATTTCTTCGAAAATCAGTTAATCTGTCAAAAGTTTAAAAGATGATTTATTTTGTGCATTTCATTTTACTAATTTATAAAATTGAATAGTTTTGTTTTATAATCATAATTGTTGTAATACTTTTGCTTAAGTTAAATAAAATAGGAAACATTTATTATGACTACCCGCCAGTAAAATTTTGATACTTTGTTGAGGGTTTTTCTTGTATGAGTCTAAAATTAATCAAATAAAGCACTTAATTTTGAAATTTAAAAATTTTATTGCTTATTTTTCGGACGAAAATATGAGCCTTCTAGAAAATTCATAAAAGATGCAAAATTAAAAAAAAAAATTATTAAATGCAAAAAATTACTTAGAAATGCAATTGAATTTGAATATTTTGTAAACAGTTAAAAAAAAACTGGTCCAAAAAACCTTAATTTTTGAGCCAACACCCAGAAAACAGACTCGGTAGTAGCAACAGTATTTGCAGCAAATCGAATGTAACGGTTGTTGCAACCGAATTTTTTGATTATTATAACAATCATTCGAACGAAACACCAGAAATTCTGACACGACAATATATTTTCGTTTGCCTCAACAAAAATTCGGTGACTTCGGTACTTAGTTTTTAAATTTGAAAATTTTATTGTTAAAAATTGTTAATTTTTTGGTCGAAAAATGAGCCTTCTAAAAAAAATCACAAAACACACCAAAATTAAAAAAAAAAAAATTATTAAATGAAAATTTTTTTCAGAAATTACTCAGAAATGTATTTGAATTTAAATATTTTGTGAACCGTTAAATAAAGGCTCCAAAAAAAACATTAATTTTTGAGCCAACACCTACAAAACAGACTCGGTAGTACAACCGTAGTTGCAGCTAATGGAATGATTCGGTTATTCCAACCGCATTTTTTGATTGTGATAACATTTAATTCAGTGATAACTACAAAAAAGTTATACAGCTACAGCCAGGCACGTCGCTAGAGGGTGGGGAACAAGTGGTACATAGCCCATCCACCCGAAATGATTTCTCAAATTTAAAATTTCTATACAATATGTAAGTAAAAAGTAAAACTTTTTTAAATCTGTAAGAACAGTTTTTTTCTGGTTTAAACAAGTTTAAACAGGAAATGACAAAATTTCGGAATATTTATATAAACAGTCTTCAAATTCAATTATTAAAACTTTTTTTTAAATTTTTTTGAGCGGTTAGTGTCTGAACTGAAACTTAGAAATAAAATGTCAGACATTTTAAAATATTGACAAAAGAGTTAAAATTAAAAGGAAAATTCATTAAAATGTTTTAAAAGCGTTTAAATAAAATTTTGAAAATGACAAAAACGAAAAAGAGGAAGAAAATTTCAATATTTGCTTTAAAAAATGTTTTGAAATATAGTCAAATCCCAACACTTAAAAAGATGTCAAATATTTGTACAAATTTGTTTCTGTTTCCTTTGAAATAAACGAAAATTTTAAGAATTACACTAAGTGTTTGACGGTGACAGTACTTTATGTATGAACTCCAATTTTATATAAAAATTTACCCAGCAAAACCACACATTACCAAATAATGAGTAAAGTAGTGTATCGCCATATGGCTCCCATGCATTACAATACGCATTACTTCACTGGTGAATTTTACAGGCGATGAGCCTAAAAGTAATGGGTGGAATCGTCACCTAGTAGGGGGTAAAGTAACTGCTTACTTTTATTGTCAGCAGGTTCGGAAAAGTAATGTATCTATATATAACGTGTTCGCGATGAGATTCGAACCTGGGGTCTCTGGAGGAGAGAACTCTACCAACTGAACTATCGTCACATTTAATAATGGATTGCTTAAAGTGTTAGTGAATTTTTGCGCTCCGGGTTTTTGTTTGTGATGTTAAAAATATATAACTTACCTCATCCTTACAAAAAATAATAAAGTAATATTGGTAAATAATGATTTTTAAAATAATATTTTATACATTACTTTACGCGTATATTTTATGCAGCATGTCAATAATGATCGGTAAGTCATTATTTTATGTTTTGAAATGAGTGTCCAATTATTGGCAACTCATTACTTTTTTTTTTCAGAATAATGTTCAATGTAAGGAGTATACATTACAAAGTAATGCATTGCGTAACCAACTAGTGGTAACTCATTACTCTGTATTTCGAAATAATGTAAGGGGTATTCACTACAACGTAATGCATTAGGCAACCCATTATCGGTAACTCATTACTTGTAGCTGGAAAATGATGATTGAGGTAAGGAGTAAACATTACAAGGTAATGCATTACTTTATGGCACCCATTATCAAAGTTTTGCAGGGTTTAAAATACCCTTAAGTTATCTATTATTTTTTAAAATTTTTGAAATAAGCATCCATAAGCGTGAAATTTTGTCAGGAAAATTTAACTCTTTTGCAGTGTAACAAAAAAGATTTTGAATAAATCCGATACTTTGGCCAAAATACTGCTAGAAAATATTCAAATGTATGAAAACTGTCATGACAATAAAATAACCTAGAAAACAGATAAATTATAAAATTTTTAAAAATAGCAAATTTCTTTAGTAAAATTTTTTTTTAATATAAAAATAAATCTGATACTTCATTTCAGTTTAAAATAATTAGTATCAGGTTAGAAATAAAAAAAATTCAGTATATAAAAATCAAGTTGATTTTGTTTACAACAGTTGTTGTTTGTCACATTTTAAATATGCCCTGTTCATAACTGACAAAACATAGGGCGTATGATATACAAAATAGGCTGCAAAACTTGTATACTGGAGAAGCGCTATTCACATTTAACAAAAAATATCTTTTATTAATGATTTTTTTTTTTTTGTGATTGCCTAATATTGTCACAGCTTCTTTATAATAAATTGGTTTAAACTAAAATAAAAACTATTCTACACAGAAAAAAAACTGATTTTTACACAAACTCATTGTCAAACAACCGAGTAAAATCTTGCCAACTGAATGTTTTTGTTGCAGCAAATTATTTAGATGGCGAAATCCAATGGTTGCCAGACTAAATTGAAATATATAGTCTTTCAACCGGAATTCTGTTGTGCTACACCAATTCAAGACCAATTCGATTCGCATAACATGAAATTCGAAAAAAAAATGTAAACACGAACAATTAAGTAGCACTTAAAATTTAACCTAAAAACTAAAAAAGGTAAAAAATGTCAAAACTTAGCCAGTAATGACTATGATGTTTATACAGCTATGGAGTCGTATTATACCACAACTTATTTGCCACTTAACGTACACTTAATAAGGGTATTTTTTAAAATAAATATGCGTTTTCATAAAAAAACATGAAAAAACGAAAAGAAAATACTAAATTTAAATCTGGTTCGTAATGGGTTAATTAAATGTGGGCTTATCATACTTCGTTGGCGTTTTAAATACCTTTCCGATAATGCCAAAATCATTCCGATCCGTTCACATGTGTTGGATAAAATAATAATTTTTAATAAAAATTATAACAAACTTATAAAAAAAAATCGAATTCGAACCCTGTGCTTTGACCTCGATACATTTTGATGCGTTATCTGATTTGGCTCAAATTTTTACCACTGACGTTCTAGACCAAGTGTCACAATACTCCGACCCGTAGCCCTCAAAATTCGACCAAAATTGTTTTCTATACAGACGATTGTCACCCTAGTGTATATATTTTTTTAAATATCTTTTTCGAGTAAATTTTGAATAAAAATAGAAAGCCCTTTGGATGGAATACTCTCATACAAAAACGGAATATATTTTATTCACATTTTTATATATCGCGATTTTTATTAAACATTATTTAATTATTTTATTAATTTGTTTATTTGATTTAAAGTTCAGTGTCATTGAGCGATATAAAATATTTCCTATTGTTTTCTATGCATACAATAAACAACTCTCAATGAAGTCTTGAATTTCAGTTAATTCTTTTATGCCGTTTGTTGTTTAATTGTGCATGTATTAATTATTGTTTGTTGAACTGTATGTATATATGTATGTATATGTATGGGTATGTTCAATTGTGTTGTGGTTAATGTCGGTTCGTTGTTGTTGCTGTTGAATGCATTGGCTTTGTAGCTCTTTTGTTTGATTGTTGGTTGGTGTTAGTAGAACTTTATTTATGTAGTAGTAGTGATATTGGTAATAAAGTACCTCGTGTATTGATATCGTTTGTTGCGGTGGTAGGAAATACAAAAATTATTTTTTTTCTGTTTTTTAACAATAAATCTCAAAAGGAGTCGAGTGCGAATGGTTTCTCGTTATATTATGTTTTTTGTTTTGTTTCCATTTGATTTAGAGAAGCCGTTTTGTTTTTTATTGTTTAAAGTCTTATACAAACAATAAATTTGTTCATGGTCTAAAGATTGGGGAAATAAAAACAAATTATTGTGGTATTAAACACAACAAAAAAAAAAAAAAAAAAAAAAAACAAGAGTCTAAAGGATAAAAATCTTTGTTTGAAAAAGAGCAATATGGAAACACTTCCTTAATGAATGTGTTTTATTCGAATTAAACAAGGTTATATACGCTATTTCAAATATTTTCGACACCTCCTGAAACTGACTTCAGATACCTCTTATGTTTCTAAATTTTTTAATTCTGAGAAACGATGGACCGGGTTAGATGGAATATACTTAAATAATATGATATGCTAAGTTTTCCACTCAAATGACTTCATCTAAAGAATTTATAGATAGTTTAAAGTTGATGAATTAAAAAAATTACCTGAAACTTACAAGAGGTTTTTCATATGTATTATTGTGTTGCAAAAATGTTTTAAATCTCAGATCCAAACCAATACAAACTGAAGTCACTAGACTTGGGAGATACATTAACTAGAGAAGTTGTTTCCACATCGCTGCGTTTGCACTTTCTAAATTTTTTACATACGGTTTTAGCGCTGTTTAATGTAATTTTAAAAACTGATGTAATTTTATCTAGATTGAGGTATATTAAAAATAACTGTCAAAACAATAAAATAAAACAACTAACAAAATAATAATGCATCTTCTAACCAAAAATACTGTACTTCAGTAACAGTTGTTTTGAGTAGTTATGTTAGTATATTAAACAACCACCAAAGCAGTAATTTTGTAGTAAACAGTCAATTTTTGTCAGTTATTTATAAATAGAAGACTATTTTAAGTTTTTAAAAATTCTCGTTTAGTTTATATTTGTTATTATTTTTATGTTCATAGTTTGCAAATAATAATTAGAAAATTTCATTGTGTCTCCAAAGCATAAAAACGTTTTAACTGAAATACCGTGTGAAATTTTGATTATGCAGTTTAAATAGGATATAGGAAATACGAATTTTTATTGTAATTTAAAAAAAAAATATATTTTTTTCTTAAAATATGTTTTTAAAAAAACTGAAAAAATAAATGTTAAAAACCAGACTTGGGCGACGTCAATTACATTTCACAATCATTCACTTGTAAAACTTTTCGATATCATTCATAATATCAGACCTACGCTCACACTTGTGAGCTCAAACGCTTCTTTGAAAAATTTGTAAAAAATGTTAGTAACAAACATGGGGAATAGTAACAATATCTGGGTATTTAATTACAGTGAAATTACTCAATTACACCCAATCACATGTAATTAGACATATAAAAGTAATTGGCCTGTAATTAAATACACAGATATAGGTACTATATCCCATGTCTGGTATTGACAAAATTTAAAATTTTTCTAAGGAAGCGTTTAAGCCCACAAGTATGAGCGTAGGTCTTAAACTACACTCACAATATATTTTCCGTAAAGACTACTGAATATACACATTAAATTAATGGAAAATCAGTTAAAAACAGGACTACTTACATTTCGTTTAAAACAATTGTATTTTTTAGTTTAGTTTCAACTGTTGAAAAATGAATTGACATAATCCTTAAAAACAATAGATTGTTTTCGTTGAAATAAGAATACGTCTGACAAATTTCAAAGCAAGTAAAAATCGTGATGACAAAAATCGTTCGGTTTGACATGAAATGACTCATATAATGCATTAAAAATAAAAAACTATGTTCATTGTTGTTAGTCCTTCACATATCGAAAATTAACACAAAAACTAAATCAAACTTTAGCATTATCTAAAATTCTTCAATTTAATAAATTTCAATTAATTGCATTACTTAAAAATTATATTACATTCTTAAATTTTATAACACCACAAGCATTTGCGTCATAAATATTAATTTATTATTTGCATTATTAATAAACATAACCTGTCAACTAAAACACGTTTACATATTCCAAACCTCTTTTATAATTTTACATTGAACATATTTTAAATATTAAATTTTAATTAAAACAACATCATCTGTGCAGCAGTGGCGAATCCAGGATTCACTCAAGGGAGGGCGAAACATTTTTTTTTAATTCTTGTCCGGTTGCTCAATTTGTAGTTTTTTTTTTTTAACTATAAAATGCATTTTCCGAATTAAATTGAAGAAACTTTTTTTCACGGGTTAATTATTTTGATTTAATGTTAAAGTGTCTTTTTACAAAAAACAAAATCAATTTCTTCATTATTATTTTATTATTTGCAAAAAACAGTTATTGGCTCGTTGGGCCTGGGAGGGCTACAGCCCCCACCCCCTCCCATATATCCGCACCTGGTTTACGTTCATAAATTTGTATTTATTAATACAAAGTTATTATTATTATTATAAATGCAGACGTTTCCTTTTACATTGAAATTGAAGTGTGACAATCTTTGCGCAAACCAAAACAATTTAGTACGAAATATTTGACATTGTTCAGATACAATTACACATATCATATCACAATGTATGCCTTTGTCTATATATTCAGAAGTGGGTGTATGGTTTATGTTAATATAACTGAGTGTGGAGTAAAAATTACATTTTAAAATATAATGAGACCAACTGAACTGTTGAAAAAATGTTGAAAGGATCTTAAGCTCGTTTTAAAGAAAAATAATTAAATAAAAGAAGATCAAAGAAAACTTAATATTTTTTAAATATATATATATTCATGGATAAGTGTTTAAATCTTATATATATATATATACTAGTGCTTATTTCGTGAATGGTAACACTTAGCTCATGTCTGATTTGACAGATAATTAGTTTTATCCTTCCGCTGAACGAATATGTTCCGTATGTTCGTTATCTTGTGAAAAAAGTGAAAGAAACTGGCATCCTCATCGATAAACCAAAGCGTGAAAAGCCAAAAACAGTGCGTACACCCGAGAATATTGCTGCTATTACAGAAAGTGTGCGTGAAGCGCCATCCACATCAATTCACCGTCGTTGTCAACAATTGAACATTTCGGAGACATTATTGAGACGAATTGGTATGACGCCATACAAAGTCCAAAAGTTTTTTGACGGACCCTTTATATGTATGCACACCGCATACTCTAAAGACATTTATTCGTTCCCCCGCACAGTTTAGGGACATTTGCTTACTTTGGGGTCTGTCCGCAAAGTTTTCGCGCCTTTTCATACATCTAGCGTATTAGATGAGGACAGTTGATTCGATACACCGGATATTTCGGGTACAATTTTGGCCGTGTCCCTAAAGTAAGCGCTGTGTATACATATATATATATATTAGGGTTGTCTTTCGTTGTATGGGCGAAAAATTAAAATATTTGATACGGTGTCAAAATACGCCACACAAAAAATTAGAGTTCTAGTATAATGGGAAGATGTCCCGTATCGCCCTTGAACATCGGGCTCCTTGGAAAAATACGCATAATTTAAAAACAAATTACAAATTCTTTTTTCTTCAAAATTAAAAAAAATATAAAATTATTTTTGTGTTGGGTTTACTCATAACTACTCAGATAAAAAATATTACTTTCCCAGAAAATCGCTAACTTACCCTAACTTTGTGTCAAAAAAATTAATAAATATTTTGGGTGTACCTCAAACTGACTTTTTTGCAGTTTTGAAAATTTTATTCAACAAAAATCAAAAACTTAGTGTTTGCTGTCAAGTATTTCATTAAACACATCTCAAGTATTAAATAAGCCAAGTACTGTGGATATTAAATTAAAAATACGTTTTTCAAAAATACTCCTGAATATGTACAAAAAATCAATTTAAATATGAATACAAATATCTGAATTTATACTAAATCATTAATTTTAATTTATTTTAAAATGCAAATAAATTACAATTAGAAACATAAACAAAAATTTATTTTGTCATCTTTTTTTTTTTTTTTTTTTTTTATAATTTAACCAATACTCAGGGGATGCCCCCTACTCATGCAGTGCATTGTATTGATCAGGAAAATAAGGTATGGGAAGGAGGAAAGAGGGAGTAGTGTTTGTGGATATTTGATTTAAATTTTTCTAAATTGTAAGTAACAGGGAAGACTTCTGCGGGAAGTTTGTTCCACATACGAATCGTTCGACTAAAAAACGAATTTTCTCTGTAATGCGTTGTGCGAAACACAGGACAATCAACTACAAACGGATGTGCTCTACTAGATAAGCGAGTATTACGAATAAAAACTCGGGCTCGTGGAATAAGTTCACTTATCTCAGATGAGCATCTCCCATGGTAATATCGATAGAAAAGTGTCACACAACCCACATTCCGACGATGCTCCAATGAATCAATAGAGTTGGATACACTACTGTCATTGATAAGCTTCACCGCCCTCCCCTGAACACGGTCCAGAAGCTTCAGAATAGACAATGGAGCCCCTGCCCATATATGAGAGTTGTATTCCATTTTTGGCCGGATATAGCTGGTATAAATAGTAAGGAGATCGGATGGAGTGAAGTAAGTCTTGCACCGTTTTAGAAAACCGAGACACTTGAATGCCTCTTTCGACACTTGAAATACGTGCTTATTCCAACGGACATCACACTGTATTCTCATGCCCAGAACATCAAGAGTATCCGATTCCTCAATACCTATACCATCCATAGTTACAGATGACAATGTCAATTCCACAGCCCGTCTGTGGGTTAACATACAACATTGGGTCTTGCGTGCATTAAAATCGACCTTATTCGCGAGACCCCACTCGGAGATTATAGAAAGGTCTTGATTGAGTGTGTCATTCATGTTCTGCCGCATGCCCTCTATCTCCAAAGAGCTTGGCCTATGATCGAATGAAAATGAATGACAAATGTTGCTGTCATCTGCAAAAGAGTAGATAGGGTTGATGGTCTGACCAAGAAGGTCATTAATAAAAATAAGAAAAAGGGTAGGAGAAAGAACAGAACCTTGCGGTACCCCTGAATTTAGCTGAAACTCGTTTGATGAGACCCTATCTAAAACAACACGTATAGTGCGGTCTCTGAGAAAACTCGTTATAAATCGAGAGAAGACATTACCGACACCAAAAGCAACTAGCTTAGTCACGAGTGCCCCGTGCCACACACGATCGAACGCCTTAGAAATATCTAGAGCAACAACTTTACTCTCACCAAAGCGGTGGATTGACCGGCTCCAACGTTCCGATAGAAACGCCAACAGGTCTCCCGTAGATCGACCACTACGGAAACCATACTGTCGATCATTTAAAAGTGAATTGGTCTCTAAATATTTTACAAGATGGTGGTTAACCATGGTCTCCATCACTTTGGAGATCGCAGAGCAAATTGCGATTGGGCGGTAATTTTCAGGGTTGTTAGCCGCACCCTTTTTAGGGATAGGCTGGACATTGGCCACCTTCCAGCATGAGGGGAAAATTCCCGCACGGTACGAAGAGCTGAAAAGTTTTGCCAATGGACGTGCCAACGTTAAAGAGCACTGTTTCAGCACCAGTGCTGATATGCCATCCGGCCCCGGTGACTTATTTACGTTGAGATCCGCAAGAACCCTTTTGACTGCCCGGGCCCGAAAGAAAATCGAAGGCATAGTATAGGATACCCTTTCGAGAACGGGCAGTGGTTGATCGCTTTCCGGCAAGAAAGAATTTCTTGCAAAAAGTTCAGCGAAAAGGTTGGCCTTATCAACCGGGTCAGTGAATGATTGATCGTCCTTTAAAAGAGTTGGAATAGAAGAACTAGCATTATCCCTTACTCTTTTAACAAACGACCAAAAGGTCTTACTGCCCCGAGGAGCAGAAAGAACTTTGGCACGTAGACGCTGTTCGTATAAAACCTTTTCGCGTCTAAGTACCTTGGCACACTCGGTTCTCGCCTTTTTGCGGTGCAGATCAGTAACGGCGTTCTTATTCGAACGCCAATTACTGAAAGCTGCCTCTCTGGATCTGAATGCATTTTTGCACGTCTGGTTAAACCAACACTTGTGTTTTGATTTAGCCGAAATATGCTTCGTTGGAATAAAAAGTTTCATTCCTAGCATAATAATATTAACTACCAATTCTGCAGCGGCATCGACGTTGTCGTCTTTAAAATACGAGGGTCAATTGTGACCCCATGAAAACACAGGTTAACTATGAACACGAAAAATAATACTTTATAATAAAGTTATTACAATTATATAATATAGCATACACAATAACATTGATGAAATATTACAAAAATCTTGTGAAAAAAAAGTCTATACAAAATTTAAAAAAACGTTGAAATCCGCTAGAATCAAAATGCTCTAACAAAAATGTTTGCCAACGGATATCCGTAATACTTGGCTTATTTAATGCTTGAGATGTGTTTAATAAAATACTTGACAGCAAACACTAGGTTTTTGATTTTTGTTGAATAAAATTTTCAAAAATGTAAAAAAGTAAATTTAGGTACACCCAAAATATTTATTAATTTTTTTGACACAAAGTTAGGATAAGTTAGCGATTTTCTGGCAAAGTAATATTTTTTATCTGAGTAGTTATGATTAAACTCAACACAAAAATAATTTTATATTTTTTTTAATTTTGAAGAAAAAAAAATTGTAATTTTTTTTTAAATTATGCCCATTTTTCCAAGGGGCCCGATTTTCAATTTTTGTACCCAAACAAATATTTTAAGAGGGGGGCAGCCCCAAAAATCGCAAGTTGAAAAATAAGGACCACCCTAAATTATATTTATATGTATGCACAGCGCATACTCTAGGCACATTAATTCATTCCCCGCATAGTTTAGGGGCATGTGCTTACTTTGGGGACTGTCCGCAAAGTTTTCGCGCCTTTTCATACATCTAGCGTATAAGCTGAGGACAGTTGGTTCGATACACCGCATATTTCGGGGACAATTTTGGCCGTGTCCCTAAAGTATGCGCAGTGCATACATATAATCTTGCACCAATATGTATGCACAGCGCATACTTTAGGGACACGGCCAAAATTGTCCCCGAAATATGTGGTGTATCGAACCAACTGTCTTCATCTTATACGCTAGACAGTTCCCAAAGTAAGCAAATGTCCCTAAACTATGCGGGGGAACGAATAGATGTCCCTAGAGTATGCGCTGTGCATACATATATATATATGTATGCACAGCGCAGAATTTCAAGATACAGCCAAAATTGTCCCCTAAGTATGAGGTGTATCTAACCAATTGTCCTCATCTTATACGCTAGATGTATAAAAATGTTTAAAAACTTTGCGGACAGTCCACAAAGTAAGCAAATATTTATATGTATGCACATGTGGGAATTATGTTTAATTTCGCATAACCGAATTTTTTTGTCTAATTAAATATTTTAGCAATATAAATGTTTAAGTGTATGGAAAATTTTAAGAAAATTTTTTATAACTTTCAATAAAAATATTTAAAAATAATTTGCGTTTTTTTATTCTGCACATTTGGCTGGTTTTATAAAAATTTGCCATGTATTTTTGTACATTCAAACATTTCATTTTATGCACAAAACATGTAAATTTACATGAAAATATTTTTAAGCATTTGATACCTGATCAAATGTTTTCCAGTACCTAAACTGAAATATTTACATCATGTGTGTATTTCATTTCATGTACACACAATGTATGTAAATATTTCAGTTTAGGCACACAATGTATTTTTACTGTAATTATAGTAGGAGCAGAGATACCTACTATAAATATGGTGAATTTACATGAGCAAGATATGCCTTAGAATTTGAAAATATGCAAAAACAAGCACGTTTGCGAAATGTGCAACTACAAATTGGTGCCGTTTTAATTCAAATTTGATGATTCGGATAAATATTTAGTCTACATCAGCTTTAGATTTAGATTATCAAAAAACATTCATTTGCTTGGAATTAATTGCACTAGTTATAAGATAACAGAACCTTCTTACTTTAAAAGACAGTCGGTCAACTTTAACTTTAATATAACTTTTGACACATTTGTATTTATGTTTTGTCCTAATACTTAATTTGAATAATGTCTACATTCTATTTTATATGCAGTTAATTGCAATCTTTAGTTTAATTAGTTGTTTCCTAAAGTCCCCAAAGTAATTTTCTATCATTCATAAATATTCTATTCAAATCATATCAAAAACTACACTTATAATTTATGGATTCCATAATTAAATCCTTCAAACTTTCCATATAAATGATAATAATATTTAATGGTAATGCATGGATGGCGGAGGCGATGATGACGAAGATTATCAAGTTTTCAAAATGATGTATGATTAGATGATTTGTATGTGTGTGTGTGTGTGTGTTTGTGTGGGTAAGTACCCAGGCAGAGAAATACAATCGGCACCATGTTGACAAAGCAGTTGGCAGAACGTGGGATTATTAATTTTGATAGTATTTTCCTTTTACCGGATTGATAAGAGAGCCGTTATCCGTTGGTTTCAGGGAACTTGTCACTTTTGGCATAACGTTGGTAATTCAAAAATTTCCTGCTTTTGGGACAATCCCATTCTGAAAATAACTCGGTTGTGATAAACGAACTGCTATAAACGAACTCGGTTGTTGCAAGCGAATTGCCCTAACGATTCGTTTATGGCAACCTCACGAATTCGACTGAGGCAACCGTATTCATTCGGTTAGAAATATATGCGGTTGCCTCAACGGAACTGCTTTGTGAGTGTGGTACTGGCAAACCACATTTTTTGCAAACAAAATAATATTTTCCTAGCACAATAATAGTTGTTCCCTTGGTAATTTTTAGCACGTTGGGTTTTACAAAAATAGCAGTGGTTTGCCAGTACTATATTTTTTATTTTGGTACAGTTGGCAATTTCTACTTGGGTAGCTTTACACTTGTGTATCGTTAAATTAAGTTTTCTATTAAAATGAGCTTTTGATTTCAAAAGCATACATTTGTTTGTTTAATAATACAAGTGATAATCTCTTGTATGATTGTAAATCATATTAATTAGAAAGAAAACCATAATTAATTATTTTATTTTTTTTTTGTTCATAACCATAAATCATGATTAGTTTTCTGCATTATAGCAATATATCATAATTAAAGTCTGCTAATATCACACACATAATTAACATCTAATTATTTTGATATTTGTTAATGATATTGAAATTATTGATTTCTTATAGATTTCAATAAATTTATTCATTTATAAATTTATCTCAATTTGTTCCTTTTATTTAACTAGTATTTTAGCATTTAAATTCAAAACCTTTTTTATGATTTAAACATAGACGCTACAGAACAGTGAACAAAAGCAATGATAAACTTTGATATACGTGTTTAAACACAAAATTCTGGGATTAACATGTTTTCTATCCCCAAAAAAAGAAAAAAAACAGAGATAAAACATTTAAAATGGTCTACTACTCTATTTCATAGGCAAATGCAAACACACAAACAAGGAGGTTTACGAAAAAAAATTTATTTCAGTTTAAAATCTGGCAAAGACTCAGAGTGGCCGATTTCATTGATATTTACAAAATGAAAAAGAAGCTTTATATAGTTCTTTAGAATTACTACCCAGCCCGAAAAATACGAACTTCAAAGCATTGGATTTCTGAAGAATTTAGTGCTTTGCCAACCCCAAAATGATAACACCGGGCAGGGCTTGGCCGTTTCTTTTTTCAAACGTTGGCAAAGCACAGGAATTGAGTGCTGCGCCAGTACCAAAATCATAATTTTAAAACACTGGCAAACCATTGGTAAAACAACCATTAAAAACTATTAAAACTTTGGCAAAGCATAACTTTAAAACTTTGGCAAAGCAACTAATGAATTAATAAATTAATTAATAAGCAAACACTGTACTAATTATAATTTTAAATAAAATTTTGTTTTTATTATATAAATTAATAAAATGATGTATAAAAATAAACAAACAAATTTGCAAAAATATAAACGTGCAGCTAAAAGTTTATTTTTCGATCTTTTATCACAAATTATGATGTGAGCAAGATTATTCAAGTTCAAGAACCTTTGTTTTTGGTTAAACGAAAAACTGTGCAATGTTTATGTTTTAATTCAAAAATTTCTTCATCCGCTAATTTACTGCAGGCAGACTTTATCTACTGACAGATCCTTACATACTTCATTTCGCATCACCGGAAATCTTTAGAGGACCAATGTAGAAGGGGTAGAAAATTTACCCAAATTATAATTTTTGAAGGAAAAAGACCAACGCTTTATCCGCATTATTTTAAAATTATAAATGGGGAAATTTTGGAAAAAAAAACGTTTATTTTATA
Organism: Delia radicum; assembly: GCA_021234595.1. Taxonomy (NCBI): domain Eukaryota; kingdom Metazoa; phylum Arthropoda; class Insecta; order Diptera; family Anthomyiidae; genus Delia; species Delia radicum. The sequence goes on along the minus strand of CM037854.1, from coordinate 24,129,588 downwards.
TTTGAAATTAGAAAATTTATTACTCAAATCGATTAACCATTTGATATTAAAAATTTTAATTAAATTAAGAGTATTAGATATGAAAACGTGATTTATTTAAGAAATTTAGTGAATTGAGCACTATAGCAAAGCACTTTTGGCCAACGTTGGGAATGCGTTGTGAACAGGGGCTGTGCCAGTGCCTTTATTATGCTAACGATTGTAAATTTTGTAAATCAAGTAATGGTAATGCACTTTTTGCTATTATTGGGAAAGCGTTCTAAGCCAGGGCTGTGTCAGTGGTTTTATTATATTTACGGCTGTAAATTTTGTAAATCAAGTACAGGCAAAGCACTTTTTACTAACATTGTCAGAGCGTTGTAAATCAGTGCTTTACAAACACTTTATTTTTGGGACCATGGGGAAACAGTGCTCTGCCAGTGCTTGATTTTTCAGACCATATGCAATTTCTGGCTGGGTATCTTCTTTTTCAAAATTTATATTTTTGTTGAAATCGCAATATTTAAAAAAAAAAAAAATCGGTTTCTTTATCCGTGCTTAGAGTTTGATAAAAACCGATAAATTATAAAACCGCGGTTTCGGTTTTATAAAATTAGAAGAAACCACTGTTTCAGTTATTTTTCGATTTTTTGTAATATTAAAACTAAATTAAAAAAAAAATAAATATGCATAAAAATTTATAAATTTTTAGTAGATATTTTTTGGAATTCAATGTATGGTAATAAATCCATTTTATGAGCCTATAAAATAACTTTAGACAGTGTTAAACTAAGCTTAGTTTTAGATAAATTAGCAGACTACAAAAAATATGTATAATAATTATTATATATTTGTATTATAAAAGTTTATATTTTTAGGTTGTTAAAGTATTTATTGAAAACTGATTTTTTTTTGGCGGTTTTCGATTTCGGTTTCAAGGCTTGAAAAACCCCGGTTTCGGCTAAAAACCGAACAGCAAACTCTATCTGTACTATACAAAATATTTAAAATAAAGTCAAACCAAACTAATTAACTGATATCAATTGTAATGAAATTATTTTCATTAGCATTTTTTAAATTAATGATAATGATTTTCATTGATTTCATTTCATTGATTAATTTTACATCAATTAAAGGAAACAAGTTACAATTGACAGATAAGGTTTTCAAAAAAACTTATGGTCAATATCGATGAAATCTGGGCTTCACAGTAGCTTTAAGTAATGCTTATAATACAAATAGGCTATGTCAGGGAAAAATCCCGAGAGATTAACTTTTTATAAAACAGCCACAGGGTGTCCTAATAATTTGTTTACCCAAATACGTACATGACAATACCACTTTAATCACTCTGATAATAAAATGGAACATTGCTCTAAACTGGAACGACATGGAGTGAACCGGGGAACGAGTGAAATCGGTACACCTAACACATTTGAATTATCGGAACATGTTACGTCGGCTAAGTTTTGCCTAAATTTAGTCCGTTCTGCGATATTTCGCTAAGTTTTCGAGATACTAGCTATTTTATAAAATGACGATTTTTTTTAATTCCCAGTAAACTAAGTGAGATAAGGCAAAACGGACAAAAATTTTGCCCCACCGATTAATCAATCTCTCCCGATCAATCAAACAGCCATAGGGTGATTTATTTATATAGTTTTACTTATTTACGTGATAATGCAAACTAAACCATACAATTCCGACCGATGTAAAACAATTTACACTCCACTTTTTTTGTAAACAAATGCTTTTGTGCTCAATTGTAATTAGTTTTTCAGGCATTAGTGTGATCTCTTTAGCATTATTATGACAAATGATAATGCCAAAAAATGTCATTACAATTAAATGGTAATGAAATTTTGTTGGCATTAGCATTAGTTCACTGAAAATTCAATTTTAATGAAAAATCCAAGCATGAGTCAAAGACATACACTCAAAAAAATTAGTTAGTAAAACATCTTGTAAATCAGGTATACTATTTTTCAGCTAATTTTTTGCTAAAATTATGTTTTAAACAGAAATTTTAGTTATACTTGGTCAGAACTTAACTGTTTTGAACTAATGTTTTACTAATATTTTACTAATGTTTTACTAATTTATTTTGCTAAAAAAAAATTGTGATTAGCACATAAATAGTGTGAACGACAACCAGATAAAAAGTTATACGCAGAATGAATTAGATGTCAAGATGTAGTAGTGACGAGGAAAATTATACTAAAAAGTACAACTCTGGTAAGACACATAAAAAAAATCAACCATGGAATTTTTGTATCTGTTTTTCATACATAAAACAAAATTGTGGATTGAAACAACTTAAATTTTGCGTTTTCACCGCCTTGTGAAAGTAATTGTCTATTAATTAAATATAAGACAACATGAAATATTTAAATTTAAAAAATATTAAATGTGTATTTGTTGTCAAATTGAGTGGTCAAGTTGCAAACAAATATATAGCAGGTAGACAGAATAAAGCGAAAGACATAGACATACATCTAGTAGAATTTTATGTTTCTTTTTTCTTATTGCAACAAAAAGGGTTGTTTATGTTACATTCTGTTATTTTTTCGTTTCGTTTCTATAATTCTCAGCGGCATTAGCGTTCTATTAAACGTTATATTAACTCATGTGGGAGTATGAAAATTTTTATATTTTATAACGTATTTTAAATTATTTCAAAAATAATCACAAAAATATATTTTACGATTTTCAACAAAATAAATTAACTAAAGTAAAAATTTCCTACAAATTTTTTGAGTTTTTTTCAGTCGACTAAAATTCACCAAAAATTGTATTAATGTTTAGCAAGGGTTTTTTAATTTCTAATCCACTAAGTTTTAGCAAAACTTTTGCTGAATCTACTAATTTTGCTGACATTAGCAAATTTTTTTCGCAAGCACCCTTCTGACTAAAATTTTGCTGACTTTACTAACTTTTTTATTTGAGTGTACATTCAAAATATTTATTCAAAGTTAAAACTAATATATATGGAATCTGGGATTATGTCAAAAACATTTAAATCATTTGAAACTGATATTATTTCACAATACCTTTCCCAATATTTATATTTTTAAGAAGCGGGTTAAACGTTTGGATTAACAACGCCTTAATCCACGCAACATTTTTGGGCCATATCTCTATATTTCTAATTGTAAATGTTTAAATCTCGTTTCAATAAGTTCACTTTTTTCATTCATTTTATTTTTTTGTTTGGGGTTTTGAAATTTTGGATTCCATTTGGTAATACAAAAATCTCCCAACACTTGAGAGATAAGTTCAGCAAATGCCTCATTGTCGTGCCATCACCTAACAAATAAACACATGGTAGTCGAAAATTGATACCAATTTCTTGTTCAATATTTAAATTGTTAATGATTTTTGTACCGCGCACAGACGCCCCTTCATGGAATAAAAGTTTGAAAACAATGGTTCGCGAATGTTGTAATTCGGCACAGTTGGAGGTATGTCGAGTAAATGTGCCCTTAACAGATATAGAGTAAGAAAGTCACAAAAAAAAAAAAAAAAAAAATGGAGCATGAATATTGTCGAAAAAGCCGTTTTCTTAAGGCACATTCGCTAGTTTTACTATTAAATAGGCGGGCTGATTTGGACAAACTTTAAAAACGTATATATAATAGTGTCAAAGCATATATAGGGTCCGTCAAATAACTGTTATAAAAAAAACTACTGAATATTTTCTCAAATTTCTTTTTTTATTTGAAAGTACAATCCTTCCGGTTAATAATGAAAAATAATTTCATTCAAATGGCTGCCTCGGCTTGCCGTGCAGTAGCCTACACGATCGGTCCAATTTTTAAGCACATTATCGATTGTGTATTTCACCAATGGCTTCACGAATATTGTCCTTTAAAGCGTCAATTGTCTCTGGCTTGTTGGCGTAACACTTATATTTGACGGCACCCCACAAATAATAGTCCAACGGTGTCAAATCGCATCTCCGAGGTGGCCAAACGACATCAGCTCTGCGGCTGATAATGTGATCTCCAAAAACAGGGCGCAAAACATCGAGTGTAGCGCATTGGATGGTCAGTTGGCTTCAACTCCTGAACCAATTGGACTTTGTATGGCGTCATGCCAAGGTCTTTATGCAAAATTCGTCTCAATGATGTCTTTGAAATTTTCAATTGTTGAGAACGACGGTGAATTGATGTTGATGGCGCTTCACGCACACTTTCTGCCACAGCAGCGATATTCTCGGGTGTACGCACTGTTTTTGGCTTTTCACGCTTTGGTTTATCGATGAGGATGACAGTTTCTTTCACTTTTTTCACAAGATAACTAACATACGGAGCTGACGGTGCTTCTCTTCTTCCAAAATCCGTACGCAATTTTCGCACACATTCTGCATTACCATGCTTTTCAAAGTAATGTCGCATATTTCCCAGCGTTGTCCAAGCGTATACACCACCATATTCGTTCAGAGGAAGGATAAAACTAATTTTCTGTCAAATCAGACATGAGCTAAGTGTTACCATTCACGAAATAAGCACTATTTGAAAAAAAAAAAACGTTAGATGGCGGACCCTTTAATTAATCGCTATCACAATTTTTTTTAAAAAGAGGCCGTGTGCTAACAAAAATTTACTCGTGTGTGTAAACTTGTTTTGCTACGTCACATTAACACTGCTAATCGAAATTCATCAAAATTAATATTATTTGTACGATTTGTCAATGCACAATTTGTCAAATACAAAACCAGGCGAGCATTAATAAATTTTAAGAAAAAAATATTTTATGAAACAAATGAAATTTAGTAAGTATTAAAAAGCACCATGTTGCAAAACTGCACATAGTTGGAATAAACATGTAAAACATGCATTTTTTCTTCAACTGATTATGCTAAACTCTAATGTAATCACGAAAACAAAATATAATTTTTATTTTAGAAATGTTGAGGATAAGAAGAAAAATAAACGTTTTGCTCTAAAAATTATAAACACTATTAATTTTTAAATCAGACTAGACTAGTTTCTGCCTTTTTATGGACAGGCGTCATCAGTGATTTTCCGTTTTCTTTTAAATTGTATTATTATTTATCTATTTATAATTGTCAGATTGTCTCTATATGATAAATATTTCAACAACCTGCGGCTGTAAGAATCAAACCTGCGCTCTTCTTACATTAATTTTTAAATATCGAGTAAACCACGATTTTATGTCAAAAACAAATTTTGAGAATTTTTCCTAAATTTTGTGATTAACGCAAATGGATTTGAAGTACCTAAAAATTGGTTTATTATCGCGTAAAATCCTACTAATGTGCATAAATAAAAAAAAAATAGATTTTAAGCCTTATTTTAAATATTTTTGAGATTATCCCATAAATATTTTAAATATTTTGCATATTACGAAATTTAAACAAAATAGTCGACTTAAGTTATTTAAAATATACTTTTTCTTTATTAAAGTAATGGCCTGTGTTTGTAGTATTTTCATAATTTTGTTTCTGAAAACTTTTTCTTGTGCCTTCTTTTACATATATATGTGTATGTATGCATACAGAACATAGACAAACAAAATCATAATATAGTAGACTAACAAACATTGGTTGGCATTAATTCGCACAGAAAAGCATGGTATGAAATGGCAGTAGTATTAGTAGCAGTAGAAGCAACAATGTATCCCAAAACAGCCGGTACGCATTTAAGAGCCCATTAAAAGGATTAAGATGAAATATAAATTTATCACAATACAAACATAAAATAATGGTGACAAGTTTATGGATTTGTCAAAAACAAAAAAGGAAACCAACAAAAACAATTCAAATCTAAAAAAAGGTTCTGGAAGCAAAACTTTTTATGAAAACATTATCGTTTTTAACCTGGCACGTAGCTAGCGTAGGGAGGTGGGCTCTTTAGCACCCACAGCCCCACACACCCCCACAATATAACTATTATACTCTACAAGAAATTTACGAAACATAAATTTCTGATTTTAAACCCTTTTGGTTTACAAGATATGACGTCATAAAAGTTGAAAAAACGACCATCGTTACAAAATTTACTATAACTTTTAAGCTATAAAACATACAAAATTCGTGTTGGCCTTCTTTTTTTAGGCTGAACAGAAATGATTTTTTAATTGATGTGTCAAATGTAAGTTTTAGGAGTCTTAAGTATCATATCTCGAAATGCTCAGTTTTTAAATTCTTTAAAAAATATATATGCTAATTGCTGAAAGATCCTCTACATTTGTAGAAAAATTGAAGATGGTATCTCAATTGGTCTTTGTGATGTTATTCAGCAAGCCGAAATCGGATAGAAACTATGTCTTGCAAGAGGAGAGAATAAAATACAGCAAAACTAGTGAATATTTGTATTTTAATAGACATTACTGAAAACCACTTTATTTTTTTTTTTATTATATGCTATATCAATTTTAAGCAACAATACTCACCAAATATAAATAAAACCAATGCAAAAGAAATAAATTTGTTCATTTACAAAAGAAAAAAATAAATATAAACTACATAATGCACTGAAATAATTCTATGCATGATATCAATGCATTTTTACATTGGGCCTATGAAATGTAACTGAAACACACCCATTTAAACTTTTCATTAAAGTAAAGCAGTTTCCACAAAATTTGATGAACATTTTCATATGTCTAATAAAAAAGTTTCCTTGAAACCAGTTTCATTAAAAACTTTTTCATAAACTACTAAACTACTAAACTACTAAACTACTAAACTACTAAACTACTAAACTACTAACTACTAAACTACTAAACTACTAAACTACTAAACTACTAAACTACTAAACTACTAAACTACTAAACTACTAAACTACTAACTACTAAACTACTAAACTACTAAACTACTAAACTACTAAACTACTAAACTACTAAACTACTAAACTACTAAACTACTAAACTACTAACTACTAACTACTAAACTACTAAACTACTAAACTACTAACTACTAAACTACTAACTACTAAACTACTAAACTACTAAACTACTAAACTACTAAACTACTAAACTACTAAACTACTAAACTACTAAACTACTAAACTACTAAACTACTAAACTACTAAACTACTAAACTACTAAACTACTAAACTACTAACTACTAAACTACTAAACTACTAAACTACTAAACTACTAAACTACTAAACTACTAAACTACTAAACTACTAAACTACTAAACTACTAAACTACTAACTACTAAACTACTAAACTACTAAACTACTAAACTACTAAACTACTAAACTACTAAACTACTAAACTACTAAACTACTAAACTACTAAACTACTAAACTACTAAACTACTAAACTACTAAACTACTAAACTACTAAACTACTAAACTACTAAACTACTAAACTACTAAACTACTAAACTACTAAACTACTAAACTACTAAACTACTAAACTACTAAACTACTAAACTACTAAACTACTAAACTACTAAACTACTAAACTACTAAACTACTAAACTACTAAACTACTAACTACTAAACTACTAACTACTAACTACTAACTACTAAACTACTAACTACTAAACTACTAACTACTAAACTACTAACTACTAAACTACTAAACTACTAACTACTAAACTACTAAAACTACTAAACTACTAAACTACTAAACTACTAAACTACTAAACTACTAAACTACTAAACTACTAAACTACTAAACTACTAAACTACTAAACTACTAAACTACTAAACTACTAAACTACTAACTACTAAACTACTAACTACTAAACTACTAAACTACTAAACTACTAAACTACTAAACTACTAACTACTAAACTACTAAACTACTAAACTACTAAACTACTAAACTACTAAACTACTAAACTACTAAACTACTAAACTACTAACTACTAAACTACTAAACTACTAAACTACTAACTACTAAACTACTAAACTACTAAACTACTAAACTACTAAACTACTAAACTACTAAACTACTAAACTACTAAACTACTAAACTACTAAACTACTAAACTACTAAACTACTAAACTACTAAACTACTAAACTACTAAACTACTAAACTACTAAACTACTAAACTACTAAACTACTAAACTACTAAACTACTAAACTACTAAACTACTAAACTACTAACTACTAAACTACTAACTACTAAACTACTAAACTACTAAACTACTAAACTACTAAACTACTAAACTACTAACTACTAAACTACTAAACTACTAAACTACTAAACTACTAAACTACTAAACTACTAAACTACTAAACTACTAACTACTAAACTACTAACTACTAAACTACTAAACTACTAAACTACTAAACTACTAACTACTAACTACTAAACTACTAATACTAACTACTAAACTACTAAACTACTAAACTACTAACTACTAAACTACTAACTACTACTACTAAACTACTAAACTACTAAACTACTAACTACTACTACTAAACTACTAAACTACTAAACTACTAAACTACTAAACTACTAAACTACTAAACTACTAACTACTAAACTACTAACTACTAACTACTAACTACTAAACTACTAAACTACTAAACTACTAACTACTAAACTACTAAACTACTAAACTACTAACTACGAAACTACTAAACTACTAAACTACTAAACTACTAAACTACTAAACTACTAAACTACTAACTCTAACTACTAAACTACTAAACTACTAAACTACTAAACTACTAAACTACTAAACTACTAAACTACTAAACTACTAAACTACTAAACTACTAAACTACTAAACTACTAAACTACTAAACTACTAAACTACTAAACTAAACTACTAAACTACTAACTACTAAACTACTAAACTACTAAACTACTAAACTACTAAACTACTAAACTACTAAACTACTAAACTACTAACTACTAAACTACTAAACTACTAACTACTAAACTACTAAAACTACTAAACTACTAAACTACTAAACTACTAAACTACTAAACTACTAAACTACTAAACTACTAAACTACTAAACTACTAAACTACTAAACTACTAAACTACTAAACTACTAAACTACTAAACTAACTACTACTAAACTACTAAACTACTAAACTACTAAACTACTAAACTACTAAACTACTAAACTACTAAAACTACTAAACTACTAAACTACTAAACTACTAAACTACTAAACTACTAAACTACTAAACTACTAAACTACTAAACTACTAAACTACTAAACTACTAAACTACTAAACTACTAAACTACTAAACTACTAACTACTACTAAACTACTAAACTACTAAACTACTAAACTACTAAACTACTAACTACTAAACTACTAAACTACTAAACTAACTAAACTACTAAACTACTAAACTACTAACTAACTAAAAACTACTAAACTACTAAAGCTACTAAACTACTAAACTACTAAACTACTACTAAACTACTAAACTACTAACTACTAAACTACTAACTACTAAACTACTAAACTACTAAACTACTAAACTACTAAACTACTAAACTACTAACTACTAAACTACTAACTACTAAACTACTAAACTACTAACTACTAAACTACTAACTACTAAACTACTAAACTACTAAACTACTAACTACTAAACTACTAAACTACTAAACTACTAACTACTAAACTACTAAACTACTAAACTACTACTACTACTAACTACTACTACTAAACTACTAAACTACTAACTACTAAACTACTAACTACTAAACTACTAAACTACTAAACTACTAAACTACTAAACTACTAAACTACTACTAACTACAAACTACTAACTACTAAACTACTAAATACTAAACTACTAAACTACTAAACTACTAAACTACTAACTACTAAACTACTAAACTACTAAACTCTACTAACTACTAAACTACTAAAACTACTAAACTACTACACTAAAACTACTAAACTACTAAACTACTAAACTACTAAACTACTAAACTACTAACTATAACTACTAAACTACTAAACTACTAAACTACTAAACTACTAAACTACTAAACTACTAAACTACTAACTACTAAACTACTAAACTACTAAACTACTAAACTACTAAACTACTAAAACTACTAAACACTAACTACTAAACTACTAAACTACTAAACTACTAACTACTAAACTACTAAACTACTAAACTACTAAACTACTAAACTACTAAACTACTAAACTACTAAACTATAAACTACTAACTACTAACTACTAAACTACTAACTACTAAACTACTAAACTACTAACGACTAACTACTAACTACTAAACTACTAGAACTACTAAAACTACTACTAAACTACTAAACTACTAAACTACTAAACTACTAAACTACTAAACTACTAAACATACCTAAACTACTAAACTACTAAACTACTAACTACTAAACTACTAACTACTAAACTACTAAACTACTAAACTACTAAACTACTAACTACTAAACTACTAAACTACTAAACTACTAAACTAACTAAACTACTAAACTACTAAACTACTAAACTACTAACTACTACTAAACTAACTAACTACTAAACTCTAACTACTAAACTACTAAACTACTAAACTACTAAAACTACTAACTACTAAAACTACAAACTACTAAACGACTAAACTACTAAACTACTAACTACTAAACTACTAAACTACTAACGACTAAACTCACTAAAGACTACTAAACTTACTAAACTAACCTTAAACTACTAAACTACTAAACTACTAAACTACTAAACTACTAAACGATTTGTGTGTTTTTTTTTTTTTAACAAATATTTTTATGTTCAAGTAATCTAGATTTAACCCCAATATTTTTCTATTCCACCGAATTATCATTTAACCCACGTTTAAATTATAGTTATACACAAGAATGTTCAATAGTATTCTCATATTTAAATATATTGCTGTTTAAATGTTGCAAATACAATTTGTTGTAGCTTTATTAATATTTAAAAATTCATAAAGTGGGAAAGAATTGAATAAAAGATAAAACAATATAAATGAAGTGAGTTTTACCCACATCCTTTCATATTTCTTTCTCTTTCGCTATTAAAGTAAACGTTTTATTGTTATATTTTGTAATTGTTTAAATTCATATGCATATCAGCGCATTAAATTAAGTAAGAAAAAATATGCTCAAGACCGACTATATAAAACACTACAATAGTGTTTTTCACAGAGTACAGGCCTTTTTAGAAAGATTAATATTTTATTATGATAATTTAAATTTTCCAAATTTTTGCAAAAACTGAATAAATGGATTTTTGTTTAAATAATGTTTGGTTAAAAATATTTTTCAGTTAAGTAATTTTTAATCAATAAATTACAAATCTATTCTAAATCTATCTATAGATTAAAATATTTGTGAAACACCCAACGTTTCAAAAATATTTTAAAAACAATTCAGTCATTTCTCACTGGATGATCGGATTGCCGTGAAGTCTTTAAGGAAATATAAACACTATATGTGTTCCTGTAAAAACTTTTTATCTGGAGTCAAAGGAGTTTTGCTAAGTTGAGAAAAAAATTACTAAAATCACGTTTTTTCTTAATTACAAAATTATAAAGTCATTTTACTTTAAGCGTGAACTAAATATTGCATTGAACAAAATATTACATTTTCAAAGTAATCGGACATGATTTGCCTTTCTCATTTTTTACAAAATTTTGATTTTTGTATGCGAATAACTTATACCCTTTAAGACATAACCCATATGAGTAAGCGTATTTATTGTTGGAAATATCAAGCAGATCACAGATATGTTTAAAATTAATAAATTAAAATCTGTTAATAAATATAAAATTGGCTAGTTGCCATAATTTTTTAGTCTTGTTTAGTTCGCGAAAGAAGTAGTTCAATTGAACTACACACCCAATTGAACGTTATGACCTAGTTCACCATTATCCGCTCTTTTAGTTCAATCGTTCATTTCGTTCGTTTTACTCATGACAAAATTTAATCTCTTTTTAACAGTTTTTTCAACAGGTACCTTATTTTTTAAAGTAAATTTGAAATCCTTATTAAACGAAGTGTATTTAAAAAATGTTATTTTTGATCAAACAAGTTTTTTCTAATTTTCTTATTTTGATTTTTTTAACGATTTAAAAAATTATCTTGAACAAAATTGTCAGAGATCGATTAACCTAGGAGCGACCTAGTTCATTCAGATCAATCGAACTAGAAAGAGCGCCAATAACGAAGATAGTGTCCTCAGCATAAGACTTCAATACAACAAAATTTATAAATTCAAAATGTTTTGTGTAAATAGATATATCAGAATCAGGAGGTATGTAGGAACACGTTATAAATACTTTTTTAAAGTTTAATTTATCCAAAACATCAATGACTTCAATATTTGCGGATATTTGTTTAGGTGAGAGTTGTAGTTCTTCAGATGCGAATAAACTAGAGACAGCAATCAAAACTCCGCCACCACTTGTTGTTGTAATTCTATCGCGAAGATAGATAAAGTATTTATTACAAAATATCTCAGAATTAAAGATTGTTGAATTTAACCAGGTTTCCGTAAAAACTATAACATGATGATTTAAATTATAACTTTCTATGAGTAATTTTTACAATTTGGTTTTTAGTCAACGAACATTTTGATAAATTATGAAGAGTTTTCTTTCAGGAACAGAAATTAGTTTTTTGTGTTACCATTTCCACGTAAAGGCCAGCGTGCAACATTATTTCTACGACGATTTTCTTTGAGTTCGTATTCCCAAACGAAGGCATGATCAGACCAGAAAAGCGGATTGACAATTTTATTAAAAATATCGTCAGGAACAGTTACTTTAAATGAAGTTATACTTCTTGGTTGAGAGTATGTAAATTTTTGGACAAAAATATCTGCATTAGATTTCAGTTCAAATTTTATGTAATATTTGGAGTCTAATTAATCAGCGCCTAATAGATCTAGTAGGTCCTCCTTTGAAACTTAAGCTTGAAATTACAATAATTATGGCTGTGTGAAATTTCATGGCAATGACTAGCAGCCAGCAAGAATTGGCTGAATTATTTCTAATATATTTGTGAAAAACGAAACTGCGGAATCCATTACAAAACACATCTCCAATTTATATACCGCGACCACATAATAGTGTAGTGTATGAAAAACGATAATCAGACTGAATGTAGATACAATAACTTTTAATTTTATCATGCAATACCGAAATGCAGACATACTCGTGCATACCATACAAATACAAAATCTGAATGCAAATGGAAAGAGAAGTAATTAATTTATTTAATTACGAATTTACATTAATTTTTAATTGTTTAATAATGGTCTACAATTATGCTAGATGCAGCAGCAAATATCAAAGTAAATATTGCATTAAATTTTTTTAATTCCAAATTCAATGAAGTGAAAAAAAAATGGTAAATAGTTATACAAAAAATAAATATAGTATTTGCATAAAATTATTATTTTAGCAAAGCAATAGTCGTATAAATTACACTGTGCAACAGTATTGAGGTCACATGTTGTAACCCGAATAAAACCAATAGAAAATGAAAGTACACTCTCAGTAGATCAATTGTTGAAACTTAGCTCGAATTAAATTTGTATAAACTTTTTTTTTTAAAGTTGGTCATTTTGCAGTTCAATATTTCTATTTTTTTATATATTAAAATAAAATAAACCATCACAGGTTTGAAATGGCAACGTATAAAAACATATATCGCTTTTTTACTTCAAGGCTGTCATAAGTCAAAAATGCGAGTTCATATTAATGTATACTTTTCGAAATCATGTCATGTATACTATTCGAAATAGAGGATATTTTTTTCTTTTCTTTAAAATGGGTGCAAACAGAATATACTTCATAGAGAAACTGTGCTACTCACAGGCCTCTCTATAATTAGAGAATTCGCACACAACTCTCACTAAAAGAAAAATACATTAAAACCCGTGACCAAGAAAATAGAGAAAGGGTCGAGCGAGGCAGATATGGATTGAAAACTTTAAACTCGTTTTCTCCAAAATCGTGTTTTTTTTTTGTTGATTGTCAGTCTTGCAGTTAATGAGCGATATGGTCATAAATGGGCTTGCATAGTGTACCAGTGTAGCTGATCATAAATGACCATACACAGCTTAATATATATGATATGACCATGTGTGTTCGTATATGAAATCATATCTGTATTGTCATATAAAATCTCATATTGTTGTGCACAATTTGTAAATTTTGTGCTGTAACATTAGATCTAATTAGACAGCTCGTTAAAATGTGTTTTAGTGGACGTGAAATAGCCATATGGGGAATGGGACCGGTTCTGCGTGTGCCACAGGATCGGTCCCTTCGTGCCAGAGACCGGTCCTCTGCTAAACCCTACCATATGTAAACAACTGGCAACTTTAACATTGGCTTGTCATAGGAGGGTGGCATTTGTCCTGCTTTAAACCACATAGTCGCATGCCACAGGACTAACCAAAGAAGGGCATACCACAAGACTATCGCAACAGGGCCATGTCGTATAAAATAAATGAAAAGTAAACAGCTTCCAATGGGTAAAATTCTGGCCAACTGGCTTTTTCTTGTTAATAAGAATTCTGGTTAAGTGGTATGTCCTCACTTTACCAGTCACAGAATTGGTAATTTTAGGACAATTGACACTGCTTAACCCACTTCAGTATTAAATTATACAAGTCCTGTGATAAGTCCTTCTTTAACAAGTCACTTTTAGGTCAATTGACTCCTCATTAGGAGCCCCATAGGGATCCTTTAAAATTTATAATATTTAACCTTAATGGAAAAACGGTAACAAAAATAGCCAAATTTCAAAAGGCTATAAAAATTAAATTTGAGCAAACTTTTCAAACACCTTTTGAAGTTTTGCTATATTGATTGTCTATTGTCATTATCCGTTGCTCTAGTTTAGGATACAGTTTCCTGTGCCACAGTGTTATCTGACGGACAAACTAATATATGATAATATATGCAAAATAAATACAATAACATTTGTATACATTTTGTTATTGTCTATAGTTAAATAGTTGTTGTTCTTTGTTTAATTCGCATAAACAATTGATATTTGTTTAAGCATAAAACTGACAACTAATTAACTAAATTTTGTTTATATTTGTCATTACAATTTTGTAAAAAAAAAAATTATAAAACTTACACAAAAAAAATACATTACACTCAGAATATTATGTGGTTTACTGTTTGTATTTTAATAAAAAAAATTTCAGTTTAGTTAAAAATAAAGGAACTTGCATTTATTTTTGAAATAAATAGTTTTTTCAACTTTTTCATACTTTTGTTCAAAATAATTTACTCTGCAATGCAAATTATTCACGTTCGAGGCCATACTCTATATTCCTTTATTAGGATATTGTCCTAGGAAATAATCTATAGAGTTTTTGTTTTCAAATTTATTAATTGACCACTTTCAGGAATGTGATTATAGATATATTTCGGGAATTTTCTAGGCTCCCATAATCAGAACACGTTTTGATAGAAGTGACAATTCCATACAAACATCAAACATTCATATAAACAAGTTTTCTCACTAAATGAGATTTAATATATGAGTTCAAAGTTAAAGATAATAACCATTGATCAAAAATAAATTAAAAACTTGTTCGCTATGTGCACGCACTACTTTTCGTTTTTTGTTTTTTTCTCATTTTTATATTCACACTTGTTTTGCTTAAAAAGTAAATCTAAAGGGGTAGTAAAGAAGACCGTTCTTTGTCTTTTATACAAGTTTATTAAAAATAAAAATTATGTTTTTCGACCTTTAATTGTGCAATGAAAATGAAAATTATTCAAGTTCGAGGCCATACTCTATATTTCTTTATTAGGATATTGTCCTAACAAATAATCTATTGAGTATTCCTGAAATAAATCTATCAACACATTCCTGAAAGTATTCAATTAATAATTTGAAAACAAAAACTCTACACAGAAAAAACTAAAAACGGGTTTCAATTAAAAAATTTATTGAATCAACTTATATTTTAATTGATTTTGCACCTATCACGGCAATGATACTATCAATTAAACCTTTTATTAAAATTAAGAAGGAAAAAAAGTTATAAATAACTTCCACAAAAAAAAAAATATGATACTCACAAAAAAAGTGTGTGATCTATGGGTCCGCTGAGTCTGTTTGTGTGTGCTTGTTTTGTTTGTTCACTTCACATGTATTTGGTATTTTATACTGAACATTTTCTAGTTATGCATACAGTGTATGAAAAAATAATATGATAATTTCCTCTAAAATAAAGTATGTATTTATATATATATTGTGTGTATGTATTGTATGTATATGTATTTATATATATATTTTTATATTTAGAAGTCAATTAAAATATTAATTGATTCAATTAAATATTTGATTAGAAACAAATTAAATTAAATTCAAATCAAATCTTTAATTACACTAATAGAATTTTCCTTCATAGTATCAATGAAACGATTTCATTAAAATCGATTCATTGGTTTAATGATAAATTTTATTAACTGAATGAAAATTTATTAATATTGGTATTTTTTTCATTAACATTTTTTATGATTTTTTCATAACTTCATAAAAAAAATTCATTAAATTAATGAAAAATTTTAAATTTTTCTCAATAAAAATTTTGAACTGTAATAAGAAAAAACGTATTTTTTTTGCACTATCATTTTGAAATAAAAAAAATAAAAAATTTTTGTTTATAAAGTTTGCCTAGAGCTAACAGTTTTTGACGAATTTGAATAGTTGGTCACTAAATTCCAGGGAACAGATTCTCTAAGAAAAACGATATAGTTCAAAACGAGACCTATACTGTTTTCGTTTTGACGATGTTACAGAAAAACGTTAAACTAAACGATAACAAATTTTTATATTTAACAACATTGTTAACAATATTTAACATTTTTATCTGATATGGTCGTAATTTAACTACAAAAAGTTGACTATAATCGTCTATCGTTCTACAGAATTCCAAGCCAGATCCATAAAAAATTACATATTTTGTACCGACATATAAGAAAATATGTCATCTTTTAACACAAATTTTCTTACATGTCATCATATTCCAAGTAACGAAAATTTGCTGAATCAGGCTGATTTTAATAAAAATCTGCCATCGCTTTTACTTTCGAACTTTTTTTATAAAAATATTGTATAGATCCTATAAAGACCAGACCTTATACATTATTTTTTTTTTTTTTTTTTTAATTTAACCAATACTCAGGGGATGCCCCCTACTCATGCAGTGCATTGTATTGATCAGGAAAATAAGGTATGGGAAGGAGGAAAGAGGGAGTAGTGTTTGTGGATATTTGATTTAAATTTTTCTAAATTGTAAGTAACAGGGAAGACTTCTGCGGGAAGTTTGTTCCACATACGAATCGTTCGACTAAAAAACGAATTTTCTCTGTAATGCGTTGTGCGAAACACAGGACAATCAACTACAAACGGATGTGCTCTACGAGATAAGCGAGTATTACGAATAAAAACTCGGGCTCGTGGAATAAGTTCACTTATCTCAGATGAGCATCTCCCATGGTAATATCGATAGAAAAGTGTCACACAACCCACATTCCGACGATGCTCCAATGAATCAATAGAGTTGGATACACTACTGTCATTGATAAGCTTCACCGCCCTCCCCTGAACACGGTCCAGAAGCTTCAGAATAGGCAATGGAGCCCCTGCCCATATATGAGAGTTGTATTCCATTTTTGGCCGGATATAGCTGGTATAAATGGTAAGGAGATCGGATGGAGTGAAGTAAGTCTTGCACCGTTTTAGAAAACCGAGACACTTGAATGCCTCTTTCGACACTTGAAATACGTGCTTATTCCAACGGACATCACACTGTATTCTCATGCCCAGAACATCAAGAGTATCCGATTCCTCAATACCTATACCATCCATAGTTACAGATGACAATGTCAATTCCACAGCCCCTGTGGGTTAACATACAACATTGGGTCTTGCGTGCATTAAAATCGACCTTATTCGCGCGACCCCACTCGGAGATTGTAGAAAGGTCTTGATTGAGTGTGTCATTCATGTTCTGCCGCATGCCCTCTATCTCCAAAGAGTTTGGCCTGTGATCGAATGAAAATGAATGACAAATGTTGCTGTCATCTGCAAAAGAGTAGATAGGGTTGATGGTCTGACCAAGAAGGTCATTAATAAAAATAAGAAAAAGGGTAGGAGAAAGAACAGAACCTTGCGGTACCCCTGAATTTAGCTGAAACTCGTTTGATGAGACCCCATCTAAAACAACACGTATAGTGCGGTCTCTGAGAAAACTCGTTATAAATCGAGAGAAGACATTACCGACACCAAAAGCAACTAGCTTAGTCACGAGTGCCCCGTGCCACACACGATCGAACGCCTTAGAAATATCTAGAGCAACCACTTTACTCTCACCAAAGCGGTGGATTGACCGGCTCCAACGTTCCGATAGAAACGCCAACCGTAGATCGACCAATACGGAAGCCATACTGCCGATCATTTAAAAGTGAATTGGTCTCTAAATATTTCACAAGATGGTGGTTAACCATGGTCTCCATCACTTTGGAGAGCGCAGAGCAAATTGCGATTGGGCGGTAATTTTCAGGGTTGTTAGCCGCACCCTTTTTAGGGATAGGCTGGACATTGGCCACCTTCCAGCATGAGGGGAAAATTCCCGCACGGTACGAAGAGCTGAAAAGTTTTGCCAATGGACGTGCCAACGTTAAAGAGCACTGTTTCAGCACCAGTGCTGATATGCCATCCGGCCCCGGTGACTTATTTACGTTGAGATCCGCAAGAAACCTTTTGACTGCCCGGGCCCGAAAGAAAATCGAAGGCATAGTATAGGATACCCTTTCGAGAACGGGCAGTGGTTGATCGCTTTCCGGCAAGAAAGAATTTCTTGCAAAAAGTTCAGCGAAAAGGTTGGCCTTATCAACCGGGTCAGTGAATGATTGATCGTCCTTTAAAAGAGTTGGAATAGAAGAACTAGCATTATCCCTTACTCTTTTAACAAACGACCAAAAGGTCTTACTGCCCCGAGGAGCAGAAAGAACTTTGGCACGTAGACGCTGTTTGTATAAAACCTTTTCGCGTCTAAGTACCTTGGCACACTCGGTTCTCGCCTTTTTGCGGTGCAACGAATGATAATTTCTCAATAACCACCAAATTAATGATATGCTAAAATAATCATAAAAAGTGCAAATTATTAAATATCGACGAAAATATTTCATACAAACTATGAATTTTATTCATTACACACATGAAACTTTCATAACGATTAGGCTAAGATAAATGAAAAAAATTTCATATACTTTATGAAATTTTCATTGGGTCAATTAAACCATTCATTAAACTTGATTTAATGAAACACCTTTCATTGACTCAATGAAACGTTTCTTTGGGGATTTTTTTATGAAAAAAATCATTAGATTAATGAAGGAATTCATTAATACTACGCACAAATTTCTATCAGTGTAGATATTTTAGGTTGATAATATTTTCTGTGTATCAAACTTATAATTTACTATTATGTATTTACCGATTTTTTAGTTCCATTTATTATTTTCATTTATTTAAAGTTTCATACAAATTTAACCACCCGGGTAAAACTAGTTATATCTAGTTATATATAATAAAGTCGTATCTGACCTTGCATTTAGTCACATTACGGCTTACATCGTTATATGCAAATACATCTGATAAAATGTATTGTGAAAATTTTTGTGTGGTTCTTGATGAAATTATATGTCTCTTAATCTTACTCCATATATAACTATATAAGCCATATAATAATGACCGAAATATAGGTAATGATCGATATGATTATTCATGGTCCCATGCTAAGTCTTATTAAACTATATATGACTTCATACTGAAACTATTTACCTTATAATTGTATATAGCTTTATATATAATACCATACATATTTTGGTTGAGTTCAATGTCATATTGATTTATCTGCAAGTTAATACTTTTAAATATGGCTTCATATATAACCATATTAATTTTACAACGAACTCATTTTCAAGTGATTTCTTTTCTAATATTTCAAATAAAAAACTTGTACATTTTATAAGACAAAATTATATGTTTTTGAAACACTAAATTGTTTTTTTGTTAATTTTTAAAAATTTCTTTGTGTTTCATTTAAAAAGATGTTGGTCTTTAAAATTGTTGGTTTCTTGAAATTAGAATTTTTTACTTAAATACTTTTAAGCATAACTTCAAGTAACAAAAAAAACAAACCTACTATCGGCTAAAATGATATAAATTCTGATCTATTTACATCCAATTAGATATAATTTAATGTCATGGTTATGGACAAATCTCGTATAAAATTGTATCAAATTATATCTAATTGGATATAATTAAGTACAAGTATATTACCAATTTTTCGGATCAATTTGCAGTGCTAAATGAGATATCCTAATTAGAGTGTTTCTTGATTTTTAGATTTTGGAATATCAATAATTGAAAATGAAAATTATTCAAGTTCGAGGCCATACTCTATATTTCTTCATTAGGATATTGTCCTAACAAATAATCTATAGAGTTTTTTGTTTTCAAATTTATTATTTGACCCTTTCAGGAATGTGTTGATAGATCTATTTCGGGAATTTTCTAGGTTCCCATCATCAGAACACGTTTTGAAAGCGGTAACAATCCCATGCCAAACATCAACCATACATATGAACTAGTTTACTCACTACATGAGAACTAATATACATATGAGTTTGAAGTTAAAGATTATAACCATTGATCAAAAAATAAATTGAAAACTTGTTTGATGTGCAAGATCCACCTCTGGTGGATATTCAATACACGTTTTTTTGTTTCTCTCCTCTTTTTATATTTGTTTAGTTTGTAAACAAACCAGGGGAAGTAAACTTGGCGGTACTCTGCCTTTTATACAAGTTTGTTTATAATTTTTATTAAAAATAAAAATTATGTGTTTTTCGACCTTTAATTGTGCAATGAAAATGAAAATTATTCAAGTTCGAGGCCATTCTCTATATTTCTTCATTAGGATATTGTCCTAACAAATAATCTATAGAGTTTTTTGTTTTCAAATTTATTATTTGACCCTTTCAGGAATGTGTTGATAGATCTATTTCGGGAATTTTCTAGGTTCCCATCATCAGAACACGTTTTGAAAGCGGTAACAATCCCATGCCAAACATCAACCATACATATGAACTAGTTTACTCACTACATGAGAACTAATATACATATGAGTTTGAAGTTAAAGATTATAACCATTGATCAAAAAATAAATTGAAAACTTGTTTGATGTGCAAGATCCACCTCTGGTGGATATTCAATACACGTTTTTTTGTTTCTCTCCTCTTTTTATATTTGTTTAGTTTGTAAACAAACCAGGGGAAGTAAACTTGGCGGTACTCTGCCTTTTATACAAGTTTGTTTATAATTTTTATTAAAAATAAAAATTATGTGTTTTTCGACCTTTAATTGTGCAATGAAAATGAAAATTATTCAAGTTCGAGGCCATACTCTATATTTCTTCATTAGGATATTGTCCTAACAAATAATCTATAGAGTTTTTTGTTTTCAAATTTATTATTTGACCCTTTCAGGAATGTGTTGATAGATCTATTTCGGAAATTTTCTAGGTTCCCATCATCAGAACACGTTTTGAAAGCGGTAACAATCCCATGCCAAACATCAACCATACATATGAACTAGTTTACTCACTACATGAGAACTAATATACATATGAGTTTGAAGTTAAAGATTATAACCATTGATCAAAAAATAAATTGAAAACTTGTTTGATGTGCAAGATCCACCTCTGGTGGATATTCAATACACGTTTTTTTGTTTCTCTCCTCTTTTTATATTTGTTTAGTTTGTAAACAAACCAGGGGAAGTAAACTTGGCGGTACTCTGCCTTTTATACAAGTTTGTTTATAATTTTTATTAAAAATAAAAATTATGTGTTTTTCGACCTTTAATTGTGCAATGAAAATGAAAATTATTCAATTTCGAGGCCATACTCTATATTTCTTCATTAGGATATTGTCCTAACAAATAATCTATAGAGTTTTTTGTTTTCAAATTTATTATTTGACCCTTTCAGGAACGTGTTGATAGATATATTTCGGGAATTTTCTAGGTTCCCATCATCAGAACACGTTTTGAAAGCGGTAACAATCCCATGCCAAACATCAACCATACATATGAACTAGTTTACTCACTACATGAGAACTAATATGCATATGAGTTTGAAGTTAAAGATTATAACCATTGATCAAAAAATAAATTGAAAACTTGTTTGATGTGCAAGATCCACCTCTGGTGGATATTCAATACACGTTTTTTTGTTTCTCTCCTCTTTTTATATTTGTTTAGTTTGTAAACAAACCAGGGGAAGTAAACTTGGCGGTACTCTGCCTTTTATACAAGTTTGTTTATAATTTTTATTAAAAATAAAAATTATGTGTTTTTCGACCTTTAATTGTGCAATGAAAATGAAAATTATTCAAGTTCGAGGCCATACTCTATATTTCTTCATTAGGATATTGTCCTAACAAATAATCTATAGAGTTTTTTGTTTTCAAATTTATTATTTGACCCTTTCAGGAATGTGTTGATAGATCTATTTCGGGAATTTTCTAGGTTCCCATCATCAGAACACGTTTTGAAAGCGGTAACAATCCCATGCCAAACATCAACCATACATATGAACTAGTTTACTCACTACATGAGAACTAATATACATATGAGTTTGAAGTTAAAGATTATAACCATTGATCAAAAAATAAATTGAAAACTTGTTTGATGTGCAAGATCCACCTCTGGTGGATATTCAATACACGTTTTTTTGTTTCTCTCCTCTTTTTATATTTGTTTAGTTTGTAAACAAACCAGGGGAAGTAAACTTGGCGGTACTCTGCCTTTTATACAAGTTTGTTTATAATTTTTATTAAAAATAAAAATTATGTGTTTTTCGACCTTTAATTGTGCAATGAAAATGAAAATTATTCAAGTTCGAGGCCATACTCTATATTTCTTCATTAGGATATTGTCCTAACAAATAATCTATAGAGTTTTTTGTTTTCAAATTTATGAAGAAATATAGAGTATGGCCTCGAACTTGAATAATTTTCATTTTCATTGCACAATTAAAGGTCGAAAAACACATAATTTTTATTTTTAATAAAAATTATAAACAAACTTAATATCAATAATTTTTAGAAGGTTTTTGTGCCAATAAAAATAATGGCGTTTTTATTTTTGAGAAATTGCAACTTTTTTAATTCCCGCTCAGCGGCTAAAATCGCGAATTTTGGCTACCTTCGGAAAAAATCGATTTTTTTATTCTTTATTTTTTTTTAATATTAAAGAGGATTTTTTCCTGAGAAAAATTGTATACTATACTTATTTTTATTACTACCGTTAAAAACTGATTACGCCTTAAATTTTTTTGCCAGTAACAACAACATTTTTTTGGAAGTGTTCAACCTCGAAAATTTACCAACAGGTTGTTCGGTGTAAATACTTGTTGATTTAATATTTCTGGAGGTTTCAATTGCCTTTGAAAAACTTTTCTGGTCTGCCCACTCAGCTGCATTAAAAAGCATAAATGAGGTGTTTATTCCAAAATTAACTAGAGTTTTCAAACTCTGAAGAGTTATAAAATCAAACGGCGACTTAGAAAAAAGGAATCACTATACGTCATCTTGTGCATTGCATCTACTTCGACACTATTATGCACTTGTTCAACTTCTTTCGATTTCAGTAAAATCTTTTTCGTAAAGCATTTAATATAAAAAAAAAAAACTTTGTAGTAAAAATTTTAAATCAAAAGAAAATAAATGTGGGTATGTAAAAATAAAAGTTTAAGGAATAATAACTTTTTAACGGGTAGTAATAAAAATAAGTATATTATGCCATTTTTCTCAAGTAAGAATCCTCTTTAAATGTGTATACGAAAAAATAATTAAAATGAAAGAATAAAAAAAATCCATTTTTCCGACCACCCTAACGGCTATCCGGTGCATTATAAAAGGGCAAAAAAACTGCTTATAAACCTAATTTTTCATGTAGAATCGATTCGTGAAGTCAGATTTTAAATATATTTAGCGGTTTTTGTTCTACAAAAAAAGGAACCCAAAATTCGCGATTTTAACCGCCGAGCGGAATTGAAGGAGTTGGAATTTTTCAAAAATAAAAACGCTATTATTTTTATTGTCACAAAAACCTACTAAAAAGTTATGATATCCCAAAATCAAAAACCAAAAAAAAAAAACAATCTAATCTTTATTTTAGATTTCATATTAAAATTTTTACCCGGTAAAAAAACGGAATATTGTCATTTATTTGTTTCCATTACAGTTTTTATAATTTTAAATTATTTTTATCAAGAAAATATTCAAAAAATTTGTGTCTGTAATTTTTATTAAAAATTTTGTTTATATACAAAATTATTTCAATACAAATTACAAGAAATTAAAAAAGTTTCTACAAACGAGTGAGTGTATACATTTTGTAGAAAGGAAAAAAAAAAAACAACGACAAAAAACTGTAATAATTTTAAATAACTGAATATAACAACGGTATAAACGGTATTTATATAAAAATAACAAAAAAACTTTTGATTTAAATGATAGCTAAGTAGACATTTATGTTTAATTTTAACTTAATTTACACTACAAAATATTTTGAGTGTAGGTATGATTATTACTAGTTTTTCACCTAAATTGTCAAATTTTAACTTGGGTTATGATAGAATAATTTCACTTGGTTCGTTTAAGATTTTTTTGTGTAATCTAAAATTTCTCGACACTTGTTTTTTTTTTTAAATTATTAAATCGTTAACAATATTTTAAGTGATAGAAGGTTGTTTTTCTCCAATTAAGCTTAAACTTCTTAAAACTTATCAAAGCTTTTGACTGTACTCCGACCTAACATCAAATATTGCTGTAATTAATAAAAACCACACATCAACACGTGAAAAGAACAATTTTGATGTAAAATCGAAAACATTTTAGGGATATTCACTTACAAATAAAAATAAATTTAAAAAACATAAATTAAATAATGAAACTTAATAAATCTTAATAAAGAAATGTTTGATCAAATAAACCTTTAATATTTTTGTCACATTTATGCATGAATATTTCAAATTTGAAAACTATCATCAATTTTAATTCCCGCTTTGTTTATTTTAAAAAAGTTTCGACCTGAATTATCACGTTTCTCCCGGTTTATTGTTTAAAATACGCAACATAAAGTGTTATTTTTCGTTAACATAAAAAGTGAACAAAGATGAAGCTTTAAAGAATTTTTTACAAAAACTTCCCGAATAAAACTATTAATGATCTTATAATACAAGCAAAGAAGAAATTAAATAATGAAATAATGAGGACAGAAAAATCACCAAAAATATATAAATCGATGACTTATATCCCAGGATTATCCGAAAGATTCAACAATTCAAATATATATAACACCGATAAATTTGAAATAGCTCTGAGAACTGGCAACACACTTGACAAAATATTTAGCAAAACGAAGTCGAAATTGGAAAATGATGAAAAGTCGAATTTAGTTTACAAAATAAAGTGCAAAGGGGACTATGCCAACGTATGCCAAAAGGTATATGTTGGCACGACGAAAACAAAACTTAAAACCAGACTTGCATCGCATAAATCGGACCAGAAGGCTATTGATAAACCATTAGAACAAAAAACTGCATTAGCGGCCTACTGCACGGTAACAGGGCACACACCTGATTTCAACGACGTAGAAGTATTAGTGAGCGAGAGTAATTATAAGAAGGGATTTACTCTTGAAATGTTACATATTATTGACGTACCAGTGTGTAAGAGACTAAATTATAAAAGAGACGTTGAGAATTGCGCTCAAATTTACAGACAAACAATTGACAAACAGAGATCAGTTTTAAGTTCACCAGTTTTAATTAGTACGCGTATATTTATTTAAAATGTAATTATTGTGATTAAATGTTTGTAATTTACTTGTTTTTAATGATTTTATATAATTTATAAAAACTTTTTATTATTATTATTTTTCTTATAGTTTCCTTGAAAATGAAAGAAGACTTCTGTCGAAATATCGGAAGAATTAGTAAATAAACGAATAAAAATTAAAAACTTTTGTTTATTTATTTAAAATAATTTATTCACATGACCTCAAGCCGACAATAAATCAGAAAACTAAAAATGTTTAAGTTCATAAAAAATGTATTCCATTTAAACAACCGGACAATTTTTTATAAAACATTTTTTATAAAACATTAAGGAACTAAATACTTTCAGTTTACATTATTTTTGTTTGCGATGCCATGGACTTTTTTTTGGCGGTTTAAATGCGCATCTTTGAAACACCCTGAAATAGTTAAATTAACTTAATTTATAGCTCAGAAAATATCATCTGAATCTGTCCACTCTGAATACCCCTATTCTTTAAAATTACAATTTAACAATAATATCAAATGACCACTAAACATGATCAAATGCTGATTATGTTGATATATAAAGGTCAGTCATAACAACCGCTTTATTTAATTAATTAGTTTATTATATTTGTTTTAATTTTTGTGTATTGTTTAGTTGTAAACAAACATTAATAAATAAATGTACCAATAAACCTTTTATATAAAATCATTTATTAATTTAATTCGTTTTTTTTTTTGTTACATACAAATAAACTTAATTATGCAAATGTAAATAAACAAACGCATAATTAACAAACAAAATTTTATGTAAAAACTTCGAATATACTTGAAATGAATCTTAATTACACTTTGAGAAAAAATGTTAAAAATATTAAAAAAAAAAAATTTTAAATTCAGAATAATAAATTTATATCTAAATAAAGTTAGGATATAATTCTATCGATTCAGAAATTTTCAGCTGGGTTTAGTTTTGTACTTGGTTTTGTTTTGAACAAAATATTTATTGAAATTTTGTATCGAAAGTGCTCCATTAAAATTCAAAAATGTATTCTAGTGTCACTCACTGTACGTATACGTATCGTTAATAATGGAACTAATAATAATACGTGCACTTATAGAGGCATTTGTAGCAGTTAGTTTAGTTTATGTTATTTGGTTTTATCTACAACAATATTTAAAATCTCATAATTATAGTACAGAATTAAAATTATGGATGATTTAAATAAAAAATTATATAAAAAACATTATATATATTTAGTTTTTTTTAGATAATTTGAGTTATATATTACACCTAATACTTAAAACATGTTCTAATTTGCAGTACGAGTACCATGCAATGTAAAATATAATAAGAAAACAATCAACTATTGGTTGTGTTTAAATATTAGTATACTACCCTAACCACAAAAGGCTCGTACCCCCTTTAAAAGTTTTAATATAAAATTTTCAATATTCTGCGAAAATTCAAATAGTAACGTTTTTCTATAATTTGCTTTTTTAAATACAATCTACAACTATTACCAAAAAATGCAATACTTAAATTTACATTTGTGATTATTTTCCATTATACAGCAATGATTTTTTAAATATCCCTTAACATGGGAAGTTTTAAAATTGACCATAAAAGGTTCGTACTATTAAGAAAGTTCCGTTATTTTTGTTAAAAAACGTGCTTTTCTGTAAAGTCTTTCTTATTCAATTGACGTGTTTCATAAGAAAAAGAAAAAAAATATAAGTAACACCAAATAAACTAAAAAAAAAAAAAATAAATGGCGCGTAATAAAGCTATTTCAAAAGAAATTCGGGAACTCATAATCCAAAAATCTAAAGATGGGAAAAGTTATTCAGATATTTCTTCGGAACTGCATTTGGCAAAGTCAACTGTTCAATACATTGTAAAGTTTTACAAAAAAAATAAATCAGTTAGCCCTAATTTAAAAAAATGTGGAAGAGTGTCTAAGATAACAACACGTAATTTAAGACAGAAGCAAAACCTATTCTCACCAATGTACAAAAACGAAGACGCTTTCTGTGGGCAAAAGAGCTACAAAAATGGACCAAAAGAGAGTGGGCCGTAATAATTTTTAGTGATAAATCCCGATTTGAGCTGTGTTTGGGTGACACTTCTACAAAAGTCATTCGAACGAGACAAGAGGCATTTCATAGAGATTGTCTAAGACGCACTGTCGAATTCCCAGCGAGTGTGATGATTTGGGATTGCATGTCTGCCAAAGTTGTTGGGCAGATGTGTTTGAAAGAAAACATAGTTAAAGCAGTCTGCTACATAGAAATACTTGAAGAACACTTAATGGCTTCAGTACCCATCATAACATCCTTCGGGGAATTCACCTTTCAACAAGATGGAGCGCCAGCTCATACGGCGAAAGTAACGAAAAGATGGTTCGAAGAAAATAATATAAGTGTCCTGGACTGGTCATCATCCAGTGCAAATCTAAATCCAATAGAATCTGTATGGGCGATAATGAAAAGACGGTTCAGAAACGAACCGCAAACAACGATGATGAATGTCCATAACCCCTGATGAATGTCAAACTTTAATTAATTCTATGAGCCGGAGAATCCATGCTGTGATTGAAGCTAAGGGTGACGTTACTCAGTATTAATTTTTAATGAATATATACAGTACGAACCTTTAATGGTCAAAATCAAACAATAATTAATTTTAGGTATATGAAATTTTTGTTATTTAAAAATCTTTAAATAAAAATGCTTTATGTTTATTTTTTCAAAAGATAATAAAATCATCTCTACAACAAGTGTCTTTTTATTAAAATCCCTTAACTTTTGTGGAAAATATAGATTCTCAAAAATTATATACTAAAATTTAATAGTGGGGTACGAACATTTTGTGGTTAGGGTAGTACATGCTGGATTCCCAATTCGTTTAAAGTAATGGTAACATTAGCATTTGGACTGGCAACCCTGGTAAATAAAAAACTTTAAGGTTCAAAGCTGTTGGCAAACATTTTAAGAAAACACGACTATAACTCATATTGAGTTTCTTGTGGGTGGGGGATTATAATGAGGCTGAGGCTTAGGTCGGAAATGCGGCACTCCCTGTAGTTCTGATCCCCACAAGATTGTTTTCATCTTCTCTTATCTTTATTAACAATTAGTGTTTTCTATAATAATATATATATGATCTCAAACCAGACAATTCAAAATGAAAAGCAATTTTTAGAAATATTTACACATATTTTTTTGTAAACAAAAAAAGTATTTACTACAATACGAGGGCGGATCAATAAGTACGTGACTTTTTGAATAAAACACAGTTTTTTTGCAAAAAAAAAAAAATTATTTAGAAATGTTGAGGTTAAGAAGAAGAACAAACTTTTTTCTCTAAAAATTATACACACTATTAATTTTTAAATCAGACTAGACTAGCTGCTGCCTTTTTATGGACAGGCTCATCAATAATTTTCCATTTAAATTGTAAATTATTTGTGTCTTATAATTATCAGATTGTCTCTATATGATAAATTTTTCAACAAACTGCGGCTGTAAGAATCAAACCTGCGCTCATCTTACATTACAAGCGTAACAATACTAAGTCATGGCCGTTTAGCGATCACACCCAAGTGTGTAATCGAATCTAATGCAGCTAAATTGCAGTTTTCTTTCCTATTAGCTTTTTCTGTTATTGTATATTATACTCATAATTGACAACACTAACAACACAAATATTCTATTTTTTTAGATGTTTGTTTAATTTTTCTAATCTCCTCCGTCTCTATTTCACAATTTTTCAAACATAATCTCCTTTTACCACAATATACTTAGTCCAACGTTTCTCCAATTTTTGTATCCCTTCCAAAAAATAGGGATTTTTCGAAGTCCATAAAATAGGCATGTGTTTGTTCAATAATTTTATCGTTGGAGCTAAATCTCTTTCAACTGAGCCATTTCTTTAGGTTTGGAAATATCCATTTCTTTAAATCGGGAGAATATGGCGGATTAGATACCAATTCGTAGCCCAATTCATGGAATTTTGGCATTGAGACTGCACACGTGTGCACGCGTGCATTATCTTGATGAACAAGAAGTTTTTTTGGCCATATGGGGTCGTTTTTTTTCAATCCTCTTTAAATTGGTGCAATAAGTTGGCATACTATTCGCCGTTTATTGTTTTTCCCTTTTGATCCATATCATGGATTTTTTCGACATTTTCGGGTGTATTGACCTCAATTGTGCGTCCAGAACATTCATTTGTACTTGTGCGACCACAACGAAAGTCAGTAAACAACTTTTTTACCATTGAAATCGATGGTGCAGAGTCCCCATAGTATTTATCAAGCTTTTTCTTGATTTGATTGACAGTTTTTTTTCGCAAAAAATCATGTTTAATGAGCACTCGAAATTCACTTTATTCCATTTTTAAAAAATCCGCGATTTTGTATGTTTTGAACAGCTGTTAACTAAAAGACGGAACTTGCTCAAAATTTGACATTAGTCTATTAAAAGGTGGTACTTGATGGGAGCAGTGTTGAATTCCATATAACTACGAGGGAAGTTCGAAAAGTCACGGACTAATTGATAGGCCCTCGTATATACTAAAATACCTGAAGTTTAGGACTCCATTATAAAAGTTTTAATTCTGAAAGATTTAATAGAAAAATAAGCACTTGAATTGCAAAGAATTTTATTTTTTTTTTTACTTCTAACTTTGACAGAAAAATGATAAAAACAACTTAGTTGATTGATTTTGGCAACTAGTGATGCATAGTGTTACCTATTTTTACCCGATACCAAATTTAACTATAAAAACTTGATTTCTAAATTTTAATTAATCTCCACTTTGACATCATTTGAACTCACAGTGCGGCGTGTGTGTGATATCTTTTGACAATAACACAGTAATTGGGAATCAATTCTGAGACAAGGCGTATACGTTATATTATAATATAACGTATACGCCTTGTCTCTACCATACGAAGGTCATTAAAAATATTCATAATTTATACTTTTTAGCTTTGAAAATAGATCCTTCACAATTTTTTATGTAGCATAAGATAATGACACTAAAAATCCAATTAATTTTATGTCTTATTTTCTATAATTCTTTTTCGTAATAGAGCTTGAAACAAAAATAAACATAATGAGCATTTGATACAAGGCTTGCTTTATATCTATGTATTAATAGCAACTACAGCAGCAACAGAACCAGCAATAAAATAGAATATTCTATAAATAAATGTTGTCAACAACGTGTATACAAACATTATACAAACATTTGTTGCTCTAGTATTTGATCCTGTCTTTATCATAAGAAATACTAATAAATTTTTTTGTAATTATTTTTTATAATTTATTTATAGCATTTTTCAACGATTTCTCATTATTTTTCTACTTGGAATATTGCAGGGAAATAACAATGTATCGTTTTCATTATTCATTGTTATCAACATAGCAATTATTTTCATATCTTTAAGCATAAATTGTATTATTTTTCATAAAGTTATTAATAACAATTTCAGTAAGTATTTGTTGAACAACCGATAACATACAAAATCGTTTTGTTTTTCATCGTTTTATTTATGTAACTAGGTGTATATAATGGTACAGTTAAAAATGTTTTGAGAGATTTCACAGTGGGGTGTATCACAAATATTTTGAAAATAATTCAGCTATTTCTTTCTGGGTGATCGGATTGGCATGAAATTTTACACAGCCATAGTCAATGTAATTTCAAGATTAAGTTGCAAAGAGTAAGCGTTATTGTATGCAAACAGATTACAATTTACAAGCAGATTATAAAAAAGTGTTTTTTTTTTTTTTTTTTAATCGGTTGAAAAATATCAATTTGGCAATTTCTAAAAAAGTTTTAATAACCTTGGGTATTAAAATTTTTCCAACTTTGGAATCTAATTGATCAGCGCCTACTGGTTCTAGTAGACCCTTTTTTTTAAACTTTAACTTGAAATTACATCGATTATGGGTGTGTGAAGTCTCATGGCGATTCCAGTAGCCAGTAAGAAATGGCTTAATTATTTCCAAAATATTAGTGATACACCCCACTGTGGATTGTCAGGATATTTGATAATTATTTCTTTTTTTGCACAAAGTGTTGATTTGTTTCATACATATACCCTCATTAAAAATATATTGGTTTAAATTTGATAACATTTTTTTTATAGAATATTATATATGACATATTTCAAAAATTTTAGACACCTGCTGAAACTGACATTATATGCTTATTATTTCTCAAGGTATTACGAAATTAGAGGAACCGGATTACGTTGACAATACTTAAAAGATTTGACTTGCAAAGTTTCACGTTGAAATGTTTTCAACACAAGAATTGATGGCCATTTAAAAATTTAAAAAATTACAATGAAAATGAAAATTATTCAAGTTCGAGGCCATACTCTATATTCATTTATTTCTTTATTGCTTTAAACCTAAAAAGTTTTATATTTATTTGTTCATGGTTTTTAACTTTCAAATTCAAATCAATGCAAAATGGAATCACTAGCCTTGAGAAAGAAATTCAGTAAAAGAGGAATTTCCATATCGCGCAGTGAGATATATCACAAAATTTTTGGAAATATTTCGTGGTGCGATTGTAATGAATTTCGGAAAAACGCATAACTGACGTAATACCGAGATTTAATTTTGAACCATCCAAAGCACCTGTGGCTGCATGTGACCAACCAAATGTCACAACTTTTTGCATCTAAAGTTTTTAGTACTTGCCATTGTTCAGCTTCTAATCCGATTTTCAAAAAAATAACTTATTTGTAATTTTGTAGTAGATACTTTGTAGTAGATACTAACAGAAAACATGGGTACATGTGTGGGCTATCTCTAATAGTTCCCGAGATATTCCCATTTGCAAATATGAAATTTCGAATTCGGTCCTACTCAGGTCCAGTCTTTTGCGAGTAGCGGCATAAAATCGGTACCAATTTCTTTTCTAAGGCACCGGTTATTTAACTAAATAAATTATCGATTAAATAAAAAAAATTAATGCAAAAACTTTTTCCACTCAAAAACTACATAATTTACGTACGACTCCAATTACGTAAAGGAAGCGGAAACTTCAACATATGTCTAATTAATTGGGTAAGTCTCTTCCAATTCCCGCTTCAAAAATAGCAGCAATAAATTTAAAAAACTCATTTTTGGAAATTTTAGTTTTATTTTTGGGAGTTGTGGGATTGCTTACAGCAAATCATAAATTCAGACATAAATTTCACATTGCTGATTTAAAATCTATTTAAGTTCAAAATATCATTGGATTATTTCTGTTAATAAATATTTGTTTGAATAGTGGAAATTTACATTTTACAAAAACTGAAATTGTTACCTTACTATTAAGATATTCCAAGTTTTTGTTCTCTTATAATTTCTTAACATTAAATCTTCAAAATCGGACCAATAAATGGCCGAATTTTAAAAAAAAAAAATTTTGAGATATCCCATCTGTCGTTTCAAAAACATGGCTTGAGCGCATATTTAGGTATCTAGAGTAAATCTTAACGACGGACTGAAAATTGCAAAAAAGTTTAATTTTTGTATTGCTATTGGCTACATCGGCAGTTTTTTCCAAAATATATTTGGCTTTGTGACAACTAAATGGCTGTATCAATTCAGGAGTAACATACATAAAATAAGCGATTTTAATTACCTTAATACTAAAATCGAAAGGCATCAAAAAATTTTAAGGACATTACATTTTATGAAGCAACATTATACAATTTTTAATTTTGCGAATTTAAAAGTGTTTAATATGATTTCCTGTACGTAAGAAACCTCAGGTTAGGTTAAGAAGGGTTATGTGCCCAAGGGCACATATCCACTCAGAGGCCAATACGGTCAATTGTGAATCCCTTCAGTGAAAAGTTAAGCAAAAATAGGAATCGACAGATAGATAGATTGACAGATAAGCAACCTTAAACTCAACTATATACCATTAAACGGGCAACAAAATAATACCAAAATAACCGGGGTTTTCTTTTTAAGTTCTAAGATGTGACCAAAAAATTTTGAGTGTATTTTTACCAAAGATAAGGAAATGAAAAGAAGAAGAGAAAAGGAAAAAAGAAACAAAGGAAAGAAAAGAAACAAAAGAAACAAAAGAACAGGAATTAAAAAGGAAAAGAAAAAGATTTTATAATTTAAAGTTTTGATAGAAACAAAATTCCCGGGACGGGTAAAACAAAACATAAAATCTTGCGAAATTATTAAATATTTGTTTTTAAATTTTCTAATGGAAAAATGTTTGTTAAAACGAACCACAGTGGTTCCAAACACAAAAAGCATGGTAATAAGGCTAGATATTCTAAACTACTGGTCCAATCGGGAAAAGGTGTTCACAAAAATTGAAAAGCGGTAGCTGGAAAAATGTTGCTGCACTCACCCTGTTTTAACACAGGGAGTGCTACCATGTGTATTTAATCGATTAAATTTCTACATTGAATCCATTATTTGCTAAAGTTGCAATCAATCATGCACGTTAAAACAAATTAATTTAAAATATGAAAGTTTGGATTTTGGGGAATTGTTCATGTTAAATGTTCCCTATTTGTTTTGCGTATTAAATTGTATTCTAAAAGTGTTCTTAACCAATCCGCTGTAATATAAAATATTACAAAGTCGCTTCTATATTAAAAATCATGTGTTAGTTGTAGACAGATCATAAAATATTTGAAATGTATAAAGAAGCATAAAACAAATAATATAACAAGATTTTTTGTATAAAATAAAAAAAAAGTGTTTTTTAATGAGAAACAATCATAAAACATCTAAACACATGGATAACAAGTCATACAAAATAAATTGTGAAAATATATCCACCAAGTGTCGAACATTTCTGAAATTTCTCATATATTTAAGTATATATTTTTTTTATTTAAGGACATACGGAAGTTTGCGACTCTCCCCAACACTAGCACTAAATATAGAAGTATGTATATTATCAAGTACCTCCGACAACGTTTTCAACTTTTCCCCATTATTTTATAAATTCACCACACTGTGCACTATTACTACGGCAGCATCAGTAGCGCAGAAAAAATTTAATATTTTTTATTATAATATGGAAACTGCTTATCATTTGTTATAAGATTACTAATTAAAATTCCTTTTAATGCAAATAGTAACGAAGTGTTCGTTCATCTTAAAACACATTAGAAGGGATATCAAAAGGATGGTACGTGAAAGAGAAGTAATTGTAAGACATTCCTTCACATGCCTACCTGAATATTTAACAACAACCCCTTTTATATCTCTATAATATACCATAAAGTTAAGTACAGTCATGCAAAATTATATAATTGCACACGAAGCTTTAGAACTTACTTTATTACACCGTGTTGCTTGAGTTGTTAACTGGCACTTTAACTGACCGATTTGTGTTGTTTTCCATATATTATTTGACCTTGACCTTTTGCTTTTAGCGAGATATTCCGTTAGAATACTTAATACTACACGAAGATATAAAATATGATTCAAGATGATTGGGTAAATGAAATTTTGGTATTATAATTCTAATGATCATAAATATAGTTCTGACGATCATATTATGATCACTGAGGACGATAATGTTTTCATTTCGGATACTTGTATCATTATTAAAGCATATGAATTGTTTATTTTAAAGTAGTATGCGTGAGATATAAAATGTTTTTATACCCCTCTCGCTAGAAAACAAACAATTTATTTACACTTTAAAAAAACAACATATTTATGGCCAAGATTTACGTATTTTCCGTATTGAATGGACTCATACCACTTTCAAAATAAAAACTTTTAAAAAATTGTTGTACGCAAACATAATTTTTTCAGTTTAATTGAAAATTGCCTAAGTCATTCCAAAATTAGCGGGATTTTTCACATGATTACTTTATATATATAACATATAATCGGTAAACGATCAATTTGCGAATTTTTTGAAAATAGTTCATATACTGATAGTATTATCTGCATGATACCAATGAATGTTCGCATTAGAAATATGACTTGTGACTGGAACTCGCCCGTTGAAAAATTATTATTACAGTTTAATAGTGAATTTTTTCGTTGATTAATAAGTTTATGTGTGAGATTTTATTCGTTCGGTTTGAGATCATGACTAATTGTTCTCTAAATTGACAGAAAAATTATAATTTTTATATGATAATTTAATTTGACTATTAGAAAAAACACAGAAAAAGTTATTAGACTCTAGCATGAATGGAATGCATTTTCTGACCCACTACGGTCTTCATCAACATTCTTCGTGCCATTTAGTGTTAATCGTAAATACCCAGCCAGAAATTAACAAACATAGAAGTATTCTGAAAGCTCTACGTATGGTAGTTGAAACGTTACCAAAGCAACATGTTTTTAATGATTATAGTGTTCTCAGGGCACTCAAATGTTAACCCAGATTTACGGTCTCATGTTGGTATTTTAGAGTATTCTTAAAACGTTACAAAAACCAAACATAAAGTAGTTGTAAAGCGCTACGTCTTTTGTTTTTAAAACGCTTCCAAAACATTTGAAAACCCAAAAGTATAATAAAGTGCATTTAATGCAAAAATTGACTGCTTTCATAGAATTTTAAACACAAAATGTGGAATAATTTTCCAGTACTCCAAATACCGAAAAGAAAGTAATTTCCCAGTGCTAAAAACACATTAATTATTTTTTTATATTTTATTAGTAATTCAATTTTTTTAAATTATAAAGTAAAAAAGTTATAACATTAAAACGTAATTGACAAATACGTTGAATTTTCATGGTGTTGGGTTCTGACGACCTTTTGCTGCAGCCAACCAGCGCACTGTGGTCAATATTTTGAGATAGCGGCCAAAACTCCTTTTTGTTTTTGTTCTCCGATTTTAAAATTATTAGACTCATATGAAAGTAGACAGTAGTAATCCTCGGGAGCCAAAAAATTAGAACTCTATTTCAACTATTTCACTGAGAACAGGGTGGTCCAAAATGGGCTTTTTCAGAATTTAGTAAATTTATGATATTTTTAGTTAATTTTTAAAGTTTAAATGATCATAACTTTTGTTGTGTTGTAACTTAACTTATTTCCTATTACTGGTAATTACCAGTGTGCAAATAATTACTGGTAAATTGAAGCTCTACTGTTTTCAGAACAATTTAAATATTTTTTTTAAAAAAGGTCAAATTTCTCGGAAATTTCCTACTTCATAGAGCACAACTCCTGTGAGTCAAGCTGAGTCAAAACACAAATTTACTATTTTGTAGTCCTAACTCTCCCCTACATTCCTATATATACATGTCCATGCATCGGGACTGCACTTTTTGAGCTACAGCAATTTTTCTGACCTAAGGTAAGATATTCGGTACAAATGCACGTCATATTTTTTGAGAAGTTATTTGTATCAGGGACCGTAATCATTATGAGTTTTATAATAAAAATTACACAATAATGATTATGTTATGAGTTTTAAGGATTTTCTTCAATGGTAATGATTATTTTTGAGTAATAATAAAAAAAATCCGCAATAATCATTATTTTTGAGCAAAAAAAATAAAACTCAAAAATAATCATTATTTATGATTTTTATTTTTTTCGCTCAAAATAAAACTCACTTTCATGTAGGTGTAAATATATATACATATTAGGGTATGGCGATTAGTGTGGAAGGAAAAAAATCTTCATGGGCGCTTCGCGTTTCTGATTCTTGGGATT
Organism: Delia radicum; assembly: GCA_021234595.1. Classification (NCBI taxonomy): domain Eukaryota; kingdom Metazoa; phylum Arthropoda; class Insecta; order Diptera; family Anthomyiidae; genus Delia; species Delia radicum. The sequence goes on along the minus strand of CM037854.1, from coordinate 24,092,085 downwards.
AAACTGAGCAAAAAAGTCCACTAGACCATAAGTCTACGGTGCAAATCGAGATTCCAGATTTTGACTTTACGGCAAAAAAGCCCTATATTGAAATTAATAATTAACCACTTAAACCCCACCCACAAATATGATTGATGCATTAATCTGCTAGAGAATCTTCCAAAGAAGAGATTGATACCATAATAATGGATAAGCTCCTCCTCCTTCCTGAGATATGTGCATCCCACACATTGTTACTTTCACAAAACACGGCAAAAAACAGCCCTATTAACCCCTTAAACCTCACCCACAAATATGATTGATGCATTAATCTGCTAGAGAATCTTCCAAAGAAGAGATTGATACCAAACTCTTCGATAAGCTCCTCCTACCTCCTGAGATATGTCCATCCCACACATTGAAAGTGAGTTTTATTTTGAGCGAAAAAAATACAAATCATAAATAATGATTATTTTTGAGTTTTATATTTTTTGCTCAAAAATAATGATTATGGCTGATTTTTTTTATTATTACTCAAAAATAATCATTACCATTGAAGAAAACTTTAAAAATCAAAAATTTAAAAATCATGACGGATATGCAAAGATTGTCAAAAAATAATAATAATGGTGCAATAAATTTTTTTTTATGTCTCTTCTAAGTGATTGATTTTTTGATTCAAAAAAACGAGCAATAATCATTATTTACGGTCCCTGATTTGTATGTGAAAGTGGCTATTATGCATATATTTTGATGAAATTTTGTATAAGAGTTCTTATTGACCCAAAAAATAATTCTGTTAAAATTAGGAGAAGTTGCCCCGTATTTGGACCTAGTCCACATAGAAGGGTGTATCAAAATTTTGACAAAAATGACAATAGAACTCTCAAATTATGTGGTATCTGGCAATTCATTTGGAAAAGGTAAAAAATGATTTTATTGCCATCTAATATTACATAACTTAAATACCTGAAAATTGCAAATAAATTTAAAACCAATGGAAATAACTGGTAAAACCAAGTACATGTTATATTATTGCCAGTACCTGTTAACTCTCAAATTATGTGGTATCTAGCAATTCATTTGGAAAAGGTAAAAAATGATTTTATTGCCATCTAATATTACACAACTTAAATACCTGAAAATTGCAAATAAATTTAAAACCAATGGAAATAACTGGTAAAACCAAGTACCTGTTATATTATGTTTCAAAGAGGTAAAAAAGATCATGTTGAAACTTCGAGCAATAGTATATTAATCCATGCATTCATTTTTTTCTTCATTATTGTTTAAACAATGGCTAAATTCAGTTATAGTGTTCTATCTGATATATATTTTGAACGGAAAGATGAAAACGACATTATTTTACATATAATGAATAATCCATTCTTCAAAATATGCGACAAACAAGAAATTAAAATTCATAACTTAAAAATAAAAAACTTTTTAAATACTTTAAGAAAACGGTACAATCAATGTTCCAGAAACAAGAAATTGTTTTACTCACGCAACCAAGAATGGCTAAGAAATAAACTTATTTTTAAAAAGCCATCAGTAACTACCAACTGGAAAAGGTGGTCGACCAGCAAAGCCAATTGATAATTGTAGTGAAAGATCACGAAGACGCAAGCTTAAACATATCAATGAAGAAGTTTCTTTTAGCATCATAAAGGATTCATTTCTGCATCAAATTCAACCATCGAAAACTAAAAAGAGTAAAATTGCTATCATTGGAAAAATAGTGGAAGCAAGCCCCAGACACACAAAAAGGATTTTAGAAAGTATGCCGACACCAACTGTAGAAAATAAATTTACTCCAGAAGAAGCATTTGCACTATTTTTGGATTTGAAAATGACTAAAAACCAATATACAGAATTGCGGAAGCGAACCAATGGAAACAATTGTGGAATTTTTCCATCATATCGAGATATAGTTTCTGCCAAAAAAGATTGCTTACCTTCACCAACTGCTATTAGTGTAACTTCAAGTTCAGCAGAAATAAAATTGCAGGATCTTCTTGAACACACTGCAGAACGATTATTAAAGACATTTGATGCTGACTATTTAAAGAAGTTTAAAAATTGCAGCATGACTTTAATTTCTAAATGGGGATGTGATGGGTCCTCTGGCCAGAAACAATACAAACAATGTAATGCGGAAAATTCATCAGATGCCAATTTATTCATGATTTCTTTCGTTCCATTACGTTTAACAAAAACTTATATTGGTTCAGAGCCGTCAACTAGTAGAGCTGCAGAGATAGATGTATGGAAGAATGAAATTCCCTCGTCAACAAAATTTTGTAGACCAATAATGTTTGCTTACAAAAAAGAAACTAAAGATGTCATAACTGAAGAAGTTGGCAAAATAAGAGATGAAATTAAAGAACTTCTACCAGTGATATTTGAATTTAATGACCAATGCATCGAAGTTAACTTTAAAATGTCACTTACAATGATCGATGGAAAAGTTGCACAAGCTTTAACCGAAACAAAGTCTTCGTCAAGCTGCACCATATGCCAAAAAACATCAAGCCAATTGAGCCAACCACCAACACAAGACGATAGTTTTAATGAAGCATACACACAGGGAAAATATTAGTTGGAATTCAATGAATCCCATTAAAAATCATTCACATTGATTTAAAAATGATAACAAGTACTTACTATATATAATTAGAACAAATTAACCATCTTTATTATCAAACGACAATGTCCTCAACAAATTAATAGTTCATTTACCTAAATCAATTGTTACGTAAACCAAATTTGAATATTAAATAAATGTTTTGTAATTTATGATGGTTGCAACCATTTTTAAAATTTTTTATCATTCATTTGAATCTATTTTTTGTTTGCATATATAATAATATTGGGCTTAGAAATAATTTTAATGTAAAAATTAAATATTACCAATTATTCAGGAACTTTCATCATCATATAGCCGTGTGTACTAATGTCATTTAATAAAAATTCGGTTACATACACAAAAGTAGATTTGATTGGGCTAATTAACAAAAATTATCTTTGCAACTAAGGAATCGGTTAATTTTAAAACGTCAAATAAAAAAAAATCACAAAAAAACACAACATAAAATTTTAAATACAAAATAATATTGAAAAAAAAATCTTAGAAAAATATTTAAAAATTCAAAATAAAAAATAAATCATTTATTAAAGCAAAACCTGATGGAAATGGCTATCACTTTGTGGACATATCAACATTCATCAAAACGGTGTTTAAATGTTTGTTTCAAATATATATAGTATACATATATATATAATAATAGTATACGAAGAATAATATTCTTTACAGAAATTTAATACATTGAAGATGACTTCATATTCCGATTAATACGTATGCTACAACAAATGCAAGTCCATTACTCCATTGCAAGTCCATTACTGGCATTCCGAAACTTCAAATTATTTTCCTGAAAATTAAATTTTTTCAAGTGGAAAAACGTCTTCTTGGTTGTGTTCTCTTATGATATGTATATTCCTTAGAACAACTACATCAGCATTTGTGTATATGTTTTCGTTGTATTAAAAGGTAGTATTTGACGGAATCCTATACAAATTATGTCTGTTTAAAATTATTGTAGTCTATGTACAGCGAATTCAGCAGGTTCTAATATGCCTTCCTTTCGATAACCGCTTAGAATCAACAATATTTTTTAAAAAAAAGCCAGATTTTGAGGCAGATGTTTGCAGAAAAACCACTCAGATTCTGGAGTCTTTCCTCTAGATAAACTTGAAAATTGTTAACCCTTCATATAAAAAAAAAACATTTCATTGAATTTAAAAAGAAATGGAGCACATAAATTAAATTGTGCTCTTTAGGAAATTCTACGATTCTTTACCAACCTCCCCATAGGCATGTTTTTGAATTTTAATGCGCCTGCCGGTAACAAAATCACTATAATTTTAGTGTTTTTATAAGGGAAAACCGCCAGATTTCCTTTAAATAAATGACACTTAATGCCTATATTTTATACTATGGTGTCCCTTAAAAATAGATACGTCATTACTCCCACCAGTTTTGTGACAAATGGTTCCAAATGGAAGAAATCGATTCTTTTGGTTAACCCGTGTCGCAAGTCGGCTAAAAATTGCCTATTTTGAAAACTTCCAAAATTTTTTTTATATATTATTTATTTTTTTTTAATATGCAATTCTGACTTCGAATCCGAAATAACCCACGAATTTGCTAAAAGTGCAAAAACATATTTTTAAAAAATTAATTTTAAAGATTTTTCAAAAATTACTTTTTTGATTCGGAAAATTATCACTTAAATTTTACTAAATTATTATTATCTTTCCTTTTCTTCATATAGTCGTTCACCCTTAGTGGCCGGGACAAAAAAGCCCCATACTTAATTTAAATTATGACCACAAGAAGAGAATATAAAGAGTTTGGATCAAAAAAAAAAAAAAATGTCCACTTGTTTAAAATTATTATTTCGTGTAACTTGGTCCACTTTTCACTTTTCATCAAAAAATACCCACGAAATTTAGAGAATAACATATTTCAGATTTTTATTAGATTCGGATATGTCATAAAGGGTACTTAACTAACTAACAAGTAAATAGCAATCGACATCTCCAAATTAGGCATTTTAAAAAATCTTTAAAACTAATTTAAAAAATATGTTTTTGCAATATTATAATATTTATGTGTCTTTTTGGATTCCAAGCTAAAGTGGGTTAATGATATCCGGAGAAGTAAGAATTACATATCCGAATAATTTTGAGTATATTAAATGAATAACTGAAATAAAAAATAAGTTTTTCCGAAACTTTTAATTTTGAGAATGGGCCATTATATTCTCGGCAGACTTGCGGAGCTGGTTAACGTTTTAAATCATTAATCAGTTGTATTAATGAACAGCATAAAAGGATTTTTATTATATTGCAGAAAAATCAAATGCTGTTTATACGATATTTTATATTTGTATTTAATTTAAATTTTAATGTATTTTTTAAGTTAATAAAAATAAATAATTTTGGAAATTAATTGGAAACGGTGTTTTCAATACTATAGTTAATTCGGTAGGATAAAGTTAAAAAAAAACTGTTGGGTAAACAATCATTTATATTCAATTCGGTAGGGCTAACTACAAATTCAATCGTTCTAATAAAATATGGCTTACAACTATCGAATCGACATTTGAATTTTATGATAGTACGTGTGACTGCCAAAATTCGGTTGGCAAAAAATTCGGTTGCAACAATGAATATGTTTTCTGTGTGTATGAATTTGGAATGTCACCTCTTCATGCTAGAATTCGTTTTATGGAGCATATTCTTAAATTGGGATACGATTTGGAATTTGGCCCGTTAGGCGAAACAGTGAGAAACAACAAAGAACATTTGGAAAAAAGAAAGCAAAAAAAAAAGATATTCAAGAAAAATACCGTGAGATAGGCCTTATAATTGACCAGCCAAAGCAAGGATAAGGAAATTCTAATGATGGAAACACAGCAAGGAGATTTTTTTCCGATCCTGAAACTGCAGCTTCTATAACTGGAGTAGATTATGATTTAATACGACGATTCCAAATCATATTAGAAGTTATAGCATGTAGCAAAAAGATAGATGCAAAAAAATTTGGTCAGTATGCTAATGAGACAGCAACCCTTTATAACCAAAAATATTCTTGGAGACATATGCCAACCACAGTTCACAAAATTTTGTTCCATGGGGAACAAATAATTCAGCACAATATGCTTCCAAATGGAGATCTCTCAGAAGAAGCGCAAGAAAAAAGGAACAAGGACTACAGATTCCTTCGCGAGCACAATACAAGAAAAATTTCCAGATATTGTACTAATGAAGATCTTATTAATATTGTTTAATTAATACTTGTTTAAAGATTATAATTTGTTTCTAATTTTAGTATAAATTTTTATTAATGCATTTAAATAAAATATATGTGCACTTTAAATCAATAGTAAAAGTTTACTTAAAATTTTATCGATGTTGTGTTCTGTATATAATATATCCAAATGGTATTGATATTGTTGGGAATTTCAGTGTTATTTTGCAGTTTAATCCTCACAAGAATTAGCTTTCTTCCAAAAAAACCAACCTTTGGCCCCTGTGAATATTGAGACTAAATAAATGTCAGGGGCCAAATGTTGGCATTTTCTGACCAAAATTAAGTTTAGGAATAATAAATAAGTATTGGTTGTAAAATACGATTGAAGAAAATAAGAAATTATAAAAAAAATACCTATTTAAAATGTCAAAATATTCAACTTTTATATGGAAACTCAACAAAAAATTAAAATGCATTTTTAACTCCACATTACTTACGTTCCTATTAGTCGATTTTTACGTTTAAACACGCAAATTGAAGCTTAACGTCCCTCCTATTGAACAAAACAAATTGCGTAAAATTACCAATCCAGTCAAAAGTTATAGAGTTTTGACCGCTATCTCGCGAAATTGACCACTGTGCAGCGGCTAGTTTTCGACAAAATGGAACTCTGGTTTTAAGGAAACTAAAAATTTTTTGACTACCCAATCTCATCAAAGGAAATAGGAATATATAATGTGAAAAATTTAGATGAAAACAACATTGACACACATTTAAATACGCTTAATATATATTTAATGTTGCATAGAAGTATTTCTATGAAAACTTTCCCTTTTTTCAATTACTGCAGTAAAACTGCGGCAAGTTACGACTGAAAATAAGTGCTTTAAAAAACAAGCTGATTTGAAAAACGTCTGGTATCTTATAGTATAATAGTAGAAATGTGCGTACTAGACTAAAATACACTCACAAAAGTTTTACAGTAGAATCTACTGAAAAAGACTGTAATTTCAGTTTAAAAGGCGACAAAGGTAATTACAGTTAAAATAACTAAAAATGTAGTTGTTTTTAACTGTTAAAAAACATTTAACAAATGTGGTAAAAACAACTACCAATGTCGTAAAAACAACTGACAATTTTTTAATACAAACATTTTGAAACAACTGTAAAAATTAGTAAAAACTTCTGTTTTCGAAGGTTATTTTTTTTGGTATTTTAAAAAAAATTTCAATTTTTTTTCTTCATTCAATTACAACAAAATTTAGTATTTCCAGCATCTTACTTAAAGTCTCAAGTCAACATTCCAAAACAACTGTTAAAAATTTTAGTAGTTTTCGTTAGTTGTTTTTGAAAACAACTGTCAAAATAGTTGTTTTGCATTATTTCATACGAAAACAACTGTAATTACAGTTAAAAACAACTACTACTGATTACTACACAAACAACTGTCATGTAGTAACTGTAAAACTTTTTTGAGTGTATCCACATTTAAAAGTTTTATTGACTACACTATTTTATCAAAATTCCACAGATATCATTTTTATTTCAATAAACATCAGTAAAGTTTGTTTAAAAAGTGCTATTAAAGTAATTTAAATATGTTTTTTTCAAACGTTCTCAAAACGTTTTGGATTTGGTATATTGTATGCTTTGATAGTACCTAGTTTTTTGAACCATCATGAATTTCTGGCTGGGTATCTTCTATTTAACTCATACTTTAAAGAAATTGGGTAACTTTAATTCCCACATTTCTCTGTGTGTTGAAATAGAATAAATCAGGTACAGTGTAGAAATCATCAGGTACAGTGTAGAAATCGTTTAAAATATATGCTCGACATATGTATTAACAAAAAATCTTTAATGTTTGTTGATATGATTTGCTTATGTAGAAGGATAGTATATGATTTAATTAGAGAAAAGAATTGCCATTGTAAAGTTTGAACTGAAAGTTAAACTGGCAATTATGATAATGACTAGAGAAAAAACAAATACACTATTAATAGAAATCGTTTGTGGTAAATTTCATTCTAATTCAACACACAGACAAATGTGGGAATTAAAGTTACCCAATTTCTTTAACGTGTGAGTTAAATATAAGATATGTACGATTAACACTAAATGGCACGAAGAATGTTGATGAAGACCGTAGTGGGTCAGAAAATGTATTCCATTCATGCTAGAGTCTAATAACTTTGTCTGTATTTTTTCTAATAGTCAAAGTAAATTATCATATAAAAAATATAATTTTTCTGTCAATTTAGAGAAAAATTTGTCATGATCTCAAACCGAACGAATAAAATCTCACACATTATTACAGTTTTTCATAAGATATAATCAAAAATTTAATATTATTTATTAAAAATTTCATACGACTAATGAGAAAGTTTCCTTAAAAATTGTTTCATTAAAGGTATGCAGCTTTTTCATGAAATTTTAGAAAATTTTCATTCACATTGTGAACAAAACTTCATTAGATTAGTGAAAAGGTTTCATTAAAACTTGTCCACGGATTTCTCACTGTGTACTGTAAAAATTCAAAGAGCAGATTTGTTATCTGGAGATCAGCATTTATAAGAAACAGACACTACTTTTGATATAAAATATTAGTGCAGTGAAAAGAAGTCATTTAATACCATGGGGCCCCATCATTATCTAAATTTTTTTTTAAATAGACTCATACTACTTTCAAAATAAGTGGTTAAGATGACAAAGCAAAAAATAAACTAGATTTGGTAAGCAGTAAGTACATTTGTATGCTTCCAAAATTGCGCTTCACCGCCTTGCATACAATAAAGCAATTAGGAAAGGCATTCTGTCGAGCTTCCCAGAATGCCTTCTTTGAAGCAGTGAATAACGCTTAAAATGAAGCAATAAAGTATGCATACCATGAAGCACTAATGTTGTCAACATACAAACAGCACTTCTTAGTGCCTAAGAAAGCATTATTTTATTGCTTCTAAGAGCACGTGAAAGGAGCGCTTTAAAATAGACATACCAAGTGGAATATCGCGAACAAAAATCATGCCTTCTTTATTTGCTTTGGAAGCGCTTCGTTATCAAATAATGCCTTCCGGAAGCGCTTCTGGGTAAGCACTATTTTTTGCTGGGGATGGTCATTACATATATCATCAATTATAACATTATTCTTTCAAATTATCATAACGTAATGCTCTTTTCTCTGTTTATATAAAGAGCAATGCAAAGAAATAAAATACTCAATAAAGTTCAACTTCTCACAGAACCTGTCTACATATTTTTTAATTAAAACTTATTTATTTTAAATAGTACACGTAATTATCCTTTCGGAAGAATTTCTGAACTTAAAGAAAAATCAGAAATAAACAAAATATAAAAAATCTATGACCACTGTTAACAATGGGGGTAACAGGACAATACTGTCAAGATTTTTAAACCCACGTTCTGCCAACGCATAACCGACCAACGGCGATACTTTACCAACACAGTGCCGATTGTATTTTTCTGCCTGGGTAGTTTTCCAGTATATTAATTAAATTGCAAAACAATTGCTGCTCTCTATTGGCGCAAAAGTGAGCCAATGACCTTCTCCTATACAATTTAAGATTTTAGAAAGCATATGGGCTGCCAAAAGCTTGGACCACTATGATTATGAAGAGAACACATTACGATACCACTATACGTAATTAGATTCATTTCACCAAAAAGATTTGGAGAATAAATACATATTGAGTTTTAAATTTTTAATCATTGGCTCACTTTTACACCTCAGTGTAAATATAAATTTTAAAAACTTTAAACGAGAATAAAAAAAAAAATATTCCAAACCTTGATTCAGCGTACATAGGTCTATTACAAGAATATGTGCTTCAATGACAATTTTTTTTGGTCGTTGAGTGAGCGCAATTAAAATTGGTCCGAAACTTTTCGCAACTGGTAGCATTTCTTAAGCATTTCTCTGTTCTCGATAGTCCTTATAATCGATATTCATAGGAGATATTGAATATCAAATTAAAGTTCCTTTATTAAAATTTGCTTGACTGTGTTTTCTAATCACCTTCATTAGATGGTGTTGCTTTTGTTACAAGCTAAAATTATGTGTGTCTGAATATGTGCGAGTGTGTGTGTTTTAGTTAGAGAATATAATCATATAAATAAGCATGTATAGGTGTTTTTATATGTGTTTGTGTGTGTGTATATTTTTGATACTTATGATTAGAATTATGAAAACATGCTTTTAATTAAAGTCAAAATATGCTTAATAATGACGATGATAATTGATAAAAGGTTTTATATATTCAAAATTTCTTTTTTTTCCCTTGAAATTCTAGTTAAGGAAAATTAAATTATTTTGAAAAATGTTTTGCTTACTAATGAATTAATTAAACTTGAAATTATTATTGACAAAACAAATATAAGAAAATAATTTAATTACAATTCTTAATTTAATTTGAAAATTGTTAAATAAAAAATAATTGTTTTCCTAGCTAATGCCATTTTTTCAAATTTGTTTTAACTACTTTGATAATTTCAAAGCGTAAATCCTTATGTATGTTTTCTACTAATGTCAATTAACTAAATGTCTGTTAGTTTTTGTATTTTGTATTTTGTCAATTTGCATATTTGTTTACTTCTTTATATGAATGTATCAGTTGTTGGCAACTTTGAAAAGTTTTTACTTACAAGGTTAATATGACTGTGACATGAATCTTTTTATATGTGTTGAAAAAAAAAAGACTGTCGTAGTACTAACAACTAATGTTAATGTATATTGTTATTAACATCAAAAGATTAAAATGAGTTTCAAGTTTACAATTTCAAATTATTAAATCACATAATCACACACAGGGAATTAATTAGTTGGAATTCCATTGGAACCAACAAATTTTAATCATTATTCAACAATTTTAATTGTAAGTACTTAAAATTCATCATCAGAATAATTAAACTATATTGTAAACAGAAAATATATAAAATTAACCAAAACACAGACACATCATTCAAAAACAGTGGACACTAGAGTGCGGTAGGTTTCTAAAAATAGAACTGTTGTGTTGTTGGAGTTGTTCGTCTGAGATTATGTATGCAAGAACAAAATCACCGTGTAATGAATAAAACTAGTTTTAATCACAACAAAACTCGACCTGACGACAGATCAGTGCGCATTGCGAATGCATGTCGCATTAGAAATCAGTTTATCTATACCACGGTCAGTGATTGCACAGAAAATTTCATATAGACGCAATCGAACAAATAAAAACATAACAAATATTACATTATTAAAAAAAAACAGGGTCACTGACGTAGGATCAATACCAGAAACTGCGCAGTCTGATTCAGAACATTGAAAATGTACAATGTAGTTATGGTTTTTAGAAAATACACTCATTCTTCTCTACCACGCCATTCACAATTAAAATTAAATAAAATTGCATATTAATTATAGTATTAATAGCAATTGTCTGAAAAAGATGTTAAAATTCAAACTCAAAAAAAAAATTTTTATTGAACGCATGTGAGTCTATTTATAGAATATTGAAGTCCATAAACATTTAATTGTTACAATAAAAACTCGAAATTTTTAAATAAATGTCGATTGTTACAACAGTAATTCACACAAAAATTCGGTTGGCAAAAAATTCGGTTGTAACTACAAAACAGTTTTCTGTGTGCAGGGACTTAAAAAATTTAAAAAAATTAATTTTATAAAAGCGACAATATTGTGAAATTACACAAGAAACAGCAAAACGAATTACAAGTTTTTTTGCCAGAGTTTTACATGCAGAAAAAATACTCTTTTGAATATGTTTGCAGGTAATATTATACAGTGGGGAGCACTCATGAATACATTTAAGTACTTTTTACACCGAAAGACTCAGGCGGAAAAATATTTTTCACTGGAACTAAAGTATACTTTTCTAAAGGCACACTTGTTTTTTTTATGCATCTATATGCATCTTTTTTCAAATCAAGAGTAGACAAATTTAAAAAAGAAATTGCATAAATAGTAATTCTTGTTAACGCTGAATAGAAACCACTATCTATAGAAGGGGAGTAAACCATTCCAGTGCTACTTCAATGGTGATAATCCGATGAATATAAAAAAAATGCGAATATTCAAGTTGGCACACATTTTGCTCGTTTTTCAAACAAAACTAATTCGCGCATAAAAGCGTTTATTTTTCGAAATTTGAAAACCCCAATCTTTAAGTATGTCCATAAAGTTCCTAAATGGAAAATTTACTTGAAATCAGAAAACCCAAGGTCAGATTTTTTTCGATTTTGCATGGAATGGCCAACATTCATTTACAGGCAATCATAAATACACTTAGAATAATAGGTAAAGACCACTGCAAATGCAGTTAAAAAAAATAAATTTCACTTAAAGAAAGAACGACTTACATTTCAGTACATTTAACTAACATTGACATTTGTTTTTTATGTTCAAAAACTGACTAACAATTGCAGTAAAAATTAAACACATGTTAGTAAAAAATAAACAAACATTTATTTTTTTAAATAACAAAAATCTACTGTATAAAATTAATGTAAAATCATAAAACAGTAATTTTATGTGGTTTGCTTTTTTAAATGAACTACAAGGTTAGTGAAAAATTTAACTTGTTCTACAAATGACTCACATTTACATTAAAAGTACAGAAACTGTATTACAACCCAAACAACTACATATTTTTAAAGCAGAAGTTCCATGAATGTATGTTTGCAAGGAAACATGTTATACTAGAAACCTGAGAAACGGAAATGTTTTCCAAACAAAAATATTTAAACAGCGGTGATATTTCCAGCCGGGCGGTTTTTTTTTTGCGTGTAACTCATTCTATTAAAAGGTTTGGTGTTTATCCAGCAAAGATCGGTAGAATCTTAAATTCATTAAATAAAAAAAAAACATTAATTTTAAATTAAACATTTTTCCAATAAATTTTAAAAAATTAAAACCAAAAGTTTATTTTTCGATCTTTTATCATAAATATTGATATGAGCCAGATTCAAGATCATTTGTTTTTTGTTAAGCAAAAAACCGTGCAATGTTTATTTATTCATAAAAAATTTGTTAATCTTAATTTCTTAATTGCTTAATAGTTTAATACAGACTTTATTTTCTCATAGGTCCTTACATGTTTCAAGATTATTAAAATTCAAGATCATTTGTTTTTTTTTGTTAAACAAAAAACCGCGTAATGTTTATTCATTAATTAAAAATGTCTTAATCCATTAATTAAATGCAGACTTTATGTACCAACAGGGCCTTACATGTTTCAATTCACATTACCGAAAATCTTCAGAGGCCCAATGTAGTAGGGGTAGAAGATTTACCAAAATTACAATTTTTCAGAGAAAAACATCAACACTTTACACGCATTGTTGTTAATGGGATTTTCAATTTGTTTTTTTTTTTTGGTATACAAAATGTCTAAAAATGTAACATATTTTGAATAAAAATTTATTTAATAAATTGTATTTTTAATGTATCATATCAAATATCTGCATAATCTGCTCCAGTGTTGGAATTAAACACGCCCAACCACGAATCACAATACCCAACAGAACAAACGATTGACGTGGGAATTAGGCACACTCAACCACGGAACCACAATAACCAACACTCAACGTGGGAATCTAACACACTCAGACACGAAGCACAATAACCAACGCAGAACCAACGCTCAACGTGGGAATTAAACTCATACAACAGCACGAAGCACAACAATCAACTGAACAAACGCTTAACGTGGGAATTAAGCACACTCAACATTTGTTTCCTTTTATTATTATTATTAAACAAAAAAATTAAACAATTATTACTTATAAAATTTCATTACTAGATGACAACATCTGCTCCCCATCCTCTAGAACTTCATTAAAATCGTGTAGATTGTCGTGTAGATCGTCCTTGTCCAGTTTATCATCAGCTTGAGCTGATTTAAGTTTTTTTTTTTGATTTACTTGACGTGTCAGTTATTAAATATAGATCATTCCCCAATACCTTTTTAACTACGTAAGGTCCTTTTATCTAGCTACCAATTTCCTAAATTGCCCAGTAGATGTATGGTCAGTCTTAGTTAATATCAAATCTTCCTCAGAATCGTTTTCAGTTAACGGTGTTTTTTATTAAAATGTTCTGCCACCTTTTATCCTTCATTGTCAATACGATCCTCTATTAACTTTTTTTTATTCTTCTAAAAGTATGTCATCTTCCACAAAATCATCACTTAGAATAACCATCACCACTACAAATGTAGTTAAAAGCAAATGAAATTTCACTTAAAGAAAGGACGACTTACATTTCAGTAAATTAAACTAACATTGTCATTTGTTTATTTATTGTTCAAAAAATGACTAACAATTGTAGTAAAAATTAACCCCATATGTTAGAAAAAAATAAACGAACATTTAAAACTTCGGGTTCTGATGAGATCTTTAGCCAGATCGAAATACTAGTATCAACCTAGCTAATATGTTTGATTTGCTTTATTTTTGTAAATATACGGAGGTTGAAAGCTCGTTATAAATTGAAAATAACATAAAAATAATCTCGATGTGTATAAAAACAAAAAACTAATATAACTGTAAAAAATATTACTTGAGCCAGAGTACAAACTAAAAATTTTTTATATAAATAGAACATTTTTGGTCTTCAAAGTTTAGTAACGTCATGATGCTTGTTAGGAAAAGACCTAACCACGTGCTTGATTACTAAGAAGACAAGAATGGAGCAAAATTGATTATTAATAGGTTTTTTGTTAAAGTTCTGCCTATTATGGAGGCTCTAACTTTTCTAAAACTTCGGGTTCTGATGAGATCTTTAGCCAGATCGAAATACTAGTATCAACCTAGCTAATATGTTTGATTTGTTTTATTTTTGTAAATATACGGAGGTTGAAAGCTCGTTATAAATTGAAAATAACATAAAAATAATCTCGATGTGTATAAAAACAGAAAACTAATATAACTGTAAAAAATATTACTTGAGCCAGAGTACAAACTAAATTTTTTTTATATAAATAGAACATTTTTGGTCTTCAAAGTTTAGTAACGTCATGATGCTTGTTAGGAAAAGACCTAACCACGTGCTTGATTACTAAGAAGACAAGAATTGAGCAAAATTGATTATTAATAGGTTTTTTGTTAAAGTTCTGCCTATTATGGAGGCTCTAACTTTTCTAAAACTTCGGGTTCTGATGAGATCTTTAGCCAAATCGAAATACTAGTATCAACCTAGCTAATATGTTTGATTTGCTTTATTTCTGTAAATATACGGAGGTTGAAAGCTCGTTATAAATTGAAAATAACATAAAAATAATCTCGATGTGTATAAAAACAAAAAACTAATATAACTGTAAAAAATTTATTTTTTTTTTATTTTTTTAAATAACAAAAAACAACTATAAAAAATAAATGTAAAATCATAAAACATTCATTTCATGTGGTTTGTTTTTTTAAATGAACTACAAGGTTAGTACAAAAATTTAGTTTGCTCTACAAATGACTGACATATACATTAAAAATAAAGAAACTGTATTACAACCCAAACAACTACATATTTTTAAAGCAGAAGTTCTCTAAGTGATCATGTAGATCTACCCTTATCTGATTTCCTCAATATTTCCCCGGAGTGAAAGTAAAGAGCAGACGTTTTGGCGTTTGACCTCTAACTGTATATTCAATAATATTAAGTCCCCATTGAATAGTAAAAATGCGTTGGTCCCAATCTCGATAACCAATGTCCTCGGTCATACCACTAAGAGGAGCATTGACAGTGAGCAAATAACTCTCAATCTGCCCATTCGCTCGAAGTGTTCTAACTGCCGTAATTACATGTTTAATGCCGTTTTCTCCGCAGAACGATTTAAAAGTTTTTGTTTTAAAAGACGTACACACAAAAAAAAACCATTTCAATCACGAACGCCACTAATTCAATAACTTTAATTGCTGAAATTCCGCCAACAACGAAAATTGCTAACTCAATTACAAATTGATAGATCTTTAATTCATAATATTTTTCAATTAATTAATAACTCATTTGATTTAAAACTAATCAATATTGTAAACCTTCTCAAAAAGCAAAAAACAATTTGATAAATTGTTGTTGCCATACCAAATGTTTTTTTTTATAGCTTGAGTTTTATAACATTGCATTTAAAGCGACATGTAATTCTCACTTAGTAAGCTGTTTTATATATATTTATGTGAACAAATTCGAATAGATACTAGTTTTTTTATATCTATTGAAACATAGGGATTATGGCAAAAATTTTTTTTGGGATTTTTTTTTTGCTAAAATTGGAACTTTTGTTAAAACTATATTTTTTCTAAATAATTTTTAATTTATTTTTAGCATTCCTTTTTTAGAATGTTCAATTTTTATTAAACAAAATTCAACTTCAAAAATTACGTTATTTGATAATAATGTTTGAGAATAACTTAATATTTAGATTTAAACCACTGCAAATAAATTACTTAACTTAATAAAGCAATAAACCTAATGAGAATTAATAAAATCTTAATAAAATTGACTTAAAATATTTATTACTAATAAATAAATATTTATAAAAACAACTACATACATAAATATTACAAAAAACAACAACAATATTTTTTAAGCGATAGCATAAAAAATGTTATGCTAGTTCCCAATTTTTTTGTTCAAAATAATGGTTACATTTTTATTTAGCAACATTAACTTCAAAAATTACATTATCAATTTTATGATAATATTTTAAAATAAATTAGTGTTTAGATTAAACCACTGAAATGAAATTATTTAACTTAATAAAGTAATAAACCTAATGAGAATTAATAATATATAATTAAAATACATTTAAAATATATATTACTAATACATAAGCAGTTATAAAAACCAACTACATACATTAGATAAAAAAAAACAACCATATGTTTTGAGCGATAGTATAAATAAATGTCAAGCAAGTTCCGAATTTGAACAAATATTTCATGGATTCATTTAACGGCTAAAATAATGAATGTAAAGCAGAACAACAAATCTGCAAATGTTTATTGCAACGAAATAGAATCCCTAATAAAATCTCTTGAAAACGCGTACATATCAGATGGCTTGTCTTGCGAATTAGCAAATAAATATTAAACACAAATTGCTGTAATTTAATTGAAAGCTTTTAAAATTTTCAACAAATTGATTTAATTGAAAAAAGTAATGCAATAATTTTCTCTTTAACCGTTACTTCAGAAATGCTTGGTAATAAAATTAAACTTTAATTGTTGTATAATAATAATTGAGAAAAAAATGTAATTTAATTCATACTCACGGTGTCACATAAGTTCAAAGTAGTCGTAACATATGTGAAGTGTCCGACCGAACAGTTCGGCCAAAAACCTATATTTTGTCGGTTTTTTGATATCTAGAGGCAATGATGACAAAGTTTAATATTGGAGACATGTTTGTTGAGCCGATTTAATTCGATTCTGTGTATATAATTTAAGAGAAAAGCCGAAGTTTAGCTATAAAGTTAAAAGTTCGGCCGCCGAACTATTTTCAATTTGGCCGAACTTTCTGAGGCCGAACAGTGAATTCATTGCGTAACTACAGACTTTTCCTCAAATTTGACACTCAAAATAGCATCTAATCAGCCCAATAAACATTTTTCCATCCGTTAAATTTGTCCATAATGCTTTAAAATACCGAATACAGACCAAATGCATTTTCTGACCGAACTGTTCGGTCGGACACTACATATATACCGAATCTGTTGGTTTCAAATATACCGGTATATCGTAAAAGTTTTTTTTAATACCACTATCGCACCGGTATTAAATCGTTTTTTAAAACAACAGTTTTTTTACCTTTCCAAATAAAAATATTACTATATTTTATTAACTATTTTGCGCTAGGTATTTTTTTCAATAAATTATAAGAAAAATGTCAATGTTTAAAACAGAAAAACAAAAATTGTGATAATATTTTGTTGTTGTTTTTGTTTTTTCTTTGATATTTTAAATCTCGCTCCTAGACGAGGACAAGAAATTCTCATTGAGTTTGTGATTTAACATAAAAAATATCTCTAGAAATTCTAATAACAAAGTCCCCTGAAGATTTCCTTGGACAGGAATGAAATCCGGATAGGGACACGCCTACAGCAGATTGTTTTTCACAATTTGTTAAATAAGTTTTGGGACTTTAGCACATTTAATTACTATAAATGAAATTAATGTTTATCCCGATGAAAATAAATTTAAATAACAAATATGCAGGTGCTTGTGCAAATTTAAATGTAACTGACACTAATAGAAAACATATGATATTCTATTGTTGATTTACTTGAATAAACGTCACTATATTGCTAGGTCTGTCAAAAAAACAGAGTAGTATTTGGAAGATGACAAAGCCAATTGTGATAATATTTTGTTGTTGTTTTTGTTTTTTCTTTGATATTTTAAATTTTGAATCTCGCTCCTAGACGAGGACAAGAAATTCTCATTCAGTTTGTGATTTAACATAAAAAATATCTCTAGAAATTCTAATAACAAAGTCCCCTGAAGATTTCCTTGGGCAGGAATGAAATCCGGATAGGGACACGCCTGCAGCAGATTGTTTTTCACAATTTGTTAAATAATTTTTGGGACTTTAGCACATTTAATTACTATAAATGAAAAAAAAATTTTTTTGAAATTTATGTATTACTGCAAATAATCCCCCACACTAATGTTGAATCTACCAAATTGTATACTAAGAGAATTTTCTGCATAATATTAATGCATTTCTGGATTAGATCTATTTAGTGTTACTTGAATTTGTGCATTGACATATTTCGTAAAATTAAAACAGTTTTTCATTCATTTTTTTTATCATACGCCTAACGAAAAAGTTTCATTAAAAATAGTTTCATAAAAATTATAAAGCTTTTTTATAAAGTTTAATAAATTTTTCATTTCATTAGTTTGGTAAAAATATTATTTAAATTTCGTCCAAGACAATTCAGTCTGTGTATACATTAATGTGGCAATGGAAAGTATGGGGATTTTTTTTTAATTTTCTAAAACTTATAAGTTGAACTTTTAAACCATATCGGATAACGTTAAGACGTCCACCTTTGAAGTCAAAGTTCATATTTTGGAAAATTCAGTATATTTCTCTATAATAAACTTAAAACTTTTCTACGTACGTTGATTAAATAAAATTGACAAAATTTATGTTTCAAGTATCCTTAATGATTTCGGAAATATTTTTTAACCCTTAAACTCTTTTGCGATAAAATTTTCGGAAAACAAGTTATAAAATATGTATCGTGACCTACGTAAAACAATTATTGATTTAGAAACTTTAACCCTTTTATGCTACGTGGGTCAAAATGACCCATTAACATTTTTGTTTTAAATAAAAAAAACAGAGATGGTCCCAAATCATTTCAATAAGTTGTGGTTACAAAAAAAATCCGTTATGAGCATTTCAAAGTAACTAAATATTCCCAACTCTGATTACATTCATACTATGTATAAGAACAACATTTATTTAATTGAGCATTATATTCTTTTTACAATTTTGGCGTTAAAATTATTTTGAGAAAATAGACAACTTAGACCCTTGGAGTAGAAGAAGGTTAATGTTCCTGTTAAAAAAAAAACATTTTAATGAGGGATTAATATTTTACGTTTTTTTAATTTTATATTAAACATGTTTTTAAAATTAATGGGTTATTTGGACCCCCGTTGCATAAAAGGGTTAATTTTAATTAAAATTGTCGGTTTAACTAAACCGAGATTAACTGGCATCCCAAAAACTCGGCCTTAGAGTCATCCGATTTGGCTTAAATTTGCACCAAGTGACAAAATAATCCGCTCGGGTTTGGTCAAAAATCCAAAGCTGATTTTTCACTGCCACCCTAGTATACATAAAGAAAAATTTAACTGTTTTTCTCTCCAAAAATATATGCAAAAATTGCATGTCTTTAACAAAAACTTAAGATTTTAAGGGTGTAATAACATTTCGAAAACTTGCACATTAAAATGTGTCCCTTTTGTAGCACCATGTAAATACTTACCTCCAATAAAATGTCTGTATTAATTAAATTAAAGTGTTTTTCACCCGAAAAGTAATTAAACTTTTGCTGGGTATTTGTTAGCTGTAAACACAATTTTCTAATTTTATTCAAAAAAAAAAATTCATTTATTTCAAAATTAATTAGTTTTCAATTTATCAACTGCCTGTATTATTTACTCAACAAATTTTGTATATTCAATTGCAAAAATTGTTCAAATTAAAATAAACAATTACAATAAACAAGAAAGTTTTTTGCCAAACAATTACACAAACTTAATCAAAAACTTAATGATGAATTACACAATATACAACTTCAACACCAGTGGGCCACACAAACGCTATGCAAAACCCAGCAATAATAAAATTGGACTGAAAACTAATGTTCAAAATATCACGCTCTTCGATGACAAGTTTTCTATTCAAATTCAAAAGAAAATGTAAAATGATATTAAGAAAAACCACTACAAACAAATAATACAAGTAAAGGGTGTAAACGAAAAGTTTTTTACAAACTTAATTGCTAATTATGAAAAAACTAAAAGAAGTATATCTAAAGTTGAGATAGCAAATGAAACAAAATTTTATCGAATTTTAAGTTAATAAAAAAATGTGTCGTAATTTTTGTGAGACGGAGCGAATTTCCGCATTCTCCTTATAAAAGTGGTTGTGAGCACTTATTCTTGTATCTATTTATTTCTACTAAGATTCAAATATAAAAAATGTTTCTATATGCCCTTATTTTTAAATTGTTAGAACTCATTGTTAATTATTCCCTACACTCATAGAAATAAACCAGTAAAACGTAGGCCAAACTTAATTGCGTGCGTGGGAGCGTGCTGGCATATCAGTGCGGGGGTCGTGGGTTCGATTCCCAACAGAGGCACTGGTCTGTTTTCGCTACAACTCGCCGAAAGCCATATAAGGTAGTGCTCAATTAGGGTAATAGGATATAATTTGTAATTATATGATTATTAATTACTAAAATAAAAAAAAACTGAAAACAAATTCTTGCAGAAAAACCTCTAAATTTAGCTGATTTTTTTGCTAAATAATAACGGAATAGTAACAGCAAAAATAAATATGCCAACTGTACAAAATTTAGTTAAAAGTAAATTTTAGTTATTTGAAATAACCTTTTATTCTGTAAAGTTAGCAAAACCTTTTACTAAACTTTTGTAGACTCAAAATAGCAAACAAAAACTGTAATATCAACAAATTATTGCTATATTTACCTAAAATTTAGTAGTATGCAAATAAAAATTTATTTTGCTAAACTCAGCCGAAATTTTTGGTAAAAAATTGGAGATGGCTGATTTCATATGGGCATACTTTTTTATATGCATTAAAAAAAAAAACTAAACAAAAATTTAAAGAAGTTCACATTTTTTAATGATTTTTTTCTAATTATATTTTGTAAATTTTTTTGCTGATTTTAGCAGATTATTTTGTTATTTTCCATTAACTAAAATTTAGCTAAAATATAACTAAATAGTAAAAAAAAATCTGCAAATTTGATCAGTTTTTTGCAAGATAATTTTTAACGAATTTTTAATCGATTTTTTTCGCTATTTTTACTGGTTTATTTCTATGAGTGTACAGTTTTTGTTAAAATTTGTTGCATTTGTTGTTGCACAAGTGGTGTTCACTAATTTTAAAGATAGTTCGCCTCTAACCTATATAAACCATTTTACACTCATAAAAAGATTAAGCAAAGTCAAGAAAATATTTTGCTCAGTCAGCAGGGTCTTTGCAAAAAAATTCCTAATGTTGGCAAAATCTTTTGCTGAAAAGCACTAAGCTGATTTTTAGCACCATAATTAGTAGATTCCGCAAAAGCTTTGCTAACTTTTAGTTGACTAAAAATGAAAAAAAACTTGCTGAAATTTAATAACATTTTTTTTGCTAAATATTAGTAGACTGAAAAAAAATTAAAAAAATTTGAATAAAAATTATATATTAGTTATTTTATTTACTGGAAATCTTAAAAAAGTATATAATTCTTTTAAAAATAATTTACAATACTTTACAAAATATGAAATGAATTAATTTAATATCTGAAAATAAATCTATATAACTAAATTATTTTTCAACTACTTAGCTCAGTGATTTTCTAAATATAAAACACTTTTTTGCAATAAGAAAAGCAAACATAAAAAATTTCCTAAGATGTGTGTCCTTGTTTTTCGCTTTTGTATGTATATGAACGTATATTTGTTTGCAATTTGTAAGAGAAAAGATATCCTTTTCCAACCATTTGCCTTTTAATCAGCATTTAAAAACCTTAAAATTGTTGAATAATTTGAAATCTGTTATTTATATAACTTCAATACCAATAACTAGATGTTATTAAAATTTTAACATTTTTTAAATAAACAATAACAATGAAAGTAAACAAAAATACAATAGAAGTGTAGTCTAGTCAAAAACAACTATTTATAAGGTACAAAGTGGTCTTTGTTAGCTATTTCGGATGCCTAGACACATTCAGATTGTATTAATATGTTGACAAAAGTTGTTCAGATTTACAATGGCTACAGTTTTGTCAGTTTAGCAAAGTTTTTCTGCGTGACCGGCCTACGGCCGGGCTTAGGGGTTTTTAACTCCAGTATGTCTTAATTCTAGACGGCGGGGATCTCGAGTGCTCGGCCTCTGGCCGAGCTAAAAAGAAATAAACAAAAAAAAGTCCTTCCCCCATTTTATAAAAATTAACATATCTTCCTCAAATTCTGGACGATCTGGCAACTACGGGTATTTTTGGAATCGTGAAGACATTTCCTTTCATTTGATACCAATATTGCCTAAGTAGGTGGCATGGGTCGTTTTTCACCCCCGCCCCTATTTAACAAAAATGGCCGTATCGGCTGCAAAAACCGCCCGATCTGGCAACTATGGCTATTTTTGGAATCGTGAAGACATTATCTTTCATTTGATACCCATATTGTCTACGTAGGTGGGCCGGGTCGTTTTTCGACTGCCACGCCCATAGGGGGCGTGAGCCCCCTTATTCATTATGATTTTCGTACTTCTGGGAACATTCTGAAGGGGATGGCATATTCAGATTTTTTCTCTAGGGGTGTCCCCCATAAACTGAAATTCAGCCAATTATGAGTCCCGTAAGTTGAGCTGGAAAAAGTAAAAAAAAGAATAATTTTATCCTATATTTTGTACAGGAAAAACTGATTTTTTGCCCATAAAATGTTTATAAAATATGTTCAATAGACTCTTCATTGCATTATTGCCAAATCATCAAGTCTGAGTTAGCTGTTGGCCAAAAACTGAGGAAACCTTTTACTAACTTTTGTTAGTAAAATCGAACCTATACTGTCCAGTTCGTGCATATTTCCAAAAGTCTTCATTTGTTGCACTGTTTAATTACATATTTACTCATCTTTTTATTAGTTTGCTATTTGCCTTAGTACAGTGTTAATAGCAACCTAATGCAATGATAGTATAATGTAATGAAAATAACTGTATAAAGTGTCCGCCATCTAAGGTTTTTTTTTTCAACTAGTGCTTATTTTGTGAATGGTAACACTTAGCTCATGTCTGTTTGACAGATAATTAGTTGTATCCTTCCGCTGAACGAATATGGTCCGTATGTTCGTTATCTTGTGAAAAAAGTGAAAGAAACTGGCATCCTCATCGATAAACCAAAGCGTGAAAAGCCAAAAACAGTGCGTACACCCGAGAATATTGCTGCTGTGGCAGAAAGTGTGCGTGAAGCGCCATCAACATCAATTCACCGTCGTTCTCAACAATTGAACATTTCGCAGACAACATTGAGACGAATTTTGCATAAAGACCTTGGTATGACGCCATACAAAGTCCAATTGGTTCAGGAGTTCAAAAAACAAAGTTATTTGGCGGACCCTTTAGTTTAAACTGGTTTGATCTTTTATCAGTTACATGAAAACTGTTGCTATGCTAAATGTTAATTTATTTAAGTTCTTTCCAGTCCGTTTGGACATTTAACCAGAGACGACACATATTCGGTAATTAATAAAGGAAATAGAGTTGTTAAACCATTTAAAAAATCGTGTGGCGTTATTTAGTTATACATTGTGTAATAATTTCAAACGGTAAAAATTAAAATATATTTTTGTGTCTAATGCTAATCTTTCATAAAATTTAAAATCGTAAACAACCACACCAGATTAATAATCACTATATATAAGGTGGCGCAAAAGTAATCCTCCTATCAGAAAATGCTATAAATTATAAATATATATAAATAAAAAAAACATCGGAAGGTTATTTTTGCGCCACCTTATAGATTTAGTTTACAAGTACACATTTAATTTTTAATATTTCATTTTGTCTTTAATTTAGTTAATAGACAATTACTTTCATAAGCCGCTGACAACCCAAAATTAAAGTTTTTTTATCCACATATGTATTTACACTCTTAGCGTTCTTTTGTACGAACAACAGATACAAAAAGCTTTAATTTAAATATTTCATTTTATCTTTTATTTAATTAATAGACAATTACTTTGAAAAGCCGGTGACAACACAAAATTAAAGTCTTTTTTTATCCAAATATTTATTCACATTGTTAGCATTCTTTTGTGTAAAAAACAGATACAAAAAGTTGCATGGTTTATTTGTTTATATGTTGTAGCATTTTAGTATCATTTTTCTCGTCTCTACTACATCTTGACATTCCGCGACATCTACTTGATTTTGCTTATATCTTTCAATCTGGTTGTCATCCACACTATTAATGTAGTAATCAGCACAAATTTTTTAGCAAAATAAATTAGTAAAACATTAGTTCAAATCAGTTAAGTGCTGAATAAGTATGTATCACAATTTCAGCAGAAAAAAATTTGCTGATAAATAGTATACTTGATTTAAAAAACGTTTTGCTAACTTTTCTACTTACTTATTTGTTTGAGTGGACTGGTTCTCAGCTGCAATCAATTAATACCAAATTTTACCACAAACCTGATATGGTGAACAGATTACTATTTCAGATCAATAATCTGTGTTTCAATCTTTCTTTTATATAAATTTGTTTGTTCGAATCACTCAAACTCCGTAATATATAAAGGTTTTTTCTCATATTTATGAACATTTAGTTATTTTAAAAAGTCAATTACAGTAAATTTATGACAAGAAAAATAAATTCGGACTACAGAATTCTATAAAATATTAGATTTTTATGTAGACTTTGTACCAGATGAAATAAGTTTGCTTAAATATTGCAATATGAAACTAACATGGGCTATGTTGGTTGGAAAATACTTTTATGTATTTCCTGGCTTAGATTTGGCACTTTTATCTTAGAAAAGACTTCAGTTTTTAAAACATTGTCCTTTTAGCCTTTGCAAAAGTCGAGATTTTTGTGTTTCTAAAAAGCAATAACGACGGTCGCACTTTTCGATATGATAAGTTACGCTTATGAAATAAATGTCAAATAATTGAAAAAAAAAAATTTTTAAGACTTTGGTCTCCCACGACTGATTTATGGAATTCATTTTTATTTTTGTACACTAAGGATATTATTTAGGTAAAGACGACAGCAAATGTAGTCAAAAACAAATGAAATTTCACTTGAAGAAGGGTCAACCAACATTTCATTAAATTCAACTAATATTTGTCATTTGTTTTTACTGTTCAAAAAATTACTACCAATTGTAGAAAAAATTAACCACATGGTAGTAAAAATAACCAAACATTTATTTTTTTTAAATAACAAAATATGACTGTAAAAAATAAATGTAAAATCATAAAACAGTCATTTGATGTGGTTTATTTTTTTTTTTAAATGAAGGTTAGTAAAAAATTAAATTTGTTCTGCAAATGACTGACATTTACATTAAAAATAAAGAAACTGTATTATAACCCAAACATCTACAATTTTTTAAAGCAGAAGTTCCCTAAGTGTACCTGCAAATAAGAAACCATGTTTAGTAGAAATGTGTCTATATTATTTTTTTTTTATTATGTCTTTGTGGAACAATATTGATACGAAAACTGTTTTAAAAATAAAAAAGCTTTACAGTATTTTAAAGTTGAAAGTTTCCAAAAGTATTTGAATATTAATTCTAGGTTTTAAAATAAAAAATAAATTTCACAATTCGCATTTAAATTTAAATTTGTAAAAAAAAAAATGTTCGTTTACACCCTTTAGTACTCTAGAAAAGAAGACTGCCTAAGGTTATAAATTGACGAGGAAAGAAAACTAAGTTCATTCAATATTTGAAGAAATGAAAAAAAGGAAAAAGTAGAAACTTTTTCAATTGAAATTAACAAAAAAAAACTGTGGTCATTGTTTGTAACTGAACAAAATAACAGAAACTTTGAAATTTGAAAAGAAATGAAAATAAAAATAAAAATTGTAACGAACGATGTCAACGACAATGGTAATAATGACAAAGTTTATACACTTTTTAATGACAATAACAACAAATGTTTCATACATTTGTCGTCATCATCATACTTTCAACAAATGGAAATAAAATTGTTAATGTAATTGGTATGCTTTCAAATTAAATAAAATAAACGGAAAACATAAAACTTAAAAAAGTTCACAAGAATAAAATGTTTACTGTTAACCCATAAATGAGCAAGACTACTCAGACATAAGGAAGAAGGAAAAAGGAATAAAGAAAACACTTCTAATATAAAAAGGCCATAAGAAACTGAAATTGTTAAATGCTTTAGGACTATTTTTGAAGACAAGACTGATCCACAGGAAAAATTATTGCCAATCAAATTTGAATTAAACTTTTGTTTGACTTCAAACTCATTTTCAATTAATAGCTTAAACATATCTATTAAATGTTTAATTAAAAATAAAGTAGGTCCACACAAAATGTTTAGCTTTTATATCCTATAATGGAAACAAATTGATCAAAATGCCAATACAAAAACAATCACCAAAATTAAAAAAAAGATATAAATCGGCGAAATTTTTGTTTAAGCTCTGCCTATTCTGGAGGCTCTAGCTTTTCTAAAACTTCAGGTTCTGATGAGTTTTAGCTGCCAGATCGAAATACATGTGTCAACCTAGCTAAAATAATACCTTGCTCTGGTTTTGTAAATATACGAAGATTGGAAGCTTGTTATAATTTAAAAGTAACATAAAAATAAACTCGATGTAGATACAAACAAAAAATAATAAATAAAAGTGAAATAAATTTTACATTCATAGAAATAAACATGTAAAAATAGCAGAAAAACTACTAAAAAATAGTTAAAAATTACCTTGCAGAAAAAACTTCTAAATTTTGCAGGTTTGTTTGCTAAATATTAATAACAATAAGAACAGCAAAAATAAACTCTGTAGATTATTTGTTAGGACAATATCCTAATAAAGAAATATAGAGTATGGCCTCGAACTTGAATAAATATGTTAACTTTACAAAATTTTAATTATATTCGGTGTGAATGTTAGTTAATTGAAAATTGCATTTTACTCTGTTAAAGATGGAAAAAACTTTTGCGAAATATTTAAAGTCTCACAATAGCAAACAAAAATTATACTATTAACAAAATTTTTGCTATATTTAGAATGCAAATAACAGTTTATTTTGCTAAAAGCAGCAGAATTTTTTCAATTTATAACGAGCTTTCAACCTACTTATATTTACAAAAATAAAGCAAATCAAACATATTAGCTAGGTTGATATTAGTATTTCGATCTGGCTAAAGATTTCATCAGAACCCGAAGTTCTAGGAAAGTCTAGAGCCTCCATAATAGGCAGAACTTTACAAAAAAAAACCTATTAGTCATCAATTTTTCTCCATTCTTGTCTTCTTAGTAATCAAGCACGTGGTTAGAGTCTTTTCCTAACAAGCATCATGATGTTACTAAACTTTAAAGACCAAAAATGTTCTATTTATATAAAAAAAATTTAGTGTTTAGTAAACACTGCTTACTCTGGCTCAAGTAATATTTTAGTTTTACATACATCGAGATTATTTTTATGTTATTTTCAAATTATAACGAGCTTTCAACCTTCTTATATTTACAAAAATAAAGCAAATCCAACATATTAGCTAGGTTGATAATAGTATATCGATCTGGCTAAAGATCTCATCAGAAACCAAAATTTTTTTGCTAAAAAATTGTAAATTTCTGATTTCATAAGGGCAGATTTTTATTCGAATTAAAAAAAAACATTTTTTTTTTTGAAGTTTGACATTTTTTATAGATTGTTGCTGAGAGGCGTGGGAAGTGTTGCCTTTCTATTTGTATATACTCTTTGATTGCATGTTAACATAATAACATATTTTTTGATTTACAAAAAAAAAAACAAATTAAAAATATTATAGTTTCAATTTCAAATGGAAAATCAAAATTTCAGTTTCTAAATTTAAGTGAAAATTTCGGAATTTCAAATAATATTCAGAGACCTTAAAACGTCGATTTTTGTAACTAATCTTTGGCAATATATAATATAATAAACGTGTATATTAAAAAATTGATTTACCTTGAAAAAATTTGTTTTCTAAAAGATTATCAAACTTTTTTGAAATTTTGAAGATAATAATATAAAATTCTTCGTCGTGTTAATGAAAACTTCACAGATTTGATTAATAATTGATGAAAAAACGATTTATAAAACACTTTCATCAATATTATGAAATTTTTTTCCTGGATCCTTAGTGCATACTTTATTTTAATGCAAATATAGAATATTTGGCCAATTTACTTTTTAAGTATAGCTTTTACTTATTTCGGATAATATATCCTAAGATATAAAATTTTTTAAAATAGAAAAATTTTGTGCAAATTTTTGCACTCGCTTTTGAAACATTAGTTAAATATTTTGCTGAAATCGGCTACAAATATTAGTACATAATTCAATAATTTGAAAATGTGAATAGAAAAATTTGTTACCAAAAAAATATATTGTGCTAAAAATGTGTACAAAAATAGTAAACTGAAATAGAAAACCTTTAACAGATTCTTTTACTAACTTTTTTGTCTGAGTGTAGTTTTTTTGTTTCAGCTCTAACTATTCTGGAGACTTAGGTTTTATAAGATCTTTCGCCAAATCGCAATACATGTATCAACCCACAAAAATAGTTAGAAAAGTCAGCAAAACTTTTGTTGAGTCAACAAAGTTTTAGTCAGGAGGGTGCTTGCAAAACAATTTGCTAATGTTAACAAAATCTTTTGTTGAAAAAAACATTAGTTCAAAACAGTTAAGTGCTGAATACATGTAACTAAAATTTTAGCTGAAAACATAATTTTAGCAAAAAATTTGCTGAAAAATAGTATACCCGGTACAAGATGTTTTTCTAACTTTTCTACTAAATTTTTTTTTAGTGTAGCTAGAATAATTAATTTGCTTTATTTTTGGAAATATACAGAGGTTGAAAGCTATTTATAAATTAAAAAAAAAAACATAAAAATAATATCGATTTATATTAAAACAACATACGGAAGTGTAGCAACTTACTTTTGTTTAATGCTGCTGAAAAAAATGTGGCAACCCTACAAAAATGTTAGTTTCTTTTTCGGACTATTGCAAGTGCATGAATTTCTAGCTTAAACGACTTATTATTTTTATCACCAACAATTTCTACCAACTTGGAAACTCGATTTTAAGTTTTTCTTTGTATTTCGAAACTCCATTTTAATACATTAATTTTTTTAATATATAAATTTAATTTTGTTCAAACTTAAATTTTGTTCATATATTTTCTTTAGCATATTTTTTTTTTTGCATATAAATTGTTTTTTAACCACAACAACAAATCCTCTCTTATCATTACATTTAGAAAAATAACCATTTTTGCTAATTTTCCTACTTGTTTTAGAGGATAGAACAGCAAACGTCTGAATACTCCTTAAAAAGTCATTAATCAAATGTAGAAAAAAAATTCCTTAGCAGTTAAAGGCAACAAAAATTGTGTATAAAACACCACCATGCTAAAACATCAACTTAAGGTCTTGACAGTTTTGATCTAGATTTTAATTTAGATTAAAACGACTTACTTGCTGGTTTTACATTAACAATATTCATTTGTAGGAAACACAAAAAAATAAAGCGAAATTGAAAATAATTAAAATCTGCGATTTTTATCCTTGTTAAACATATGTTTTTTTTTGTTTTATTTTTAAAATTATTTTCCAACATGTTTTCCAGAAAGTGCTATGATTCTCTTGTACTATGTAAATATGTTAAACACTCAAATAAAAAAGTCAGTAAAAGTTACAGATAAATTTGTAGTTTAACATATATAATAACTGTTTTTTGGCCAGCCGAACGTTAAGCCAATATAAGTAAAAATTTTCTAAAATTATAAGTGATTTGAAATTAGTGCGAAAAATTAGTGAACTTTACTAAAATTTAGTAAATGGATTTGCTTAGCTCATACATTCTTCTTACCAAAAATTAGTAATTTGTTTTAATTTAAATTTATTCTTATTATTTATTGGCATTTCATTCAGACCTAGGCGAATGGCAAAGTGGGTAATGTCAATAACATTTTGCAATCATTCACTTGTGTTATTTTCCTATATTTCACAATTTCAAATCTATGACCACGCTTGTGGACTTTAGTAGCAGAAATGGAGATTAGTA
The DNA here is from genome assembly GCA_021234595.1 of Delia radicum. NCBI lineage: Eukaryota > Metazoa > Arthropoda > Insecta > Diptera > Anthomyiidae > Delia > Delia radicum. Next base: position 24,061,730 of record CM037854.1, on the reverse strand, counting down.
ACAACATCGGGATATTTAATTTCAGCGCAAATTCCTTAATAACATCGAATTACATGTAATTAGACGTAATAAACTACCTTTTATTAAAAAACACAAATATTGTTATTATATCTTATATCTGGTATTATCATTTTCCAAGGAAGCGTTTAAGCCCTTGAGTGTGGGCGTGGGTCTGAAGTTATTAATGATATAGAAAAATTTCATAAGTGAATGATTGCAATACGTAATTGACATCGGGGGTAAGTCTGATTTAATTGTTGACCTCTTTCCCCTTCAATGTTTACAAAACTTAGTGTGAAATGTAAATGTCATGTAAGTATGTCATCGCATAAATTTTGTGTTGTTAGCTCAAACGGTTGTGGAAATATTGCGTTTTAAAATATGAAAAAAATCAAAAATTTAACAAAATTAGTTGTACTAAATCGAAAATATTTTTTAACGGTTAAATCTAAATCTTGATTTCTTAATGCCTCATTTTAAAGAGACTATTGTCATGCTTTAAATAAAATAAGAGAAAACATTATTTTTTAAGGGTAAAATTATTCAAAAAACAGTTTTGTTTAAATTTTCAAAAAAAAATAACTTACGGAATTTAAAGTTATAGATACAAATCTAAAAACACTACTGTCAATAGCTAAAATCTGGCAACACCATAATAAAATTTGACTTTTTATAGCATTTAGATTATATTAGATTATAGTGGCACTATGCACCGCGACCAGAAATTGGTATTTTGTGCCGTCAGCGAATACACCCTATAGGTTCAGGCTCCCTACGAAGCCAATTATCCTACCAGGTGAACAGTTTCAAACGTCCGATGGCGTCACTATTCGACCACCAAAATAACGCACCTTCCTGTCGGAGAGCCTCGGACATTTGCAGAGAACACGTTCAGAGGTTTCGGGTTCCAATTCACAAAACCTGCACGTATCCGTAGAGGATCGTCCCATCTTGTACAATTGATACCTAAGGCCACAGTGTCCTGTGAAGTAATCCGTTACGGTCCTTAGTTCGCCCCTCGTCATAGACAAGAATTTCCGCGATCTCTCCCCAGAGGGAGATATAAACAGCCTCGCCTGTCGCTGCCCAGGCGATCTATCCCAATAGGCCCCAAACTCCGACTCCCTCCATCTTCTGAGCCTCTCTCTGACATACCCATTGGGTACGCCACAGAAGGGTTCCGGGGCAATGAATTATCGACGAGCTCCGCAGTTGGCTAAACAGTCAGCCCGTTCGTTGCCCTCATGCCCCTCATGGCCAGGAACCCAGCCCAGTGTCAAGGAGTTGTTAAGTCCTAGACGATTTAGAGAGTCGATACATTCCTTAACCAGACCAGACGACACATCTTGAGCCCTCAAGGCACCAAGTGCCGCCTGGCTGTCAGACAGAATGTAGATCGTGGCCCCCCGTGTCCTCCTCCGCAGACACTCTTCCACACAGATACAGATAGCGAAGACCTCAGCCTGAAAAACGGAGGGATATTTGCCCATGGGCAGAGCACGCTGAAATCCGGGTCCTACGACACCCACCACCGTATCCATGTTCGACTGTTTCGAGCCATCCGTGAACCATACCTGTGCACCAACCTCCGGTACCCCAGATCCAGTCAACCACGTGCTCCTGTCGAAAATCACAACAACAAAGTGCCTCACAAATACCTGCACAGGCAGTATCTTGTCACTGACCCTAATAACCGGGTCATCAGAGAACATTTTCGCAATCTCAAGATGCCCCTTCAGATCCTCACTCCTCATGCTGCCAATCTCCCGCAGCCTTAGGGATCCCATGCACGCGTTCTCCTTTACAGAAATATGCAAAGGAGGAATACCCAGCATGGCATCAGTCGGACATGATTTCGAGGCACCAGTGATACCAATACATGCCATTCGATAAATCCTCTTAAGAGGATTAAGTAAAGTCAGCAACCAAAATAAGTAAAAAAAAATGTAATTTTTAGAAAAATTTGTAGACTAGAACAGATTTATACAAAAAAATATGTTGTGCTAAAAACTGTTAGAAAAACTGTAAATTGGGATATAAAACTAACGTTTTTATTTGAGTATACACTTTACATGTAATGTGTATTATTATTTTCATGTACTTGTATGTGTTGATATAATGAAATACAAATATACATGTTTCACATACTTTTAAAAAACACACAACAATTTACGATGCTTAACGACAAATTTCCGATTAATGTTAACTTGTTTTTTTCTTTTCTCTTGTATATTTGAAAATGTAAATGTCCAGCTCAAGGATAGTTTGCAAAGTAAATTATTTATATAATCTGATAACAAAAACAAGGCTTCTAAACTGTGTGTTCTTAGCTACATACACACAGAAAACAGTTTTGTAGTGGCAACCGAATTTTTTACTAACGGAATTTTTGAGGTTAATCGTAATTTTAAATTGTAACAACAGACATTTATTTACAAATTTCGAATTTTTTTTTGTAACAATTGAATATTTTATGTTTATGGATTTTAATATTCTATAAATAGACTTTTTTGACCGTTTCCCACGTTTCTTACAGCTCCTGAGCACTTTGATTTTTGGATTTTATACCCTTGTTCGAGCAAGGCATTAATTTGGTTTTTTTTGTATTTTTTTTCGATATTTCTACAAATTAAATAGCTTTCTTTATTGAGGTGTTTAAACAAAAGTTCTAAGATTGACCTTTTGTGCCACCTCTTTTATGGATTAATGCACAGATAGAATTATCTTCACTTCAGTAATGAATTTCTTCATAGCTTTAATGAAAATAGTCACTGGAACTTTTCATAGAATCTATTACAGAGGTTTCATTAAAGTCAATGTGTATGAAATGTTTTTTGAACTAATGGAAATCTTCATACAACTAATGTATCATTCCGACAATTTGGCATTTACAGAATATAAGGAACAGTTTCATAATATAAAATTTTCAATGTTAAGGAGTTTTTTGAATTAATATTTTTTTAATTTTATTTTATTTTATTTATTTTGTTTTTTTTTTTTTCATTATTAGAACCTTAAGAATAAAATTCTTTTGTGGTTCAATTGGAATTACATAAGAAAAGTCATTATTTAACGCTTAAAGATAAGTAAATTATTTTTTAAAGTATAAAAGTCAGACAATAGTTTAACAAATTGAGAAAAATATTTGGTTAACTGGCTTTATAGTTTAGAGGAGAGTAAAGGACTAAAAAAATATAAACTTAAAAGGATGAAGTTATCGAAAATGTTTTAAAGAAAAAGAGAAAAAGAGCGAGAAAGAAAATTAAAAGTACATTGTGAGCTAATTGTTGGAAACTATATGTTCAAATAGGGATTTTTTGAAACTGTTTATTCTCGAAATAGGTTTAATGTTAATAGGTAGGTCATTCCATAACTTAATTGCGTTAACGAAAAAAAAATCTGCTTGTATTAGGAAAGTTGTGTCTGGGTATTATTAAAGTAATGTATCTTGTAGATCTAGCAAATGTTAGTTTTTCAAACAGATAAGCAGGAGTCTTCTGATGCAAAAGCTTGTGCAAAAATATAAGGTTACGCATACAAAGGTAGTCCTCTAAATCACAACCAAGGGTCATATTTTTAAAAGATGATATACTATCAAACCGTGCTAGAACATATACATATCGCGTTGCATTGTTAAAAGACACCTGTAATTTGTGCATTGAGTGTGAATCTAATTTACTATACACCTCAGCTGAATAGGTTATCAGTGGAAGAATTAACTGAACAAAAAGCTTTCGGTTAATTTCGACTGGTGTAAAGTAAGACGACATTAGCAGATTACGTAGTGCAAGAAAAACATTTCGCACAACATTGTTTATGTGGTCTGTACATGAAAAGGTCGAGTTAATGTAAAATCCCAGATATTCCGCTCTTTCGACATACATCAGAGAGGTGGAACCAAGATATAATGTTGAAAAATAACTACGATCCAGTGTAAATTTACTGATTGGTAAAACGAAAGATTTTTTAGGATTTAGTACCAAATTATTGGTTTCAGCCCAAGATTTTATAGCATCTAAGTCCTCATTAAGTTTGTAACGTAAGTCTTCTATCAAACCAAGGCGATTAGAAATATAAAGTTGAATATCATCAGCATAACCGTGCATCCGAGCATACTTACAGACACTAAACACGTCATTAATAAAAATGCTGAATAACAGAGGACCTAGAACGGATCCTTGCGGTACACCTGAAGTTATTCCTCTTAAACCAGATGGCATATTTCCTACAATCACCTTCTGAGCACGCCCAGTCAAATAATTTTTCATAAGAAACAAAGCTGCATCAGTAAAACCAAAATAGTGCTTTAATTTTTGACAAAGAATAGCATGATTTACTTTATCGAATGCCTTAGAAAAATCTAACAAACACATGAAAATAACATAAAAATAATCTCGATGTATATAAAAACAAAAATCTAATATACTGTAAAAAAGTATTACTTGAGCCAGAGTACACACTAAAAATTTTTTATATAAATAGAACATTTTTGGTCTTCAAAGTTTAGTAACGTCATGATACTTGTTAGGAAAAGACCTAACCACGTGGTTGATTACTAAGAAGACAAGAATGGAGCAAAATTGATTATTAATAGGTTTTTTGTTAAAGTTCTGCCTATTATATAGGCTCTAGCTTTTCAAAAACTTCGGGTTCTGATGAGATCTTTAGCCAGATCGAAATACTAGTATCAACCTAGCTAATATGTTTGATTTGCTTTATTTTTGTAAATATACGGAGGTTGAAAGCTCGTTATAAATTGAAAATAACATAAAAATAATCTTGATGTATATAAAAACAAAAAACTAATATAACTGTAAAAAAATATTACTTGAGCCAGAGTACACACTAAAATGTTTTTTATATAAATAGAACATTTTTGGTCTTCAAAGTTTAGTAACATCATGATGCTTGTTAGGAAAAGACCTAACCACGTGGTTGATTACTAAGAAGACAAGAATGGAGCAAAATTGATTATTAATAGGTTTTTTGTTAAAGTTCTGCCTATTATATAGGCTCTAGCTTTTCTAAAACTTCGGGTTCTGATGAGATCTTTAGCCAGATCGAAATACTAGTATCAACCTAGCTAATATGTTTGATTTGCTTTATTTTTGTAAATATACGGAGGTTGAAAGCTCGTTATAAATTGAAAAAAAACATGAATGTCAAATTTCCCAAATCATACTCAGGTCTGACATCATCCATTACGTTTAAAGCGGCAGTGGTACAGCTATGAGCAGCACGGAATCCAGATTGCAATGGAGATAAAAGTTTGTTCAGATTTAGATAAGATGTGACTTGCTCAGCCATAAGGGACTCAAAAACTTTAGCAAAAACTGAAAGAATACTTATCGGTCGGTAATCACTTGCGTTAACAGCAGTAGATACTTTTGCTATGGGAATCACTCTGCTTATTTTCCATAATTTGGGAAAGATGGACGTTGTTATGCAGTGATTAAATATATGCGTTAGTGGCCCAACAACATACGGCAGTATTAATTTCACAAACTTAATAGACACTCCATCTTCACCAATAGCATTAGAATGAATTTTCAAAACGTTCCTGATCACTTCAGCCTCAGGCACCGTAGAAAACGTAAAGCTATTATTGCAATAAAGAGAGCTTTGAGGACTAAAATTATGGTTTCCCATTATAGCACTATCACAAAAAAAAAATCATTAAGTTCATTTGGGACTAACTTGCACTCAGATAAACTACTGGAATGAACACCTAAAGTCTTAATGTTTTTCCAGAGTTGGCCAGTAGGTAAATTCACGTTCAGTTTTTGAGCAAAATATGACTTTTTAGACTGTCTGACTAAAAGATTAGCGTGATTTCTAGCTCTGTTATACGCAGCTCTATTTATATATGTTGGCTTTTTCTTCCAAACGCTATAGCAATGATTACGATTTTGAATAGATTGTTTTACACTTGTTGTGTACCAAGGGCAAGAACAATTTTTTATATAAAAACTACGTTCAGGCACATGCCGATTATATACTTGCTGCAATGTTGTAAGAAAAACATCTAACTTTCCATCTACGGATGGTTGATACCAACAATCATTCCATTTTAACCCCGAGAGCTCACCAAATAATGACGGAAAATCCACTGAATTGTAATCTCTATATGTTATGCGCCTTAAATTTGCATCCTTGTCTAGGTTTATATTCAACGTGCAAAACAAAAGATCATGATCCGAGAGAAACGAAATCTGATTAAATAAAAGTAATAAGTTCGGATGTGAGATAATAAACAAATCAAGTAAACTTGGACGAGAATTGGATGAAAAACGTGTGGGAAACTCATTATTAACAATAGTCATGCCAACGGAGCTGACAAGATCAAGTAGTTCATCACTAACATTATCCTCTAAAAACAAGTTAGCATTAAAGTCACCACAGGTTATAAAAAAGTCATAATCGATGGCATGGTTCTTAAAATCAATAAAAAAGGCTCAAGTGTATGTGATCTATTGGGATTATAGACACATGACACTAAAACCTTAATATTATTGTCATAAATAACTACATTAATGAACTCAATATCAGAATCCTTTGACATATTAACAAGTTTAGCCTTAAGATTTGATTTACAATATATGGCAACTCCGCCACCCTTCCTTTTCTTTCTACTATTTCGGAAGAGATTATACCCATTAATTTTATAATGACTATCCACTAATATGATTTTTTAAACAATTTCATAGAAGTCTAATTAAATTAAGTCTTTGAAAATATTTCACGGTCCTAAAGAAAATTTTCATTAAATTTATGAAGTAATAATTTATGAAATCGAATAAATTTTTTTTATGAAACTAATAAATTTTATGAAAAATTTCTTAAAATTAATAAAATTTCTTGGATCTACGAAAACAATTCTATGAAATTGTTTAATTAATAACATGACGGATACTTCTCTCAGTGTACCTTTTAAAGCATTTTATCAAAAGCAACTATATACAATTGTACACTAATAGGGAAATATTCATAAATTTGTTGCTAAAACTAATGGAAATTAGTTAAAAATAACGTAGCAGAAAAAACTGCTAATATTAGCAGTTTTTTTTTGCTTAATATTACTAATAATTTAGAAAACATAAGTAAATCTGTTTAATCTTCAAATAGTTAGTTATATTTGAGCTAAATTTCAGTAAATTGAAAATAGAAAATTAACCATAAAAAATTAGCAAACAATTTTAATAAATATCAGTAGACAAAAAATAATTATAAAAAAATGTGAAATTTAAAAAGTTTTTTTTTTCGATTATTTTTTAACGAGATAACAATTTGCCCTTCTGATATCAGCAGTTTGAAATTATTTAGTAAATTACTCTCCAGATTATAGCAAAATATACTGTTAGTTTCACTCTACAAAATTTAAGGTAAATATAGCAACAATTTTGTTGATATTACAGTTTTTGTTTGTTGTTTTTAGTATACAAATATTTAGTAAAGGTTTTTGCTAACTTAAGCAGATTACATTGCTTTTTCAATTGACTAAAATTTATTTATTTATGCTGTTCATATTTTATTAATATTTAGCAAAAAAAAAAATCTGATTTTAGCAGTTTTTCTGCAACGTCATTTTTAACTAATTTTTAGTAGCTTTTTTTTTGCAATAAGTCCGTGACTTGTTGAATAAATCACAGCAGCTGTTAAACGCAAAGTAAATGACGGAACTTGCTCAAAATTTGACAGTATTCTATTAACAGGCGGTATTTGATGGGAGCACTGTTGCATTTCATATTACTACGAGGGAAGTTCGAAAAGTCACGGACTTATTGATCGGCCCTAATATTTTTTTAAGTTTATTTCTATGAGTGTGTTGTCGTTAAAAACTATTTTAATGTTGATCCCTGGTAACTATTTTTGATACTTTTTAGCTTTTTTTAATTAATTGTAGTTAAAAATAAATTATCAGCAAAAAAAAAAAGCGATAATTTTAGCACTTTTTTCTGCAACGTTATTTTTAACTAATTTTTTTTTTTAACTTTTCCTACTTGATTTCGTCCATTGAAACTTTTCATTTATTTAATGCAAGTTTTTACCTACTAAGTTTGAGGCTTTTTCTTAACTTTGTGAAATTTTTCGTTTATTTTGCAAATCTTTATAGATTTACTGAAAAATATTATTAGTTTATGTTCACCTTTGTGACCTAAAAGAAGTTAATTTTTCTGTAAAATTCTGCTACAAATGTATTTAGTTTGAGTCGAATATTAATGAAATCGTTGCTTCAACTAAATATATCGCACACCTAGTTCAAAAGTGACACAACTCAAAATTTTTAATTTTTCAGAAATCGAAAAAAAAAAAAAAATTTTGCAACTTTATACCAATTGAAACATAAAGAAAGACAAAACTATTTTTTAGCAACAACAGTGAACAACAACAAAATTCACTGATATTTTTTTTTATAGATAAAGAAGTTAATTGTTCATAGTTTAAGCATATAAACCCGAAAAATTTAAATTTTGAGTTGAGTCACTTTTGAACTAGGTGTTCGATATGCGTTTTGTTTTATTAAATTTGTTAAATATATATTAAGCTTTTGTACAAAATACTGTAAAAGTTTACTGTAAATCTATTGATTTAATAATAAATATCCATTAATTCACAAACTAAAAATGTTCGACTTACTTGCAATAATAAAAAATATTTTATTACAGGATTTGATTTAAATGGTGTTAAAATAACATTTGCTATTTTTGTTGTTGTTATTTATTTATTAATACGTTAATGGCTGTAAAGAAAAACAAATACAACTATTCATATGGAAGAGTCGGTATTCAGTCAGACAAAAATCATAAACATTTTAATTTATTTTATGTATTTTTACATGACTACACAACGGCTGTAGTAGAAATGTGTAATAGAAATGAAAAGAGAACCAAGCGATATTTTTTTGAAAAATTTAAGAAAAAAAATAAAAGTTATAGTTTGAGTGTTATATAAAATATTATAAAATTAAATTTAATAAAAATTTGAATTAATATTTCCGTCCATATATTAGTCTTTGGTAGTATATGGAGTCAAATATACTTCCTTATATGTTCATATATGAGTTCTTTTTGTACATATGGAATTCCATATACTTTCATATTTTCCCATAAATGGCCCATTTTTGCGAATATGAAATAACATATAATTCCTGATATGTCAATTAGGGTTCTTACATTTTGTATTTTTTGGAAATATCAAAAATTACATGTTATAGCCGTGGAGAAATTGAAAAAATATTAAGAATCATGATTTTATTTTTTCTCTGTCGTTGAAAACGTTCCCGCACTACAGGTAATGATGTTATGACTAAAATTTGTTTTAAATTAATTAAAAAAATTGGACCATTTTACTTTAAATCACATAGTTTTATTATGGACTTATACTATCATCAATAAAAATGATTTTCCGCCATTCCAACACACACATACACATTGTTAAATACTATTTAAAATAAATATTTAAACAAAAAAGGCTTTTAGAAACTGGTTTCGGTGCGGAAGGTTTTTGTCCCAAATTGACTTACGAACACAATATTTATTATCAGTGCAATATTGTCCATAAGGTTGTTCCCTGTAACTTTTTCGCAACAAAAAACTTATTACCCTAATGGCCATATATGAGCACCTTTTACACATCACATATACTTTCATATATGACCATATATGAGTACTTTTTGAATATATGTATTCGCATTTACTATAATACTAATTTATATGCGATTATATATTTCCATATTTGGAAATATACGCAACCATAAATGTTCATATATGAACATATTTGTGAATATATGCATTTTTTAATCGCCCGATTATAAACGTTTGTATATAATCATGTATTATTTTTGATACCTTTATATGATTTTCTGTGATAGTGTGTTTAACCGGACATAATTATATAAATTCATATAAAGGGTGTACCAAGAAGGGCGCAATTTTTAAATTTTAAATAAGGAAAATATTATAAAGATAAAGCAAATTTTGAAAAATAATTCTTTTCCCGATAAAATTATAAGAAGCCTAATAAATAGAAGGAAGAAACCAATACATGACAAAAGAGAGGAAACGCCCAAAATATATAAATCCATGATCTACTTACCGAAGATATCTGAAAGAATTGAAAAATCAAATATATATAATAAACAAAAGTTTAAAATAGCACCGTCATCTAATAATACCTTAAGACAAATTTTCTCAAAAACAAAAAGTAAAATAGACAATATGGAAAAATCTAATTTAATTTATAAAATTTATTGCACAGGGGACGAAAACCACACATGTGATCAAGCATATGTGGGAACAACTAAAAACAAATTAAAAACACGAATTTCAGGCCACAAATCTGACATAAAATGCAGAAACAAATTAATGCCCCAAAAAACAGCTCTTGCGGCCCACTGCGCACAAAGTGGGCACATACCTGATTTTGAGAACGTTAGAATTTTACAAAGAGAAGAGAGTTATAACCGTAGATTTACATTGGAAATGCTTCATATTATCAATACTCCACAACAAAAAAGGATGAACTACAAGAGTGACGTAGAAAATTGCGCACAAAGCTACAGACACATTGTAAACAAAGCTAAGCTTATACAAATTTAGTGCAATAGAAAATGTATAATCGTTCGGTCGTTTATTTGTTTTGAATATTGTAACTCTTTGTAAGTGTATTTTTTGCTGTTTTTATATTTAAGTTGTTTATACCATTTTTGTGTTACAGTGACTAACAAAAGTGACTTATATTTTTGTTTATTGTATATTTTTTGTAAAGGATTTTTCCTGATGATGCCGTCCAATGTTTGAAGGCGAAATATTGAAAAGAAATTAATAAATATATAAAATTTATTATTAAAACAGACCTCAAGCTTGATTATTTATTTAATAAAATTTAAAACAAAAGGTCGAATAAAATCTACACAATTTAAAACACAGATATTTAAAAAAAAATCGTGAAACTTTAGACAGAATTAGAATTAGGTTATGTATGGAACAATATATCGTGCAGATGGCCGCCGCGGCTTTGCTGGCATGCACGCGATCTTTTAATGAAATTTTCAATGACCGTTTTGCATGAATGCTGCGGTATTTCATTAATGCAGCGTCCAATTTCCTCTTTTAAGGCTTGAGTCGTCGTCGGCTTATTCGCGTAAACCATCGACTTCAAAAAACCCCAAAGAAAAAAATCTAATGGTGTTAAATCGCACGATATAGGCGGCCAATTCTGATCTCCAAAACGCGAAATAACACGACCGGGAAATGACTGATGCAGCAATTGATTTGTTTCTCTGGCTGTATGACATGTGGCGCCGTCTTGTTGGAACCACATGCCCTCCACATTCATTTCTTCAATTCTAGGCAAGAAAAAACTGGTTATCATTTCACGATACCGAACACCATTGACTGTTTGCGCTTGACCTGCCTCATTTTCAGAAAAAAAGGTCCAATGATTCCTCCAGCCCAAAAACCACACCACACAGTGACACGTTGAGGATGCATTTGCTTCTCGTGAATCACTCGAGGATTTTCCTCACCCCAAATGCGAAAATTCTGCCTATTGACGAAGCCATCAAGATGAAAATGGGCCTCGTCACTGAAGATGATTTTATCGGCAAAATCAGCATTTTCATGTTGTCTCTCCAATACCCAATTAACGAACTGCCTTCGCTGTCCATGGTCAGCTGGCTTCAGTTCCTGAGTCAATAGAACTTTGTATGCATGAAGATGCAAATCTTTCGTCAAAATTCGCTGCATAGTGGATTTGGAGACACCAATTTGCTGAGCTCGGTGTCGAATTGAGGTGGATGGATTTTGAGCGACATCATTACGTACAGCTGCGACGTTTTCGGTCGATCGAACTGGTCGATGGCGCGTTGTTGTCTTTACATTACTAACAGAAACAGTTTCGGCAAATTTATCCATTAATCTCTTTACAGTTGACTAATTTTTGTCGAAAAATTTTCATATGATGTCATATATAGTTGCGTCTTTTCGTATCCCGGTCAATATATAATTGTATATTGCATTAAGAATTAGATAAAATCAATCCAATTAAATATGAATTTATATAAACCTGGTCGTTGCATACAGAGTCGCACTAAAAAAATTGTCAATCTATATTTGGATATAATTATATCTTGAATCAAAGCACATGAACAATTTCCGTATCTCATTTTGTGTATAATTATATATGTGGATTTTTACAAAACAAACTAAGGAGTGAAATCAATAAAATTAGTACACTCATTTTACCTTCTAAGCTCTTTTTAATACAGTCAAAAAATAAGTTAGTAGAAAAATTAGTAAAACGTCTTGTTAATCAGGTATACCATTTCTGAGAAAATTTTTTGCTTAAACTGTGGTTTCAGCAAAAAGTTTGGTTATACTTATTCAGTATTTAACAGTTATGAACTAATATTTTACTAATATTTAACTAATTTAATTTGCTAAAAAAAACTTGTGCACATTAATATTGTGGACGAAATCCAGATTGAATGATAAAAAACTATTATTTTATGCTTCCATATATGCCATACATCTTTATGCATGCTGATTTATGGAACAATGTATGCTCAATACATGAAATCATGCATGTTTATACATTACCATATGTTATTATTTTCGGATTAAGCTTTAAAAATATACATAAATTGTGTGTAGAAAGTTTAAATCAAAAATATTAGATAGTTCTTCAAAAAAATGGATAACAAAAAGTAAGAGCAAGAATAATTGAAATTTACAAAGAAAAATCAGATCGTACTCTTAAAAAAATAAATGGTTTACGAAATATTGGTTTTAGCGTTGTTAAAAAATATAATGACACTCGTATTGTTAATAGAAGTCCGCAAACCGATTTTAAAAGGGGTATTTCTGATAATTAGTTAATCTGCCTTTTGAAGAAAAATCGTAGCCTGCCAAACAGAAAATCAGCTGTAAAGCCAACTGTTCTGGTTAAAAAAAAAATGAACAAACGTGAACGATTAAAAACATATAAAGTGCAAAAATTCATGAGAAACCTAAAGAACAAGCCAAAAATCTGTGTCGCAATTTTATAACAAAATATGATTGTTGTATAATGGATGACGAAACCCAGTAAATTGGTGACTTTTTCCACCTTCCAGGGCATAGATTTGATATAACAATGTGGACAAAAAAAAAAAAAAAACAAAAGTTACAACCAAATTTTTAGTTTTGCAAATAATTTTCACTTGCGGCACTCCTTATTTTTCACATAACAACAGGCACTATAGACACCGCTTTGTACATAAGAGGGCGTTTGAAAAACGGTATTAGTCATTTATTCGGGAACATGAGGTATCTACTTTCTTAAGGTCGGACCTGGCATCCTGTTATAATAGCAAGAGAGACGAATTCTAACTAATATTTTACTAATTCATTTTGCTAAAAAAAATTAATCAATATATCGGACTCTGATGAACACAAAACAAGTCACCAAAGATCATAAAACTTTTAAGACTAAATCTCCATTTCACAGCAAGAAGTTTACTGATGATACAAAAAACCCATTTTTACTTTTTCTGAAAAAGTAAAAATTTTGATAAAAATAAATAAATGTTTAATGCTGTTTATAAAGTATCAATTTGTAGAAAATAACATTTAGTAGTCCGTTATATTTATTAAAATTGATTCACTACATCAAAATTATATAAATTTATTTGTTCAGTAGTTTGACTCATTCACTCTTTAAGTTGACTTAATAAACTTCTTCCAATTTTTGTCTTTTGAAAACGCTTACTCCCTCTGGTAAGGCGTTGCCGTATTTAGTAAAAACGTCTCCAACAAAATTAACAAAAACTTGGCAAATCTAATGCAATTTTAATGAAATTTAAGACCTAATTGACTGTTAAATATTTCAATAATAGTCGTTCTGTTTCTTTTAGATAATTTCAAAAGAATTTTATGAATAAAATAAAATTTCCAAATGGAAAGGAATATTACACAAATTATAAAGCCGTAAACTTTTTGTCGAAACAGCCACAGTTTCTGCAAATATTACGGATGGCAATGCAAATATCGGACACAACTATAACTTATTTTATAATTTAAAACCATTACGAGTATATAAAATTGTGGTCGTTGTGGTGTAATGGTTAGCGCGTTGGACTGTTACTCAGATGGTCCCGGGTTCCATTCCCGGTGACGACAACATCAATTTAGAAAAATAATATGTATGAGTTTTCTATCACCTATATGTATAGCTGCGCCCACCTTCGGTGTTCCCATGGCACTTAACCCCACAGAAGTAAAATAATGAATCAGGGCTATGAAACAAAAAGCTTCAATAAATTTGCCAACCCTACATCAGGTGGCGAGCAACAACTGTTCTAAGACTTATCATCTCGCGCTATCACAGTGTTGACATGTTTGAAGCCCTTCATCTATCAATACCTTTCATGTCTCCACTATCCCCTTTCCAAAGAAAGCAACACATTAATTAATAGGAAGAATTTTCTGAGTGTTGCTTCTCTTTAAAAAAAAAAATAAAAAATAAATAAGATAAGGATAAGAGATAAACTATGGAAAACGTATGTTATTGTAAAAACTTGATAAGCCGCATTTTATTTTTAGTTTGTTTTCGCCTTTTAATGGTTGAAAAAGTGCAAAAAAAAATATGAACTTTCAGGGCGTTTATACACAACGCACTTGTAATAAATGTTTAGCAAGACTTCTATCAAATATGAATCAATAAATGTCTAGAAAACTACAAACTTAAATAAAACTATAAATGTGGCTTATCATGTTTTTACAATAAGCCCTTTAATTACATTGTTGCATTTCTTGGTTAAAACTGTGTGGCTATTAAGTTACGTATGATTATAGAAAGCATCATATTTGTCATATTGATTAAAATTTTTGCTGGGACGCATTTAGTGAGCGACCACAATAATGAACGAATGAATGAAATGGAAGGAATAAACAAACATTAAATAAATAAAAATAGTCATCTGGCTAGTATTGGTCTATATAAATCGAGAAAAAATTGTTGTTTTATACACAGACATAGAAAAAAAAAATATTTAATGCATATAAATAGCAGATACAATATTTTTTTTTTATATTTTTACAAATAAAATTAATTGCATTTTCTATACACAACTTTAACGTACACTCAAAAAAATAAGTTAGTAGAAAATTTAGTAAAACATCTTGTAAATCAAGTAATCAACTTTTCAACAAATTTTTTTGCTAAAATTATGTTTTCAGCTAAAATTTTAGTTATACTTACTCAGTACTTAACTGTTTCGAACTAATATTTTACTAACTAATTTTGCTAAAAGATTTATGCTAATAAGCACGTCAAAAGTATGGACGACAACCAGATTGAAACATCTACGCAGAATGAAGTAGAAGTTCCGACATGTGAAGATGTAATATAGAAGAGAACATTATTCTAAAAAGTACAACTCTTGTAAGTCATATAAAAAATGAACCATGGAAGATTTTTGTATCTGTTTTTCATATATGAAACAAAATTGTTGATTAAAACACCTTAAATATTGTGTTGTCACCGGCTTGTCACCTAAAATATTTAAATTTAATAAAGAATATATATGTTTTTGTAAACTGAATGTTTATAAGAGTTATTAGTGTAGTGTGGTGAAATTGGCAATTTTATACATACGTTCAGGTAGGCAGACTAAAGCGAAAACAATGTAAAACATATTAGATAATTTTGTATGTTTCCTTTTTCTCATTGCAAAAAAGATTTGTGTGGTTATGTCATATTTTGTTATTTTTCTTTTCGTTTCTAGAATTATCTAAGGCACTTGTCTTCCTTTAAAAGATACCATCATTGGTTTAAATAGTTGAAAGATAATTTAGTTATGTTATATATAATTATTTCTATATACTTTCAGATATTACATTAATTCATGTCGAATATGTGGAACATTTTTATAATTTGAAACTTATTGTAAATTATTTTTAAAAGAATCACAAAAACTTTTTTTAGGATTTTCATGAAAATAAATTAACTGAAGTATAATTTTTTTATTTTTTTTAGTCTACTAATATAGAGCAAAAAACTTTTATCAAACATTTTTTAATTATTAATCACAAACTTTAGCTGAATCTACTAATTTTGTTGCAAAAAATCAGCTCACTGATATTAAGCAAACGATATTAATAAAAACTATTACGACATTAAACATAATTTTGGAAAAACTGAAAAAAGTAATTTTCCACCATGCAAAACACAATTTCAATTTTAAATCGATTTCCGCCTCGACTTTTCTTTTTGCAATCGGCACCAAACTAGATAATAAATGTTTTTACATACAATGGTATCAAATTAGCCCATTCTTTGACTTTACAACTTATTTTGAAAATTTCCATACAACGTTGAACTCCTCCAGTGTACATATTATATACATAATGATGTGTATGTATATAAAAGCGTTAATATTTGTCTCTACATGTGTGTAGGAGACTGAGCGTTAAACTAAACTTCCTAAAACTAAAACATTCATTAATGATTGTCTACAAAAGTGTGTGTGTATGTGTATGTGAGTACACTAAAAAAAAAGTTAGTAAAGTCAGCAGCGAGCTGATTTTTTGCAACAACATTAATACATTCAACAAGAGTTTTGCTAGCGCTTAGCTGATTAAAAATTAAAAAAAATTCTTTTTAAAAGTTTATAAAATTTTTGCAGAATATTAGTAGACAGAAAAGAACACAAAACATTTGTAGAAAAATTATTATTTAGTTAATTTATTTGCTGATAATCTTATAAATTTGTTTGTGATTATTTTAAAAATAATTTAAATTTTAAGTTAGCGGACAGAAAGCTTTTTTGATTAATAAATAAACATTGCACGGTTTTTTGTTTAACAAAAAACAAATGATCTTGAGCTTGAATAATCTTGCTCACATCATAATTTATGATAAAAGATAGAAAAATAAACTTCTGGTTTTAATTTTTTTAATTTTAAAAGTAAAACATTTAAATAATTTACAAAATGTTACAAAATATTTAAATTTTCATACTCCCACCTTGAATTTAATATCTGAAAATATATAGAATTAATTATATATAACATAACAAAAATTATCTTTCAACTATTTACATCAATGATTGTATAAATTATGGGGTATTTCAAAGGAAGACAGATCCAAGTAGTTCTGGAAACGAAACAAATAAATAACAAAATATGACATATACAACCCTTTTTTTGCAATAAGAAAAATGCAACATAAAACATCGCCTAAGATGTGTATCCATGTCTTTCGCTTAGGTCTGTCTACCTGAACATATATTTGTGTGCAATTTGACCACATTATATTATTTATCACTATAAACATTTAATTTATATATTGTTTCTTTATTAAATTTGAATATTTTATTTTGTTTTATCTTCCTTGGCTGATTTTTTTATATGTCTTACAAGAATTGTACCCCAGCAAAAAAAGTGAAGAAAAACGAGTAATAAAAACATTACAACTGTTGAATCGGATGTGGTTCACATTTGAGTTTTTCATAGGTGAATTTAACATTGGTTTGTCATAGGAACTGAGTTGCTCCATTTAATAACAATCAATGTAAGTTTAAGCCAATGAGAAGAATGTTATTTTTCACTTGCTTTTATTTATTTTTTAATAAAAAAACAAAAATATTGTGGCTGGCTTGGGGTTTGAAGGCACAAACTTGGTCAAGCCAAGCTGGCAATCTACCGCTGATCAATCGCTTGATATACATGATAGTTGGCTTTTAGCAGACTTATTCTTGTTTGCTGATGTACTATAAGGAGGAAAATGAATGCATGCATAAATATATTTTAAATAAAGTTATTTTTATTTAGTAAGAATTTCTCAATATGAATTTTTCTAAAGCTTGGATACACGGGTTTTTTCAAGCAACTTCATAAGTATTTTCTATAACTGTTTTCAAAAATTCACTTTAAAAAAATAATAGTTAAATACACTCGCAATATTTTTTCTGTAAAGACTACACATTAAATCAACTGAAAATCAGTTAAAAACAGTTAAAAACAGGACTACTTACTTTTCGTTTAAAACAATTGTATTATTTAGTCAATTTTCAACTGTTGAAAAATTAATTGACAAAATCCATAAAAACAATAGATTGTTTTCGTTTATTTCAATACTCAATATAAAATAACAACCTTTTGTTTTGAATAGAAAATTTTAACTGAATATTTTAACTATTACGGAAAGTCCGTTTTTTTTGTTAATTTTGTTTATTGAATAACTGACAGAAAGTTAAAAAATATATTTCTTTGTCAATTTAACTGCATATTCCGTTGAAACAACTTTACCGATTAAACTTTTAAATAACTGTTGATTTTTTATGGAAAAGTTCCTGTGAGTGTAAAAATAAATATAATATTTAATGAAAATTTAATTAAGTATTTAATAAAAAAATTAATTTAAAGAAGAAAAAAAAATTATTCTTAAATTTCTATATAAAATACACGAGATAAACTTTTCTAAGTTTGTTTAATATGTAAAAGTTAAAATCAATAATAAAAGTTAAAAATTATTCTTAATATATAACAGTTAAATTTTTTATATTTTTATAAAATTTCATAATAAATTAAATGAAACCAAAAAGGAAAAATAGTTAAAAAAAAGCAAATATGTTCAAAAAAAAATGTATGTTTTACCATAAAAATTAAAAAAAGTAAATAAAAAATTAAAAAAGTAATGAAAAACTAAAAAAAAATTAATTTTATGTTCCGGAAATTGAACTTGGAACCATCTGATTGCTAGACGGGCCCGTGAAAAAGAACTCCTTATTAGCATATTTTTATTACAGACCACATCTTGTTGATGTAATGAAACATGTGATTCAGTTAGAAGTTGTTCCATTTATTTTTGCTGGGACTTTTTAGTACCATTTTCCTAGTCTCTACTACATCTTGACATGCAGCGACATATACTTCATTCTGCGTATATCTTTCAATTTGGTTGTCATCCACACTATTAATGTGCTAGTCAGCACAATTTTTTTTTTAGCAAAACAAGTTAGTAAAATATTAGTAAAACATTAGTTCAAACCAGTTAAGTGCCAAATAAGTATAACTAAAATTTTAGCTGAAAACACAAATTCAGCAAAAAATTTGATGAAAAATAGTATACTTGATTTACATGACGATTTACTAAATTTTATACTAACTTATTTGTGCGTGTATTAGTGTATTATAGTATATTTGTATAAGTAGAGTTATATTTATTTGAGATTTGTTTGTAACAACATATGTAAAAGTATTTATATATATTTATATATATATATGAGTATTAATGAATGTGTGGGTACTTTGAGTGTACATATGTACATGTTTTTTGTATCTATGTGTGTTAAGTAAAGCTAATTGATATTGATAGCATTGGTATTAGTAGACACATTAGAATTAATCCCTAATTACAATGAAATAAAATAAATTTAACGAAGCGTACATTACTTGCACAATATAATATGTATACTAAAATATACATATTCAACTAACAAAACAGATGTACATACATATATTTCTATCGTTTAACATACTAACAAATGTTTGGGCCAACAAACAGCTATAAATCCACCTACATATACAAAACACATTTACAAATACATACAGGACCAATTGGCAATTAGTTTAATTAGCAAACAATGAATGCGCATTAGATGATGATAAAAAATGTTGTTGTCCATGATGATGATAATGACGAGAATGAGGACAACCAATAATTATAATAGTATTAATAAGCCTTACATGACCCTACGAAAACAATGAAGCAGAAGTACTCCTGATTATTTAGAATATTAAAACAAATAAAAAATTTTGCCTCACTTTGTCAAATATTAATAGAATATACGTTTTTCTTTTCCTGTCATGTCAAGGCAGTAAATCTTAATAATGCACCGATGTAGTAATAAATTGCCATCAGATAGTAACACTCAAACCAATTAAACACAGCCAGTTACTGAATATTGTAATCATTTCCGGCTAAAATTACCACATCGTCTTTCCAAACACTAAAGAGTTGAATTATATTTGATCTTATTAGTCTACTCGTATTACACTTAAATAAAAATCTGTAAGTTTTAAAAAAAATTAACTTTTTAAGGTCAGCCAAACTAGGCTGTAATAAGACTGTTAAATACTAAATATGCATCGCGCATGCAACTTATCAATTCTGATATATTTTGGAACGCAGATCACGAATGTGACTATCAAATTCTAATGTTAGCTTCGATTTTTGAAATTAAACATAAAACCAAGTTTTTTCTTTTAAA